>JARKIE010000044.1:0-477055 GCA_029378255.1 Mycena rosella | reverse complement strand
TCTAACGTCAGTTGGTACTTTGCAAGGGTTCCGCGTCATCTTCGGTCTTTCATTAATCCGAGTTGATATGAGCTGAATAGGAACCCACCAAGACCTCGCCGATCACTATGTCAGTCTCTAAGCCCCCACTGGTTTGGAACTCTCGTCGCGAGCTTTTGAAGTGGATTTCGTTTTCTTCTAAAACTTCGTAAAAATCTTCGGAAATCTAAGTAATATAAACCGGCAAATGTAGGCAAGTACCGTACCTGGAACAACGAAGGCGCTCGCACTTTGTTCCGACCTGTACTTGATTTTGGTACGAACGATCTGTTTGAGTTTGTCCCGAAGGACAGGTAGAGACTGGGGTGTGAAGCCTGCATCGAGGAGCGCCATCACGGTTTCGGCCAACGAAGAAGGGCAGCCCGATATATAATCAGGCCACCAGGCGGATGAACGCTCGTGGATAACTTTATCAAAACTATCAGGCTCCTCGTCATCATCTTCCTCCTGTGTATCTGCGAAGCGCTCTCCAAGCCCACGGAAACGCGCCTCACCCTCGGCCTCCCGAACTCGACGAGCAAAGTATACGCCCTCGCTTTTTTCAACCGCGCTCCACAGCAGAACCATGTCTTCCGGCTTGTCTTTTCCACCCTCCTTCGCCCACGAGAGCAACTCATCCACCCCTTGTGCAATATATGCATCCTGCAGAGCCACAAAGACGTCGGATGGCACGCCGTTGTGCTCCAGGTTATGATGACCTCGGGTGAGATGCGGGCCGGGGTTTTGGTGCGCGAGAAGCGCAGGATATCAACTGTGGCGTTGGCAGGGTGGGCCTGGGCCTCTTCACTGTACTCGATTTTTACTTGGGAGGGCTTTCGAAAGGCCACTTTGGGTTTATCGCCGGATGAATCTGGGGACACTAGCAGCATGCCCTACGATGAATATTCAGATGGCAAGGCATTTTAGAAAAGAACAAGAGAACAACCTTTCTCCCGCCGTGACGAATCTGAACTGCGCATGGTGTTGAGTCGAGATTGAAATCTTTGTGCAGCTTCAGATTGAACGCTAGGTTAGATATCCCGCACCCGTCCGTCATATTGCTTTGAGTCGGTGACACTGAGGAATGTCAACAGAAATCCGCAATTAGACTCGTCGCGAAGGTGCTCACCTATATCGTCAATTTCGACGACGTCCGCAGGACCGATAACTGGACCGGGCACAGAGTTCGAGAGGCCGAGAGCAAATCGGGACCCCCACTTGCACAGTGGCTAGATATATCATCAGTTGACACCCGTACCACTAAGCCGTTCGAATGCGCAAACCTGGTTCGAGTTCAGCTTCAATGGATTGAATTCGTTCAGAAATTCGAACAGCGTGAGACCGGACGTGGATTCAGAAATAGTTCCGTTCTTGTACATTTCGCGAGTTTTGAAAAGGAACACTGTCCCTTCCTTGGCATAAAATGCACGGAAGACACTGCCCCAGATGACGAACGGTCTCCGGAAGAACTCTTTCAGGCCGGTGTTGGCCGAGTGAAGAGTCTTCAGTGAGACTTTCAAGCGCAAGAAATTGGAGGAGCCATAGCGCCGACACAGGCGACACGAGGAAGCCAGAGAGCATCGGTCCAACATTACTGTTTTGATCCCTTGATCGATTTCGACTCTGCCGGCAAAGCAAACTTTCCCGCCATATCCTTTTAGATACTGGGAGTTTCCGAGGGCTGCGTTTGGATTAGCGCCAATTGCAGCCTCCTCCAGGTCGAGTTCCGACCAGGGACACTAAATCACGTGGCGTTGGTTCAAAAGTTGAGAATTCGTTCAGGTAACTTACATGCGACTCTCTTTCGGCGGCGAAGGCAACATCGATGGAGATTTCGCGCGCCTTTTCGTCGAGGATGGTGTGGATGGTCCTTGGGGCTGCATCGGTGTTGCACCCTTTGAGTTCTTCGAGGTCTTCAAGAAAGACATGGGTAGCGCGACCCATGCTGACCAGCCTAGCAATTTCCCACGTAACACCGGAGGAGAGGTGACGGGATACGCTGTTCCAAATGTCTTGGTCTTTGGTGTTTTTGAAACCGGCCTGGAAAAGAGTTGGGCCACTGAAACGCACAGACAAAAGAGCCGTTACTATTATGAACGGCGCGGCCGTGCCCTCCGATCTTGACGCGGATGTGCAGACATTGATAGCGGTTGTTCCCTTCCGCGTCTTCAATTTCTTCACTGAAGAGCTCTCAGAATCCTCGACAATGTATTTCCGTTTCAGAAGACGTGTCTCTGCTGACTCGGACCCTGAAAAGGACGCGTCAATATCCTGTCCGACAACGAAAAAATAATCCTACTCATTTCTGTATAATTCCCAGGTGTGTTTCTGGGAGAAGAAGATATCAGCGTTTGACTGCTCCGAGTCATATCCGAGTCGAAGGAGCTCCAAAGCTCTTCGTCCTCGTCTTCAAGTTCCGAGTCCTAGTACGTTAATGCATGAGTCACAAGGGCGGTATGAGCACGGGTCGCGTTACTTGTCTCGGGAGCTCGCGACCATTCTCGGTGTCCATCGATAAGTGAGATTTGCCACTTAGTCTCTTATAAACAGACACTATAACATTCTCAACTCGTACCTCGTTTGTTATAGTCTGTCAGTAAGGTTGATCGGGTGATCGGCCGCGCCGCTATTATGTAATCACCACAATTTTCGAAACCTAAACACGTCTTGGGGGCATGTTTTCTTTGGATTTGGGGTTTGGGTCCCACTTAGACAGGTGAAAAGTCCAACTTGTTCAGCGAGCGTGCGGTGGCAGAATTCCAGAAGCTTGATGCCGAATTTGATGGCCCGGCAAGCGGAAAAGCCCGAGAAAATGATTTGGGCGGAGATGGGCTCGGATTCACAGTTCTTGAGACACAGTTCTCTTGGGAATGAAAATTAAGGAGATCTTCTCTCTTATTGTTTGTATCCAGAGCGACCTGAAGGGCAGAGTGGTTGCATGTCAAATTGAAACTCCGATGATTACGTAATAACGGCGCGACCTATACGCGGTGGCGCGGTTAGCAACAGACTATTTGCCACTAGGAGGGCGGAGAGATGGTTGAAAGCCAGTTGTTGAATTCGAACTGCCAGTTGGCATGCGCAGTCACTTTTCCTGCAGAGTGGCTTTAGATCCATCACGTTGTGATATATTTTGTTCTGCCGCAGTCCCGTTCAATTGAGTTCTAGCCTCCAGGCGGCTTAAAATGCCTTGGAATAAGTAGTAGTGTGACGGAGAGGAAGCGTTTCATTTACGGCCCGGCTCGGAGCTGCTTGATCCGATCATCCATACCGCGACCTCTCCGAGTCCGACGCTCGGGAGTCGGGACCAACTCGAAGAGTGTCGAGAGCTCCGTGCGAAGTGTGAAAAGTCCTGTTTGCTTCGCTCTTCGTTGTCAATTCTTATTGTCAGCGGTGTCGTCAGTGCCACGGTGGTCCCTTCGTCGGCGCTGTCGCCGGAGGCGTTGTCAACGGTATCCGAGCCTGGTCGGTGGGCCGCCAACGGCACTGGGCGCAATAAGAGCCAATGTCACTGGCTTGGGATCTGGGCATGGACAACCTGCGCGTAGTAAGACAAGCGGTGGACTCTGACAGTGACACCGCCGCGTACTCAATCGTCAGTCGTCATGCATGCGTACAACGAAGACGGCATACTGGGTCTCAAATCTTCTCCCCTACAGTATCAGATAATAAACAGTCCTACAGTCTACACTACGCGCGGCAAAAACACTCATAGTTTCGCCTTCGACTGCTTTAACTGGGCATACTTCATACCCTCGTCTGATTCGCAAGATTAGCCGACATCCGCAAAGTGCAGTTGAAACGAACAATTGTTGTTGTAGAGGCTGTCGCCGGGCACTGCTACGATATGTGACTGCAGGTTGCTTGCGTCGACCATGCTTGGGACGACGTCCTTCAGCGTCGGGGCCCCAAGTAATCTCATATTCATTTGAAACTCGTCCTGGAACCGCGCGTTAGCGTCGCAAACGAAAGGAGGCCCAGCAAGCCTCACATGGAGTATCTGGAGAGCCTTTTCGACGCCTTCGGAGCCATACGCTGAGAAGGAGTACAAAAAGGGGCGCCCGACACCGACTGCGACTTTTGAATAACATCTGCGGAAAAGAATAAACAGACATACCTGCGGTCGCGCCCAGTGCGATTGCCTTCAGGACATCCGTTGCCCTCCGTACGCCCCCATCAACGAAAAGGTGGAATTTTTCGTTGGGGAACGTGAGGCCACGTTTCTCCTTGAGTTTCGCGACCACCTCCACCAGGACCTCAATCCCTGATCGAGCGAAGTCCAGCTGACGGCCACCGTGATTCGACAGGACGACGCCTGCGACACCATGATCATAGGCTTCCAGGGCGTCCTAGCGGTACATACTGTTTCAGCCCGGTCAGTGCAACGTAAACATGTCGACGAACCTCCCAGCATTGTACACCCTTCAGTATCAGGGGCACTGTTAAGAATATTAAATGACTTCCGCCGCAGTGGTACCCACATACTCTTTGTGATGCTCTTGAACCACTTTAGGTCGTCCCATTTGAGTGCAGTGTCAATGAAACTCTGCACTATATGAGCGGAAGGACGTATGTGGACACAGAGAACATACACTGATTGCTCTTGCGGCGCCCTGGGACCGGTCGACTCCTTGGGAGCCGGAGCTGCTGACGACCGAAGGATCCTCGGCCTCGAATTTCATCCGCATGTCCTAGATAGCGCAAGTTTAATATAACGCAAAGGAATGGGGAGAACATGGCATACCTTTTCTCGCCGTCCAAGTTGAGGTGCATCGACAGTGATGAACCTGAAATTGTGGTTCTAGGAATTGGCTCAAAAAGCATCGACGACTACCTACAGGCCCTTCACACCACGGCTTTCAGCATGCTGGACGAGTTTCTTGGTGATAGCTCTATCCTTGTTTACATACAGCTGGAAGAACTGGACCTGACCCGGCTGGGCTGCGTCGACAATTTCGTCAAATGAACATGACGCCAAAGTTGGGATCTGAGCTTAACATGAGAAAGATATCACACAACGGAATGAGCGGTGCTAACCATTTGAATGACGCCGTGCTTGGCTGCAGCTCGGGTCAGGTTAATTTCGCCGTCAGGATGGCCGAGTTTCCCGAGCGCAGTTGCAGACTAGACCAGGTGAGAAAACGATAAACGAGGAGTCATGCGGCGCCCACAATATACACAGGCATACTGGACTTGTGCCCAAGTATTGTTGTGGACCAATCGACGTTTGTGACGTCTCGAAGTATCCGTGGCCGGAACCATATTCTGATTCTTCCTTAGCGAACTGAATAGATGAAAAAAGAGATTTACGAACCTGTGGTAAGCTAACAAGGCGAGCTGTAATCCAGTTCGATATTAATTTGGAGAGGCTCTTACCAGCGTGATTCTGAAAAGATCTATGAGAAATGTGAGGGAATATAGTGAGATCATAATACCTCTCTGTGAGTTATTTCATCGTCCGCGGCGGACGAATAGTAAGCCCAAGCCTTCTCTGGCAAGACTTGCTTGGCAATATTCTGGTCTATATTATGGGACCATCCAAACCGCGGAGAAAAACCAAATTACCTCAAAGTCATGGAGGTTCAGGATCTCGTCGAGCGGCGGGCGGTTAGAAATTCGCTCCTGTCGGGCTTTCTCCTCGTCTGTAATCTCGACGACCACTTTCTCGACGGTGTCTGGCTCTACAGGCCCTAAACTTTGGAGAATGAGACGCGTAATGCGACAGTATCTCGGCCTGCTCACTGCTTCTCAGGCGGCAGATTTGTTGTAATTGCATCTGGCGGGTGTATCGGCTCGTATTCTTGGCTGGTAATCGCAGTAAGCGATATAAATACGAAAGGAGCGGTACAAGACGTACGTCGCGTCCTTGCCAGCATATTTCAGGATTATCTTGCTGCCCCCTACCAAAATTTAACCAATATCCAGGTGGTATGTGGGTGGCACCGTACCCGGATGCTCTAGTGAGCTGCGAGTAAATATTGCGTTGCTAAAAAATGCGATTCCGCTCACCATCCAGGAATTCCGTCACGTCGTAGACCTTGCCTTCATGAAGATAAGCACGAGGCACGGCCAATGTCCATTGTGCACCGTAACTGACCGTGGACGATGATCCAACAGCTCTCCCGGGTGTTGTGCTGTGCCACAGTCTTTCCGGATATGAGTGCCGACATGCTTGCGAGCTCGAGGTTACGAGGCGAAGCAAAGAAATGTGGGGCACGATGTGGAAGACGGAATGCGGAGAGGCGCTCAGGCCCGGAGTGCCGACGGGGCTACGGCCCGTCGCTCGGCCCAATGAAATGTCAGGCTTTTGTTCCAAGTCAAGGAACCCGGAGAATACAGTCTATGTTGGCGGCGCGTAATACAATATTAATGCTACGAGTAGTAGGTACCACGGAGGTCAGGTAATTAAATCATGCTACAAAACTGTTCACAAAAACGGCACGTTCTTCATCTCTCCAGTCGCCAACAGATCCTCGTCGAACGCCTCTTCCTCATCCTCTATCGCATCGTGCGACTCCTCATCGTACCCAGCTGGCTCATCGTCGTCCATGTCAAATTGCATATCGTCGTCCAGCGAGCCGGGCATGCTCGTCATGCTGCGCCGCCGCTGTCGCCTCCGCCGCTTCTCGTCCGAGTCCAGGTCTCCATCCTCATCCTCCGAATCTGCGTACGTGGTGGACGACGAAGACCGCGACTCGGGGCTCAAGCTCCGCCGACTACTGTCCGGGGACGACGACGACGCCCCAAAGGAACTGGATAGCGTGTTGCTCAGTCGCTCGAACGACGACATCTGGCGCAGGTCCGCGCTCCGCTGCGCCTCTCCAGGCGGTGGGGACGTCTCGCGCGACCGCGAGGCACTGCCGTTCGCTTGGCTCAGCGCCGACTGCCGCATGTTCGACGCCTGTCTGCTGCCGACGAGACTGAAGTTCCGCAGGCGAGCAAGCGTGCTCCGGTTCGACGTATCCGACCGCGCGCTCAGCGCAGGCGAGGGCGGCGAAAAGTCCGGAAGTGTGAACTCCTGTACGGGCGCCTTCCAGTAATTGAAGTCGGTGTACTCTGGAGTCCACTTCCGGTGTATGGGCGGGAACATCTGGTCCACCAAATCCGTCATGTGGATGTACCTGCACCAAAAGCTCAACGCCTTGCAGGTCGAAAGAGAGGGGTACACATACGAGGACTTGTAGCCAGCAAGTTCGAGCAGCTCCAGCTTGACTTCGCCCGACGAATCTATCGTGAATATCCGCGAGCTCGGCACGTTCACGCTTCGATACGAGAGCGCGTCCGTGATCCTGTTCCCGAAACCAGCGTAGAAAGGGTTCCGCGAGGCCTCTCCGAACAGCCGCTGGATATCACGCAAACACGCCATCTTGAACACCTCCGGCTTGCGCATGATCACCTCTCGATGAAGCGACGCCATGAGCCGATCGGGGCTCATGATAACGGGCCCTTCCGGAAGCTGGTAGTCGTTCTGCTTAATCCCTTTAAGGTAATCCCGCGTCGCGTCCGCCTGCCCAATCGCTCGTGAGGTGAGGTACATGATCTTGTACCCATTGCGTGTGATATCCGTATACAGCTTTGCGACCCCGAGATGGGTCCAGTCGCGCCCGATCATCGCAAAGACGTGCCCGAGACCGTCAGATCTAGCAGAACGTAAGTAAAAGACGACAGAGAGGCAAGTTCGCCCGTACTTGGTAATCGTCCCGTCAATGTCAGACACCAACACGAGATCCGTCGAGTCCCAGACGAAAATGCGGGCCGTGCACGCAATAGCACCTGAGGTAGAGAGCGAAAAGGTGATCGAATTCGCTCCAGGCTTCAGATTAAGTGATTTCTGCAAAGGATAAATACATGATCGAGACAAGGAATGAACGCAGCCACAGACCAGTTGATCGGACGTCAAGCGCAGCGTTTTCGCAAACTTCCTGCTCGCGCTTTCATGCGACGGTTTCGGGGGCGCCGGGGCCGGGGCCTGGGTCGGGAGGTGAACAGGCGTCGAAGGAGCCGGCGCGGAATCAGCAGGGCGGAAATCTGTTGATGCCCTCTTTGTCCGGTGTAAATGGGGGTCCGACGTATCCGTCGTGTTCTATGGAAAACGTCAGACAAGCAGAAGTCTTCATCCGAAACGAAGCCTCACAGGTGCAGACGCCGTCGAGGGGAGATGTGGCCGATCTTCTTTCCCCGGAGGTCCCTCAGTCTGTCCCCGCTTACTCCGGCTCCACCATTGCACCCAAGATGAAGATGTTGGCTTCCCCTTCGGGGCCTGCTCCGGCGGCTCCGACTTGGAGCGGTTGTGTCGTTGCCGTTGCTCCTCGTCGTCCGAGGGCGTATCTGGGACAGACTTGGCGTCCTCTTCGTCGGATGCAGGGGACGTCGGCCGGAGCGGGATCCCGTCTGTCGTCTGTTTTACAAGTGCATCGCGCCAGAGCACGAGTGCGTCCATGAGCGGCGAACCATCACTCCGGGTAATGTATCTATGGGAGTTTAGCTAAGGCTGTAACGCAGATTGTGGTGCACTCACTGGTCCCCCGCCCATCGAATAACGAGCCGCGGGTCGTTCACGACCGTTTGGTCTTCGAGGAATCGGTTCAAATCGATTTGGCCTGTCCCAAATAGCCGCGCAGCCTCCACCTCGTCCCGCCGGTTAAACACGCGCGCCCCACCCGTCGACCCTTCCCGGTCACGCCTGCCCCGTGCGTCGTTTTCTGTTGTACCAGACACGAGACTGAGCTCGAACCCGACCTTCTTCCCTTCGATCGAGACGGTGAACTTTGCCGGGTCGGATTGGCTGGCAGACAGTCGCCCGCCTGCGCCGAAGCCCACGATCTCGTCGTCGACCGCCACGGGGGCAGGAGAAGGCTCTGCGTCGTTGGCTTCGAGAGGCTCGGGTACGCTGTGCCGCACTCTCCGCCGGGAACGCGAGGGGCTACCCTCGAGGATTGGCGGGACACTCTGGCTCCGTCCTCCAGAGGTTGCCGGAGGGGTATCGGTCTCCTCCTCTTCGGGGACCGCCTCCCCCAAGTCTAAATCCAGCTCACCGATCCGCGGAGCTTTCCCGCGCGACGCGCGACTCCACGTCGCGGCGACGTCCTTGCCGCTCCCCAGGCCGGCCTCTGCGCGGCCACCCATCCCGAAGGACGCCTTCATCGGCGACGGTTGCGGGAAGGCGCCCCACTCCCAGGAATATTCCACGTCCAGCTTCGGGAGTGAAGCCATACGGCGCGGTTTCCGTTCGGTGGGAGAAGGCGTGCGCGAGCCTGTATATTGATTAGCACCAAAAAGTAGCAATTTTAGGGCACGCACGATATGTCCCATCATCGTCGGCGGTTATGGTCCGGTCGCGGTCATGCATCGGGCGGGAATGGTAGCCTTCGGCGTCGAGTGCGATGTCTGGAGATCAATGAGCACGCATTGAAATTGAATATTTTGGTGTCAAACCTGGCTTATACTGGACCTCGTTCGCTTCCATGGTAGCTCGAACGACCTTCAGCGCCCGGTCGACGCGTTGGTCCTGTGTTTGCTCCATCGAGAGCATACCTCCCGGAGTGGCTGGGGGAGGGGGAGACGGAGAGTCGCGACCCGTAGACGAGATGGACAGATGCGACAGCCGCTTGCGGTTGGATGGGCGCACGTTGGTCGACGTGGACGGCCCCGCATTGAGGTCGAGGAACTCTGGCTCTTCGACCGGCGAATCCACTGTTGTTCCGGCGGCATCGTCAGGATGAACGAGGTCGCGGGGCTCGTCCGGGTCTTGTCGAGCGCCAAACCTGTCTGTCGGAATGTCTGTTGCCTCGTCCGGACGGGTAGGCTGGAGAAGGGGACTGGTGATAAGGTCCTCCGGGACGTCATCTTCTGTTTCAAACACGAAAAAGGCTTCCCCCGCGTCGCCGATTTTCATGTCGAACGGAATGGTATGTCCGTTGACAGAAACTTTGACCTGGAGCTCTCATTTAGCACACCAAGCTCCATAGATGTGGGGCAATGTACGTGCCATCTTCTCTCCAGGGCGAAGGACCTGCCATTTGCCGAATCTCACATGGAATGGAGAACATGCAAGCTCGGTGGCTCCGTTGGAGGTGGGACGCTGGATCACAATGACATCGATTGCACCGGTGAGAGTTGCTGGATTTATTGGAGGGAGGTCCCTGTAGTATTGGTAGGGAGCGCTGATAGCATTCACGGCGCCGCGAATGTAGTTCATCGCGAGGATGAGGAAAGAGGCTCAGCCCACGCACGCGTTATACATCTGCATTTGGCATGTGTTTATTTTTGTCCACCGGGCTCCAAATGAAACATGCGTTAAAACTCAAAAATTCAGGCAAATTCAACGGGACTCGGACATATTTCATGCTACAGACACGCCACAGTTAAAATCCAGCTTTTAAATTATTTCTAGTACCAGAAAGCGAAACGAGTAACGAAAATTTGGGGTTGGGGAAGTGTCAGGCAGTCTTTTTGTGTTGGGGATGCTCCGTGGACGATTCTAGTTTCAGAAGATATAGTTCGTGCCGAGAGCATGACCCGTGGTCTCCATCTCCGAGCTCCGCGCAAAGACTTGGCGGAACGTCGTTATATTTAGGATCGGCGCGGGCGATAACTTTAGCGAAGCGCTGAGGTACGGTCCGTGGATTCCGAAAGGGCAGCGTATTAGAGCGGGGGATTCGGCTTGAGAACCGGCAGACTCGGGGCTTGGCGTGTATGTTCCGGACAAGAGCAGTCGATTGGTGGAACTACAGGCCACCAGGGAAAGATGCGCGGAGGCAGTCCGGTTCGAATGTTTGTTCACCACCACTTAAACTTGCTTCTTGCTCCAAGTTGCCAGCGGCCGCTAGTCTCTTGACACTCTAAGGTGGACTGAGCCAGCTCCGGCCCAACCACCCGTGTATTGAAGGCATCTCGGGAAACTTGAGAAAAAGCAAGCGATTAACTGTGCGACACCAAGTCCAGAATATCTCTAAAAGAGAGGAGCGCGAATCAGTGGGGTAAAGAACGGCCAGTTGTGTAGCACCATAACGTACGCGGTCAGCGGGGTGCTTCGAGAGGAAGATGAACTCGCCTTTCCTATTCATTGTGCTTGCCCTGCTTTCCATCCTCATCCTCTTGCAATGTATCATAATCCTGATCAATGGGGAAACCTCCGGGGGCGGTCTGCTAACGTGATGCGATTGAGTATAAATTCAGGGAGGTCATTTTCCATAGTTAGAAGAGCACGCTTGTGCTCCCGACTCCCGTCCGCCTCGGTCAAATCCTCGAAATGGGTGATATCGGCTCTAATATGCTTGCTGGTGCCAGGCGCTTTTGAAGTGACGGATAGGTCGAGTTCGGGTCATAATTCCATAGCAGTTTTGCCGCAAGAAGTGAGAAGCACACCCGCGTTGATGCGTTGTCTTTCTGCATCCTGACGACCGAGAGATGACCGAGGAGAGAGACAGAGGGCTACGCGTCAAGCATCGCCAGGTAGAACTGCTAAGGACGGTCAACCAAAAATATATAACACGCGAAAGTGCTCCCGGCTTATTTAAGAACATCCAATCCTCGGCGGGGTCAGGACCAGGAAGGAATGCTGCCGAGTGCGTTCCTAGGACTGCATTTATTATCCTTCTCAGCGCACAGTTACTAGAAGTGAGCAGGTTGCGCTGCGGTTGCAGAACGACATAAGAGCTTGAGAGCAGAGCCTTAGGAGGTGACGAAGTCCTCTTCTGCCCGCGTAATCCTCTGCTGAATACTACTTCGCTTCGAATCAGTCAGTCGCGTCGTCGGGCGGGCCAGAGGCTGAGCGCTGAGCGCTAAGGTGGTTGTTTGGGTCAAGTTCGGTTGATTCACGGCATCACCCTTTGCCTGAAACCAATGGCAGCCCGAAAGTCCAGTCGCGCGCGGAGACAAGGGCAGTGCAGCGACCGAGTCAATCTCGGCGTCCCGAGTCCATGGAGGCTGATCTCTTTCTGCCATGTCGTCGAAGATTTCTCGCCGAACTGGGTTCTCCCCGTCGCCGGCTCGAAGAACAATGAAATTTCTGGTGCTGGTGGGCTTTTCTCCTCGTTAAATAAACAGCAGACGGTAACGTTGAATGCAGCGATTCCTGCGTGAGACGCAGCACTATTATCCTTCGCTGCAGTCCTTGGAGCTTTTCGGCGGATCTTTCCAGCCGAACATCCACTTGGGTCTCGTTTTCTGCAATGGTATCAAGCTTCGCGACTCGACCATCCACAAATTCCTGAGTACTGACTTTTAGAGCTTTGTGACCTTGCTTTTTATTGGGACTCGCTGACCCCAGTGGGAAGAGCTATATCCAAGCATCGCTTCGTACGTGCTTGAACTTTAACCAGAATATATTACTGACTCGTGCCTAGTTCTTGGACTATACTGCATGTTTCCCTTGCATCCTTCTCCGCTGGTCTTTGAGCGTGCTGTAGGATGCCACCGCTTTGCCCTGGTTGCTGCCATTTTCTGGGAGGGGGGACGCTCAAGTTATGTTGTCTTCCCCCGTCCATCTCTTCCCACGTCCAAGCTCCTCACGCTCGTGAATCCCGAGGGGAGATTGCGTATCTCCATCGTATGTCGTTCTCTCCCGGGGTTTATTTATGACTGACCTGGATAGGTTCCCGATGGTGGCCGCCCCACATATTATCCCCATGCTCTGCACACCGAGTCGGTCACCAGCGACACTATTCCTTGGCTCGAATCTCAATTTTGGAAACCCGCAACGACCCATGCTCAGATGGCCCGGTCAACACTCGAGTCTTTAGCCCTCGCAATATACCGTATTGTGATGGTCTCGAGTGCCGGCGATGTAATCGTATCTCGGGAGCTTGAAGGGCCGAGCGTTCTTGGCGAAATAGTGGTAAAGAATGCAGAACGGGTGTTTGGGGGCTCCAGCATTCAATTCCGGCACTACCTCCCCTTGACCTTCAATAAATCGTACAAATGGACTTGGTACGATGATACTACCACTGGAATATATCACGGTATACCGGGTTGGACACGGTCTGTACTGGTCTGCGCTCGCATGACTGCGCGCTGATGTCTTTTACAGATTTACCTTGCGCCGGGAAGGCATCTCCTGGACTAGGCCCTGGACAAAGGCAACATCTATAGTCCTTGGCGATGATGGGGACAACGTTGACAATTGGGACATTTTACTCGCTTGTTTGACGAACTGGGCCGGGGTTGATGCGGACTTGCCCGCGTTTTGTATGGGACGCTGCTCCCCAAATACGCAAGTTGGATTCGGTATGTGCAACCGAGGTTCTACGCGGAGTCAGCTCACAGTCTAATCCAACTAGTAACCAAAATCGACTTTACAACGCATGTGCGGGGTTTTTTCGTTCCGCTTCCAGGATATGATGCAGCAGACACCGTGTATCTCTTCATCGAAGATCTACGAGCGGAGGCGGATGGTCATGTCCCTCCGTGCAGACGATACCATTCTTTGGATCGGACCGGCGCTACCCGCATGTCCGCCGGGCTCGAAACGCTCTACGGTGTGGACCAGTCCGTTAGCTGGAACGTCCGGAAGAGCGTCAAGTTTTTCGACCGTGAACAATATGCGGTACTCGACGAACTACGGAGTAGGGTCGGCCATCTGCTGAACGGCGAGCCGCGTAGAGATCTTTCGGGCGCCTGGGAAGCTTGTGAGTATTATTCCGACGTAGATAGTTGCAGACACTGAGCCCAATCGTGTAGCCCGCTCCACCCTCAAACGATCGCAATCCGCTACCCGGCTCGACAAGATCGACTGGCGCACGGATTGGATGTGGGAGGACCACAACCGCAAAATGGAAGAGGTCTCTAGAAGGCGGCGTATCCGATTCCTACAACGCATGCGGAAGAGTCGACCTGAATTAGCCGTACCGTGCGAAGAAGAAGAACCAGAGTTGCCCCAAAAGAACAGAAATTTGTGCGACGCCTCCACCGCTCGAAAACGAAGAGCGTTGGCGGCGGCCTGTCGTTGATTTTCTCACGTGTAGTATTCTAATGGCTGAATGAATCTGAATCGATAACTCCCTACGTTACCCAGCAGAGTTCACCGTCTCCATCGAAAGGAAGAAGGCCGGGTTTGAGGTCAGTCTTGTGTCTTTTACAGACAAGGGACCCAAATCCGAAGCACGGGGCAAGCGCGACCGTGTGTTTGACCGGCGGTACGAGGTGGAGGCTGTGCGGCTGTTTGGAACAGGGCAAATCGATTTGAACCGATTCCTGAAGGACGAAAGACCCGCGGCTATCAGATGGGCGGGGAACCAGTGAGCACACCACACTTCGTAGCCAGCTAAATTTCTACAGATACATTACACGAAGTGATAATTCGCCGCTCATGGACGCGCGCTTTGGCGCGATGCGCTCATGAAGCAGACGACGGACTGAATTCTGCTCCAACCGACGTTCCCTGCATCCGATGAAGAGGACGCCGAGTCTGTCCCAGACACGCCCTCGGACCACGAGGAGCAACGGCTAAGACACTCTCCCAATTGCGTCGAGAAAATGCCAAGAGGGCCTCGAGGGAATTTTCGCGGAGGGAGTTACGAATGAGATCTAGGGAGAGACAGGGGGCCTGGCTTCCTCCCATGCCGCGTCTAAGCAGGGGTGAAAGTTAGCCTACATCTTTATGTAAACGAAACACAAAAGCAGACACACCTTCCCCGTCGCCCAAGGACCACCTATTTGACCACCTATTTGCCTCATCCGTCGCTGTTGTGCTCTGTAAATCCAGAGATGATCGCCTGTACGTTGACCACCCGCTTTCGATGCCTATAAGTAATTTGGCGGAAAGGGTTTTCGAGATGAGTTGGTCCACGTCGGATCCATCGATAGTTGGGCAGGCCCAACGGGAAGTCTGCCCATGAGTGCCACGCGTGCATATTGCGGATCCCGTCGCATCACGATATGCCTGAAAGAACATATCGCAGAAGGTGCACGAGAGCTTTGATACACCTATGTAAGGTATCCCCGGGAGGCCGTGCATCTTGGCGAGCAGTCCGCACTCGCAGTGGATTGGAAAGGGAACCCGTTCAGTTTCTGTAGTGCGCGCATGGATCACCGGGAACATAGTGAGATCAATCATGCGACATACCCAATCGTCCTTCTTTTAGGGTCGTCCCATGCGCTTTGGCAAGCATGTTCAGGAACTCGTTGATTGACTTGTTTCCATCCTCGATGTCACAGTTGGCGGCTTCCAAGATCTTTTTAAGCTCTTGAGAATCAAGTGTAAAACATGGAACCTGAGGCGGATTCTGGACTGATTCCACCACAACCCGACGGAGAAGCCAATTTGCTAGCGTGGCGGAGGTGGCGACTTGTATAATGCGAAGATAGTGGTCTCGAATGGCGGTAACCTTCGAAAGCCAACGGGAGACGTCGGGTGCTTTCCGGACCGAGGCACCTTGCGCCACTGAACGATCTGAGCCGCAGAAATATCAGCGGCACATCTACAATATTAGGGAAGCCAAAAGGTGCTTACAACGGGTGTATGAGTCCCACAAATTGAAGTAATCCGCTGGGAGCCTGCGTTTGGCTAGAAGTAGCAAGTGGAGGTACGAACGAGCGCCACTTGCATTCTTTTCGGTGGCGGGTTGCGCAAGCCAGGTACCCAAGTGGTCGACTATGCCCATCAGCGTTCGGATGTAGGCTTGATTTGCGGGCGCGGCCCAGGTTTGTAACGTTTGTAACATCTCACGTGCGTGGATGTCGAGATCGGCGAGAGACTGCGCTGGAGGACCGCAAATATCCCGAGCTGTGGCCAAGAAACGAAGATGGCGGTCCTCCTTTTGAAACCGTCGTTGAACTGTTTTCCAGGCATGCACTAAAATGGAAAGCTCTAAATTTATCAACTCGCGCTCGAAGTCGGATTTGGTGGAGGAGGGAAGGAAGGCCGCGATGAGTAACGGGAAGCGACGGTTCTCTGTTGGTTGGGGTGGCAGTAGTGCGTGTACTCGTTGCAGGCGCGTGAAAATGTTCTGCAGGTGCTCGATTAGCCCTGGGACTGGGGTTTGGTTCTCGGTGGCGAAGATGATTATGCCAGGCTCGTCGGGGACGGCGCTCTCCAACACTCGGGCCCCCACCGCAACGACTTGGTTCTGCGGTCGGGAGACTAGAACGTAGGCTAGGCTATCCAGCGTGGCAGCCCCGCGCTGGATGAGAGTTTCATCGATTGAGGATTGCGCTTTGCCTTGGCGCTGCTGCAAAGCAGTCTCGTCCAGGCCTCGAGCTACGAATGCTAGAAATGTTGGGCCGACGGACATTAGATTCGATCCAGTAGCTTTTGGAGAGAACGGGAAATTGTAGATCAATCCGCCGGCGGAAAAGCCCGTGAATCTGGGCGTCGGACCGTCTAACGCGGGGGATCCGTCAGGAAGGGGAGAAATACTGCTGCCGAGTGCCACTGGGCGATCCCGAAATTTGAACTGTATGACTCAGTAAACTAGCCCGGGCCGCGGTACGTGAGTGCAGTGCTGGAACGCACTTGTGTTCCGACAGTTGGATGGACAGGAATCCTGGGGGGTGATCCGGCTGGAGTGGGTGCTGGTGCAACGTTGGTTGGTGTATGTAGTTTTCTCGATCCAGAAGGTAATACTAATTTTTGAGAACGTCTGCCTTTTTGGTCCATCAGGGAATCCGGGAATTTCTTGTAATGCCATATATGGTCATTACGATGCGTACAAGCGACACAATGTTCACAATAATTGTGACCATCATTGCAATCCATCAGATTTGATTATGTGCAGGTCCCCCTTTGGCAATGTGTGCCATCATTGCCAGGCATCACAATGCTCGCAACCGACACAACACCATATATTGTATTGGGTACAATGCTAAGCAGCCTTCTTTATGGCGTACGATAGGGCTGATCCCGGCATCCCCGGCCATTTAATTCTCGCATAAATACGGCAGAAAAATTCGAATAAAATATATATATATTTGATCATTGGCAGTACAAATAGGATTCCTATTCTACGTTCTTCTACGCGGTAGCCGTCGCCAGCTCCCTGGCCGCGCGCTTGTTTCGCATGCGGAGGACAGAGGAGTCGGCGGTAGCTGCGTCTGTCGCGGTGCGCCCGGTGCTTTTGAAAACGCGCCTGCCGGAAGTTAAATGAGTAAGATGTGATGATCAAAGTCGGTGATCAGCACGTACCGATCCCACCAAGCCAAGAGCTCGTCCACCTTCTTCTGGGCGATGGGCCCCGGGGAAGCCTCGAACCAGTCGACGATGTTGTTGTAGTAGAGGACGTAGTCGAAGTCGCCATCTTGTTCGTTCCACTGCAGTGCGTCCGACAGGCTGAAGCGATGCTAACAGGCAAACAACTGTCAGATCAAACACTGATGAAGGTGAAACAACACCAACGTGGACAGCGGCATACGCGATTGAACGCCCAGTACAACGTTTCATGCTGATCTTCTTGGCGACCGACTTGGAGCTTATCGCCGCTACCTTCCTCTTCTTCCGGGGAGGCCCAGCGCCAGCTGGGCGCACGTTCTCCTCGCCAGACGCGTCCTCGGCTTCGAACTTCACGGCAGACTGGGGCGACGTGAAGATATGCAGAAAGGTCTCGCAACAGAGCATCAGTGTCAAACTAGGCCGAATGAAATATAACACACTTGCACGAGCGACGACGACTTGAAAAGACCCTTCTCCTCGTCCGCCGGATCGTAAACACTATTGAAGTAAACACCGCGCGGCCATTGATCAGCTGTAATCTTGAAGGCTGAATCCCCGTCCGCGATCTTCGCCCGAACCCTGCAGTGACTGTCAGCGAGGCTTGAAGATACAAGAGAATGCTTACTCGGGGTCTGCGAGGTCGTAATCGACGGGACAGATAAGTGGGCCGGTGACCTCGCCCTCTATGCCGCGATTCACGCGCGATGTGGCGATGAGGGGCTCCTTGGTGCCCTTGGGAACCCACTCGACCATCGCGGCCCTGACAGAGCCAGTGTCGTCTCCGTGCGCGCTGGCCGCTCCTTTGCGCAGCTACGAATGCATTAGGACTGAACTCGAAGACGGTGCGTAAATCATACCTGACTATAGATTTCGGCCAGCTCAAGCGGATGGGTGTTCACCAGCGCGAGCTTGAGGCCCGGCACAAACTTGAGAAGCTCTTGGAAGCCACGATACAGGCGGTCCTGCCTGGTGCCAGTGTTCAATGAGGTACGGTACGCGCCTAATGGACAGATGATATGATCACGTACTCAAGTGTATGCTTGACAGGCGTGTCGTCTTCGTCCTCCTCGCGTTGCACCCTCAGTTCTTCGCGTCGGTCGTATTCGGAGACCAAATCTTCCAGCGGATCAAAGAGCGACACGACCTTGCGAAGGGCACGCCCCATCGTGATGTAGGATTTCCTACGCCTTTCAGTAACGTACGGGCGGCGCGAGGGATATACGTACGAAGCGGCAACGGGCTTCGCCCCGGTCTGAGCCGCGAGCTTCGCCTCCAGTGCAGCGATTTGGCGCTTGAGACGTGCCTGTGTCTCGAGCTGAGGGTCCACTGGCGGGTCGGATGAAGGGGAGGAGGAGCGGGGCGGGGATGAGGAGCCGCTGGCGGAGGGCGCCATGATGGTGGTGGAAGGGAGGATGGCGACATTTGGTTTGTCTTCGGCTTTATATATGTCCTTTGTTGATGTCTCACACACCATCTTTGAAATTCAGAGCAGCGATCGTGCAAATGACTCCGCAATAATAGCGTGACATCTGTGCCGCAGGCCCCGCATCCCGCTCCCGCCTCCGACTGCGCGCATCTCAGTCTATCGATGCGGCTCATCCTGTGGGCTATTTTACTTATCTTTATGATGATAAAATGTTGCCCCACTTGCCCTCATGAATACCCGGCAACAGCGACATCCCCCGCCCTTAGCAATCACCGAAACCGCTGCGAAAAATATGCGGCGCACATGGCGGAACAGATCGCACGGCGAAAAGAGCGGGCAGGCAGTAAGAAAGTCAAAAAGAAACGCCGCATCGAAGAACCTAGCCCAGTGGGTCGCGCGTTTGACTAAATTCTTCATGGTCTGATCGTCACGGTGTTTAGACCATCCCGGATGCCATGGCCGGACCGTCCCATCTCGAGCATGCTACCCCCGCTCTTCCAGAGGTTCCTATGGACCTGGACATGCTCGCTCCGAGTCCCCCGCCTAGTCCGCCTCAAGCCTTGACCCGCGCGGGGCGACCTGCCCGCCGTTACCGAATGCCCAAGAGATTTCAGGACATTTTACCTGAAGCACCCGCACCCGTCGTTCTCGAGGAACCGCCTGCAGAGCCTCCAGTCCGTCGTGTCATTCTTCACGTCCGGGACACGATGCAGACCGTATTAAACCGTTTCCGCATCTTCCGCGAATATCCCTACCGACCTTCATACGACCCCGATTCCCATGTCACCGCTGACGATCTCGCAAATTTTCCGCTGGAGGAAGAACATCTTGCTGAGCTCGCGACCAAGCATGATTCCCCTGATTCGACGCAGCCGCCGCCTCCGTGGCCCTTCACCAATATGACGAAGTATAATTTAATGTCATGGCTCAATACTGGGAGCAATCAAAAATCGGAGGCCGAAACTACGCGTTTAGTCGACGAGGTCATCAACGCGCCGGATTTCTCACGTGAAGACCTCCGCGGATTCAGTGCGCACCGCGAGAATCAGCTCTTCGACAAGGCATCCTCTGCTGACGCACCTTGGAATCGGGATGAGTGGAAAGAGGTAGACGTGAACATAGATATTCCTTCGGGCGTCAAAAATGTGCCCGCGCATGCCTTCAAGATCCCCGGCCTCCATCGAAGATCCATCGTAGAAGTCATTAAATCCGCATTCGCCGATGTTTCGGCTCGCGACTTCCATCTCACGCCGTTCAAGAGACTCGTCAAATCGGCTTCTGGCGTTATCACCCGGGTTTACGATGAGGTTTACACCTCGGACGCGTGGCTGAATGCGCACGATCTGTTGCAGAAGCAGCCCGCGGAAGCTGGGTGCAAACTGGAGCGGGTTATTGCGGGCCTCATGTTCTGGTCTGATTCCACGCATTTGGCCGACTTCGGAACGGCAAAGGCCTGGCCAATATACATGTATTTTGCCAACTTGTCCAAGTATGTTCGGGCGCGGCCGAGTTCAGGTGCCTGTCACCACATCGCGTACATCCCATCCGTAAGTAAATTCAATGTCGTCCATATTTCTCTTATTTATTTATTGCCTTCAAGCTTCCGGACAGTGTCATGGATTTCATATCTGGCTTTACCAAGAAATCGCACAGAAAGCCCTTAATTACCCATTGTCGTCGAGAACTGATGCAGCAGATCTGGAGGCTTATGCTTGATCCCGAGTTCCGGGAAGCCTACGCCCACGGGATCGTTATTAAGTGTCTCGATGGGGTCTACCGTCGTGTTTACCCACGGATATTTACCTACTCGGCTGATTATCCGGAAAAGCAAGCCACCTTTTATTCGCGTACAGCCCCCTCATTAACTCCTTCATCCAGGGTACTCCTCGCTACAATTCGGGACAAGGGGTTTTGTCTCTGCCCGAGATGCCTGGTCAGAAAAGAGAATGTAGACCAAATGGGCACCGCTCGTGACCTGCGATCGCGGTTGACGGCTATCCGCACGTATTTCTGGAACAAGGTACAGAACGCACGCGACGCTATCTACAACTCAGCGTTCGCCGTTGGATCTGACTGGGTAGACGGTATTTTGAGGGAGTTTTCTCTTGTCCCTACGGCGGTATATACTATTCCGTCTTAGAATTCGGCTCTACTTAATTCCTCCTGCAGAACGCCTTTGCTGAACTGCTACGTCCATACGGAGCAGAGCTGTTTCCTATGCTGGTTGTTGACTTGCTGCACGAGTTTGAGCTTGGTGTATGGAAGGCGGTCTATACCCATATAATCCGTGTCCTTTACACTGTTCCTGGTACGGCCGTTGCCGTGTTTGATGCACGGTAAGCACTCCAAACCATGCTTTCCCGCAATTCTGACTCCTTCCACAGCTTTCGTATGGTACCGACGTTCGGAACAGATACCATCCGCCGTATAACCAGCAATGCCTCTGAACGCAAGAAACTTGCCGCCCGCGATTACGAAGATTATCTTCAGGTGTTAATTTCGATGCAAGACATATTTTTTGAAACACTCACACTTCCTCAGACAATCATCCCCGTCATCGAAGGGCTTCTCCCGGAGCCATACAACAGCATAATCTTGACAATGCTGTTCCGCCTCGCAGAATGGCATGCTTTAGCCAAACTGCGAATGCATACGGAAGATACCGCCACCCGCTTTGATAAATCGACAACAATAATTGGACGGGAGCTGCGCAACTTCCGCGATGTCACCAAAGCCAATTTCGCGACCAAGGAACTTCCAGGGGAAGTGGCAGCCCGGGCGCGTCGGAAACAAAGCAAAGCTAAGAATGCCCCCGTGGGTATCCCAGCGGTACCTCTCCCTCCCCCGCCGCCGCCTAAAGGCAAGTTTCTGAACCTGGAAACATACAAATTCCACGCCCTCGGCGACTACCCCTCCACCATCCGGCTTTTTGGCACCACTGATTCGTATTCAACGCAGATCGTAAAGCCACGTTCCTTCTCATTCGCGCTTCAATTTATTTTATTTTACAGGGAGAACTGGCCCATCGCCTTGTGAAACGTTTCTACCGGCGCACGAATAAGCACAATGCCATTAAACAAATGGCTAAGCTTGAACGACGCCACACGCGCCTACGAAAGGCTCGTCAGACTGCCGATTCCCCGCAACGTCGGCACGCACATCATGTCCCATTTTCCGACAACGACCCTCAGACATACACGGGGGTCGAAGTCCACCACCACATCTCGCCTTCCAGGAATCAGCGGCACCACATCATGACGTTTGTCCACCAAAACGAAGCAGATCCGGCCAAGAAAGTAAGTGAAAATCTCGTTGCTCATTCCAGCACTGACGCGTACGGCCAGGACTTCATTCCCAAACTCAAGAACCACCTCCTAGGCCGTCTCTTACGACGCGACTTTGACGGGGACGAGGATCTACAATTCTCCGACGAAGACAGAGCGACCGTCCGCATACACGGTCAGCACATCTATTCTGCCAAACTCCTACGGATCAACTACACCACATACGATATGCGCCGTGACCAAGACTCGATCAATCCAAGAACACATGCGGATGTTATGGTCCTTTCACCTGAAACTGGTCCCAACGCCCACCCTTTCTGGTATGCACGCGTACTCGGAGTCTTCCACACAGAAGTTCTGCACACCGGCGAACATTCTCGCAACAATGGGCTTCAGCGAATGGAATTTCTCTGGGTGCGATGGTTTGGGCTCGAGCCCGGCTACCGCTCGGGATTCAGATCAGCCAGACTGCCTAAAGTCGGCTTCGTTGTCGAGGAGGATGACAATGCGTTCGGGTTTCTGGATCCGTCCCTAGTACTCCGGGCCTGCCATTTAGTCCCGGCGTTTGATGCTGGTCGCACTAACATGCTTCTCAAAACTGTCTCGCCCACAGCCGCTAGATTTTTGGACGAAACAGACGACTGGCAAAATTTCTATGTTATAATGTGGGTCCGAATACTTCCGTTCAGACTACAACTCAAGTTTTCTCCCATAGCTGGGTGGACCGAGATATGTTTATGCGCTATCTCGGCGGAGGGATCGGCCATATTGCTCAAACATCCGCTCTTCCTGCAGACGATCTTGATATAGATTCCGAAGAGGACGGAGAGGCTTCAGAGTCCGCCGCCGCCGCCGGAAGCAGCGCCACAAACCAAAACAATCCTCATCATCAGCAAGCGGTACAGCCCGGACGCGGAGACCTTGAGGATGATTCGGGGGATTCGGGGGACGAATCCGACACCGAGGGACTCCCAGTGCGGGACCTTGAGTCGGAGGAGGAGGAGGAGGATGAAGAGGCGGAAGCCTCTGATGGCGGGTACAATGATGATGGTAACGAAGATGACAATGGCTTTGCTCAACTGTAGCGCACATAACCTCCAAGTTGTACTTGCACTGGCACCGCTCGGGACTTCAATTTCGGACTCACGTAATTGATGAGAAGGGCTCGGCGACTCGCAAGTTCTGGCTCGCCCTTATAATGACTAGATTATTAAGATGTGAATAATTGTGTATGGTATGTGTGTTTTTTCACATGATTTTATTTTAGAGCCCTCGTACTGAGTACACTTAGAAAGTGCGCAACTCAGTCTTATAAAAGGAAGAGCACGTCAGCTTCCGGGCTTCGGATGTGGCTGTACATTGCGAACAGCCACCGCCGGTGACTCCGCTTCTCCCACCATCATCTCGCAGGCGATGTCACATACCGCCAGTCCCCAAGAAGAAGCTGAATCCCTCATTAAGGATATCAGCTCTATTAATAAAGGGAAGCTCGACTCAGACAGGTCTGCCTTGCCTCCGCCTATTTCCGCTGCCTAGGTGTTAATGCTCCCCATAGCTACAAATGGCCAGTGATAGACTACGACCACGTCTCCACTGTGACCTGCGAGACAATCCTCGCCCTCATTAATCCAACTGTCCCCAAGTTTCGCGGGTATGACCATGTTACTCCCGAAACCCCGCGGAAAAAACAAATTGCGCGCGAGCTCGACTACGTCATCGCCGACCGCAAGATGCTTGCGGCGAGACGTGTCTTTAGGGCACAAGCTCTTGATCAGACCATTCAGGCGAAGCTCGCTTCCATACTCCGATTTCTCCGATCTGCTCGCCGCACAGAAACCGAGGAATTCAACTTTCCTTCCTCCGAGGAGGCACTTCTGGGAAATCTCAGGGACCTGCGGCGGGCGTTGGATGAGGTGGAGGATATGGTGAGAGAGAACACCGATGGGGACTTCACGGAGCCGAGTACGGAATGGGGGGATGCGGATGCAACCCGGGTAGAATCGAAGGCTTTTTAGGCATGTCGTAGCACCGTTTTCACCGCCATAACAACGCGATCCGGGATCACGGGAAAAACCCGGGTCCCAGCCTTACAGTGTAAATATAGCACACTCATTCAGCCTCAGGAGTAGTGTCCAGTTTGACCAAATCTGCGGTGGTCTCCAACAGCATATAATATCACTGGAGTAATTATATCAATTGCCAACCTGATACAAACCAGATGCGCAATTGACAACCTAATATCACACCTGCGCCCGTTTCACAATGCATCGCAAGGCTCGGCAATCTCTCGGCAATCTTGCGGAACAGTTGTGATCTACACAACTTCAAACAAGATTTTCCAAGATTTCCTGATGTCAGCTTGATTTCGGATGCAAGTTTTTCCTTTGACGTCACCGACGGAGCGAATGCGATTGGCGCACGAACCAGGATACGCAAGGGGGAATCGGGATTCGAAAAACGGATATAGGGTCGAAAAGTTTTTTTCAGCCCTCCTCAAGACCCCCCTCCCCCCGATCCTTCCATATAGGGCAAGTAATTCGCAGCCCTAAGCCCGGGCCGTGCCTCCGAGTCATGTGCGGCTTCACCGCCACCTGATAGACAGCCAGCCAAGGTTATCGCGACCTCGCGCAATTTGCACGCAACTAATCTCTTCAACATTTTTGTATGGTACAATGTGTTCTAAGTATAATGCTTATTCCTTACCTATCTATTTCCGACCAAAATTTATGATTCTTGGAGGCTTCAAACCGCAGTCCGAAGCCCCTGTGGCCTTGGAGGGTCGTTTACCACCCATTTTATGATTCCTGAACTCTCCCAGCACATTCTATACCCCGTATTACTCGAAAAAAAATATGGTGTAAAAAGTTTTTTAAAGCCTTCCCCGGGACCCCCCTCCCCCCATCCCCATATCCGAAATTTTAATCCCGATCCCCCCTTGAGGATACGGTCACGATTTGTTTGGTTGACCCAGCAACACGTCGGCTAGCATAAAAGGTGTGAGCGGGAATCTAGATTTGGTCATACATTTATGACGGATTTGGTCATAAATTATGACCAAATTAGGCACCAGAAAGGACTGATCCGTGCATCAATACCGCCAAAGCTGTCAAACAGCCACAACCTCTTCTTTGCTCTTACGTACCGCCGCGGCCATTGTCTCAACCAACTCGAAGGTCGCCACCGATTTCTCAACTGTTTCCCATGGATTGAATTTCGCTGTGTCTTCTGTCGTTCTCATCGTAGAAGGTCAACGCGATGGCGAACCGTTCTGTCTGACCAGTCAGTTCGAGTCGACGCGGTCGGTATCACCCTGGCAGTCCCTGGCGTCTGGGATCTTATATCTGGATATCTTCGCATACGCGACTGGCCTCGTTCTTCATCCTGGTTGGGCGGTCATTTCCAAAAATAACACTGGGGAGAATCGAGATCGACGTCATCATGACCACCTCGAGCATTGAATCGCATATAAGACCACGCAAAACATATCATACTTTCGCCACAACCTCAAAGAAACACTCGGCGTACTTGACAAGATGGTTCACCAGCACGGAGACGAGCACCATATTCCTGATGAGCACAAGAATGAACAGAAGTCGGCGTCCTACCCTCCCTGCATACCATAAAACTAACCAGCATCGCAGACCCGGCGCATGGCTCCCGGCCGACCACCGGGTGCAACACGAGTGGCTCTCCCGCCAAGTCGACCACGTCGACAAGCACAACGCCAAGCCGCTCATCCCAGTGCTGCAGGAGTTCAAGGACCTCATCGAGCGCAACGCCCGCATCTACATGTTCTTCACGCAGATGTGGGACGAGATCCCGCGCAAGCCCAAGTATGCCAAGGACCCGACGGGCAAGCGGCAGATCCGGGATTACGTCCACATGCTCGACGTCCTCAATCATATTTTAACAAAGGGCCCCGAGTGGACCGATGCGGCCGCTGGCGTGGGTATGGTTGGCGTGCCGTTTGTAGGTATTTTTGACTACGTGATGGGCACCCCGAGGTACGTGCGATTAATGAAGTGGGATGCTGCTGGCAATATGCTGACGACGGTTATAGCGGACATGCAGCATTCCTGGACCCCGACGTGAACAAGATGCTCAAGAAAGTCCTCAACGAGTGGGGCAAGTTCTTGAAGTCCCCTGAGTCGGCATACGTACTTGGCGACCACAAGGAAGGGTGGTTCGGGGAAAGTGCTAACAAGGACATCATGCAGGTGGCCAACGCGCCGCTCCAGACAAACCACAAGTTTGAGGACATGTTCTTCTGTGATCCTACCAAGAAGTATCACGGGTACAAGTCCTGGGATGGTCCATGCTTTCCTCCTCACTTTTCTGAACCTGGAAATTGACCCCATTGACAGACTTCTTCACCCGTCAAGTCCGCGAGGACCCTCGGCCAGTGGCCTCCCCGGACGACGACAGCGTGGTGGCCAACTGCTGCGAGTCCAAGGCCTACAACGTCGCGCGTGATGCCCAGCTCCGCGCCAAGTTCTTCATCAAAAGCCAACCATACTCCGTCCTCGACATGCTCGCGCACGACCCCCTCGCCACCCAATTCGCCGGCGCGACGATCTACCAGGCCTTCTTGTCGGCGTTGTCGTACCACCGTTGGCACGCACCCGTCAGCGGCAAGATTGTGCGTGCGTTCGTCGAGGACGGCACATACTTCAGCGAGCCGCTCTTCGAGGGCATTGGCGACCCGTCCGTGCACGACATTAATAGCAAGGGTATCAGTGTCGCGCAGGGGTACCTCACCGCCCTCGCTACGCGCGCGGTGATCTTCATTGAGGCGGATAACAAGGATATTGGGCTGATGGCGTTTGTTGGAGTGGGCATGGACGAGGTCAGTACGTGCGAGATTACGGTGAGGGAAGGGCAGCACGTTAGGAAGGGCGACCAGCTGGGGATGTTCCACTTTGGTGGGTCGTCGCACTGTTTGCTTTTCAGGAAGGAAGTAAAGGTGGACGGGTTCCCGGAGGTCGGAAGGGATGTGAATGTGCCTGTGCGCAGCAAGGTTGCTGTCGTCCACAGTAGTTAAGGGGAGCAGTTCCGGGGCCGCAAATACGGAGCATGTACGATAAGTCGAGGGAGTGGACATGGACCAGTAACGATACAACAAAAGAAATTTATTTGTACATGAAAAAGGAACGGGATTGTGCACCACGATTCAATACGTACGAGTCGAGATTTCAAATGCCAATTTACCCGACAGCTGCCACGCAGATTATGTGATACGGTGGGCCGTTCGAGGTATGTTTTATGCTTATTGCACCAGTCCATCCACTCCTTCTCCATGTGATAGAACCTGCAATCGATGCCATCCCAACCGACCTTCTCGACGCATCCCTGCGAAGGATGCTCGACACGAACTTTGAATCCCGCCACGATTAGAGACGGAGGACACGTCTGGGTTTGTTGAATGTCTGGAAAAATATCACGCGAGAAGCAATTTTACTTACCTTGAGCCATTGCATGACATTGTGAAGCTGGTTTGGAGTAAAGCGAAAGTTCTGACCATCGTCCGTCCGCTCGAGGATTTGAGACAGACTGTGTAGGAGATCGTGGGCGAGGGGACAAGCTCTTAGAAAGAAGTCCCATCCGCGAATTGCCTTTCTCGACTCAATGCAGCCGCATAATCTGGACATGAAAACTCACTCGTAAAACCAGTCACCTTGAATCATCGCTCCTACGGCACATAAACCACCCCTCGCAAGTTCCAACACCGAAGAATAAGAGATCCTGCAACCGTGCCTTGTCGTCGCCTAAAATTCCGCGCAAAGGACAAATGGCCGCCCTCAATTCGCTCAACTTGAAGGAGATGCCCAACATAACAGAAACCCGGATTGGAAAGGCGTAGTTCGATACGTTGAAAAGCAATCTAACAGCATGGATGACTTTAATGAGCTGCGGAGAGACTTGCGCCGGAATAGTGTGGTAGCTGCTTGGTTGTCGTTCTAGTCGGGTGCAGTCCAGAATTCGTCACACAATAAAATGAAGTGATAGTGCTCCCAGAGCTGAATTAAGTCTTCAGGCCGTGGGTCAAGTTTCTGGACTCAGATTAGTCTGGATACAATCAAGAGCGAGGTGAAATACTTTTAACTACTCAAGGATATGCGCGACACATTCTGGCCCAGAAATTGAAAACGCGAATATGAAATCCGGGTTCACGAATTGCACAAGCGGTACAAGGTCAGGGATGGCTCGGCAGACGTGATATATTCAATCGCTTCCTTTGGCCCTACTATCCTGGAGACATGTTTCGTCAACTTCCCCACAGGTATAAATCAGGACCAATTTACCACTTGAAAAAATGTAGCCCACAGGGATTGTGGCGTCCCACCGAAAGTGTCTTGAGGATATGTCATATGATGAGCCACGTGTGTGACGATCAGGATTGCGGACATGGAATGGACCCGACCGCTTGGGATCACGAAGGGAATCGAGGAACGACGCATGATGCAGCTCAAGCCACGAGTCGCCCCCTGGCCCTCCTAGTTCAATGACAGACTTTAGGTCACGTAGAATTAAGCGAACATCGCTCTTTTCGAGTTCGAGCAGCAGTTTAATCTGCGAAGCACCCAAACTAAAATCGGCGACCGCCAAAATGTCGATGAGTTGGGGCGGTAATCGATGGGAACAGCACATAGGATTTGGTGATACAGTTGGTCGAGAATATCGAATGGAGATTCGGAAATATGCCCAGGACGATATCGAGCCGCGCGACTGGCCGAAATCGTTTGTCGTCGATGAATTTGACGACAGTGTATGCATAGATGAATCATGAAGTATCCTGATGATTTTTTGACAAGGGCTTCGAGCTTTCCCGAGATGGGCCAGGGCGAGTGGACAGTGGTCATGGTTAGGCTCGTTTCAGTCTCTATAGTCTGCCGGGCGTGAAATCTGAAGACAGTCGTTCAGATCACGTATACTATAAAGGCTGGAGTTACGAGTACAGGCGAACCGAAGGTGCCTCGGAGTTTGAAACCGGTGATGGGGCGGTCTTCGATATCGTCAAAACCCGATTTTTATTATCCAGGCTTCGCCGTTTCCTCAACAAGAGCTCAGTATGAAGCTCTCCCATTTTTTGGGAGATTTTCCGGTGTGATATGACTGTGTCCCGTACATTTCTTTTGCATTCGCTTGGGCCGAAAGCTGATGAAATGATGATGAAGTGATGGGCTGCGCGTTCGGGTTTTGTTCGGATCTTTCTTTTCAAACTCCGAGGCAGCTCTCGCCTGTACTCGTAAATCCAAGCCTAGTCATGGTTCGATGCTCGCGATGAATTCGGATGAATTCGGTCGAATTCATCCAGCAAATACTTGCGGACGTCCTGGAACGACTGGTTGATGTTCAGCGATCGATGGAATCCGGCGAAGAGTCTTTTACTAAACGTCTCGCGAAGGTGAGATTCCGGTCGACTTGCAACCAAGAGAAGAGGAGGGTGCTCCTGGGAAAACACACTGCCGATTGATCTCAAGACCTCCTGCTGAATATCTTCCCCGGTGCATTCGTCCAGGCCGTCGATAACAAGAGACACAGGGCGGGAAAGAGGACTCTTTCGGCATGGTTCGATGATCAACTCCTGGAGCTGGTGAGAGATTGACATATCCACAATCGCTGGATCGTTCTGGATTGCGCGAGAGATGAGCCCGTTTAATTCGGGAACATGGAGGGCAAGCTGGTATGCGAGTGTGAGGAATAGCTTGTTTGCATTTCCACGAGACGGGTGGCCACGCTTAAATAAAGAAGAAGCTGCCGCCGAGGCAACCTTCCACTTTCAACTTTTGGCAAAAGGACTGCGCGACGGCCGACTTGCCTGAACCTGCGGGGCCGTGGAGCCAAGGATTTGCATTTGCAGGAGCTCTCGTTCGTTGGAAGGTCGTACTTCCAAGTTCCTGCCATGGCGCGCCTCAGGATCGAAGGCGCGGACCGTGCCCGACTCGAGGTGGCCATCACCCCATTCTTCGCTTCTCACGTATTATCTGCTACCACTGGGCCGGTGCCAGTAAGTTACTGAGGATCGCTTCTTGGCTATCCACTATATTCGCGCTCTATTCGTGTTCTAATAAGTACCTAACCATGGCACTTGTCCGACCCGAAAAGAGACCATGTGCAAGCCTTCCGACGTCGACCATCCTCGTTCCCCAAATCGATCAGCGGAACCAGCGAAGGCCTATAGAATTCGTTGATATCAAGGCGTACAATCGAGGAAAGCAGCTAACCTTCCATGAGCACATTGGAACGGGAACGCTGTTTTGCACAAGTTCTCGACGAGTTTCTCGCATTGAGCATGCGTCAGGGAATCGTTAAACATGATCGCGCCTGCAGACGCGTCTCAGTGAATCTGAGATACTGACATTCTCCCGTCCCGCACCTCGGCAAGCTTTTGAGTTAACCAAATCAAGTAGTTCTTGCGGACACCATCGCAGAGCCCGCAACCAGCGGAATTCTTCTTCCTCGTCGTTCCCCATCGCTCCAGCTTCCGTATGCTGGGGCGTCGAAGAAGAGTCGGTTTCCAACTTGGCGAGAAAGGCCTTGACGAAATCTCGGAGTTCGTCGTCCAGTAGAAGCTAACGAAAACGAGTGAGACAACGAACTTGATACACTGTGAAGCGGACCTTGTTGCCCACGACCTCGGGTATAGACTGGACGAAGAGTTGGATGTACCCGCTGGTACTCCCTGCGTCGACGCCTTGCTCCGCGTTGCGTCCCGCCTCCGGAGACGTATCACCGAAGCTGAAGCCCCAGTGCCCAAAGGCCCGCCGAATATACGGATCCCGCAATTGCCTTTCCTCGTGGTGACTAAGTAGAATTGGCACAAGTGGGCTCAATTCCCTCAGGCGCAGATGGTGATCCCGCTTTTCGTCGGGGTTAACGTTCGACAGGTACCCGAGACAGAGCTCCTTGAGGAACCTCTCCACGCGAACACGCTCATCAGCCGCATGCTGGTCTATGAGAACAAGAGCCCGCCCCGCATCCACGCTTCCGCCGGAGGAGTCATTGATGAGGCAGGCGATAAACTTGCGGTCGACTTGGTTAATGACCTGCGCATTGCGCAGGTCAGTCTTCTGGAATCGACGAGAGAACGCCGACGTGGAGTCGCCGTACGCCTGTCCAGTGCGCAGGTAATCCGAGAACTTCTGGGCCCCGTGGCAGTCATGGTGTGTATGCGGGGAGGCGTCCGCGTCCGCTGCGGGTAAATGAGTGAGGTGGGGTATCTTATTCTCCGCCACGGCATAAATGTCGTTCGCCTGTAAAAAGAGGTCAGATCAGATCCGGCAGGGAAGGGCATAACATGCCTCCAACGCTTTCTGTATCCATTCAGGCATTGTGGCGCCATCAGTTCCTCGCGCCTTTTGTCGGGATAAAGTGCGGCCTTGGCGGCTGGCAGATATTAAGCCGTCCAAAGCAACCGGGGGAGGCTCCGATTGGCGATACGAATTCCCTGTTCGTGCATCGACACAGTATACGTGACCGGTGTGTGGATCTGTCCAGAGCAACTCTTCCGTCTCCTATGATACGGTCTGATGAGTACGGCCTGGGCATGACGTAGGCAAAGCTAGGCTTACCTCGCGCGTATATAAAGGTGCCGGGGACATCTCTCTAGACGGTCCGGTCTGACCGGACACCCGTCGAGACTTCTCTGGCTCAGGTTCAGCATAACCTGAATCGTCTTCAAAGTCGTACTTCCGCCGCTTCCGCGGGGAAGGGGACCCGCGGCCAGTTTCTCTAGCCTCGTTTGTGGTCGCAAACCCATGTCGAGTGAGAAACGTCTGGATTGTCGAGGACAGCAAAGACGCGACACTGCTTTTATTCTGGGCTCAGGATGTTAGACGTCGAAGGTGACGGAGAGGGATTGGGATTCACCCGCAAGTGGACCACAGCTTTAGCAGGTTCGAGACAATTATCCAGTTCCGCAGAAGGAACAGTCAAGTTTAGGACATAAACTGCCTTCTTTTCGGCTTTCCGTGGAGAGCGCCGAACCGCTAAAAGGAATAGATGAAACAAAATGCATCGTTAGAGGAACAGTCGCACTTACTGCTCCGTAGGCTGGTTTCTCCCGCGTCATCAAACGCCTATAATTCTTCAGCATGTGCAGCACACCTAAGACGATCACATACATGTTTCGCAAAGGAGCTTGCCGCAAATCGGGACTCAATAGCGTGATGCAGCTCGCAAAATGAGAGGGGATGACGATTTATATCTGATCAATAGGTGAATCCAATCGCTTTGGCGCGCAAGAATAACGACCGACATAGAAATTGATATGTCTGAGGAGGTCCGTGAGTGAAGTGGCCGACGGCACCGTGATCGACGAACCTTTGAGTGGGCACCATCGAGACTAATAAAGCCTTCGAGCCGCAGCTCTCCTGAAGTTACATCAATCTCATCAACATGCTAATACCTAGCTATCAGAACCATGTCAGAGATGTATCTGGACGCCAACCTGAGTCAAAGCCCGCCCGTATAGATGCCGGAAGGTTGTTAATGGAGAAGTCGTCTATTTAGACAACTTGAGAATGGTATAGGCTCAGAGGCAAGGACCAAACCAAACCTTTGGGATCCTCAGCAGTATGTTTTTGTCGTCTTTAACACTATGTGTGTTTTCTAATGTAAACGAAACATTGGGAAAGACGAGCGCAAAGGCTTCAATTTCATGGCGTATCGTGTCCAGCGTCCGCGCAGGCGTTGGATGAGATAGACGGCGGACAGGAAGCTGTTGAAATGAGCAAACGACGGAATCCGGCAAGGCTTAGACTTGCATTATAGAACGCGTCTCGGACGCAAACTGTCGTCCCAGGCGACTCACGTCTCCAGCGAATGGCTGGACCGTTATAGAGCGGCTTGGAGCCCTGCACTGTTCCGTAAACCGGTGTTTGGATTGCAGAAGTACAATCCAAACCTTGACTATGACCGACCAGCTCTGCCGCGAAAGCGATGTGCGCGACGAGATTTCAAGACAGCAGATGTCCGCACACGATGCTAGTGCTGTTGGCGCTCAGAAGAGCCGGTGGACAAGTTATCCCGAAAACCTACCTTCCCCGCGAAACCCAAATGTCGAGAGCTCGTCAAGAGAGTCGGGGGCATAAGCTTTAGACGTTCCTAGGCACCATTAGGACAGTCGGTATCAAATTCAGCCACCTAACGCACCGTACCGCCCCGATTCCGAGCCCCCGCCTAGAATGGCCATACCATCGTTACTCATACCAGAACCATCATCTCGGACCCAGCACGTCCATTCTTCACAGTCGACACCGATCTCAACAGCGCGCGCGCCCGCATCCAGAGAGTTCTGGAGGAGCTCTGACACGATTTGGGACAATGATGTGAGAATCTGTGTCGACCTAAGCTTGCTGCGCGTCGGGGCGGGCAATGGCTCGATTGCGGCGTCATCCATCGGGCTTGAGGAACTTCCGGATCGCCAGCTTGTTCGGGGTCGTTATTACTCTCGTTCACCCGGCGTTATGCCGAGCGCTTGAGGATAGATAGTGAAGTACGGAGGAACAGAGGGTCGGCGCGTCGTGCAAGTTTGATTGTCCTCTTTTGGACGCGCTGCGAAGTTCCCAGTGCTCCCATCACACACCTTGACATGAAGTTCGTATGGATGGATGCTGATCCTGTAGGTCGTGTTGTGAACGTCGTATCCCTTCCCTGAACTCCTCAGGGCCACGACGATGCCACCGCATTATTGCTTGCTATCCACTGCGAGAACATCACTCTCCTCGGCGTCTCTACGGTATACGGCTTCAGAATCGATTTACTGCTATCCTAATCCTCCAGACGCACGGGAATGCTAGCTCGGACTGGACTCTGAAGAACGCCGCCCGATGTCTGCACGCCTTTGGTGCCTCTTCACGATACCCCGACATTCGTGTTTATCCCGGAGCGACGAAGCCACTCCTTCGCCCAGCAAAGCACGACCCGGAGATCCACGGCACAGACGGACTCGGCGGTGTCGAAGGCCTTCCTGATCTCGAAAGCCCTGAAGTTGCTCGATGGCTTGCGAAAGATGCCGATGGTGCGCACGTCCGAGCACTCGATGGGATGGCCAGTGCGGTGAGACGCACATGGAACAATGGCAATGGGCACAAGGTGTCTGTCATCTCAAGCGGGCCCATGACGAATATTGCGCTATTTATCGCAGTGTATCCCGAGCTCCTGGATGCTGTGGAGGAGTTTGTCTGTTCGTTATTCGGGCTTTCAGCACGGCGTGAATCTTGACCGTTCACTTTAGTTATGGGAGGCGGCGTTGGTCTCGGAAACAGGTCGGCCGTCGCAGGTTCGTGTCTGCGCGTATCTTCGGAACATTCCTTGATTCTCTTTTGGCGCCGCAGAGTACAATATCCTTTGTGACCGTGTGCATTGTCCGCCCATGCTTATTTGCGTTGCTTATTCTTTGCCCAGCACACGCCGCTCAAATTGTGCTCGATGCGCCAGTGAAGAAGACGATGATTCCAATCAACGTAACGCACACCGCGATCGTGACGCGTGCAATCCACGCACAACTCCTTTCTCCGGCCTCGCCTTACCTGCCGGAGGCCAGCGCATCCCTTCCTAAAGCGGCCACCAATCTACGCCACACACTGTCGACCCTAATCGGCTTTTTTGCCGACTCGTATAAAAGCACATTCGGCTTTAACGATGGGCCTCCGCTACACGATGCTCTCACGGTCGCGTACGTCTCACAGCCCGAGCTCTTCCTGGCTACCCGCTATCGAGTCGACGTCGAGCTCACCGGGACGCACTCGTCGGGCGAGACTGTTGTGGACATCTGGAACTATCAGGCCTGTGATCCGGACGCGTGGGGTGTGGGCGGTAAGAATTGCGTCGTGGCTCAGTCTGTTGATGTGAGTGCCGTTGCAGCATGCGAGGGCTGAACGCTGAACGCTGTCTAGATCCATGGGTTTTTTACCCTCTTTCATGATTGTATCCAGCGTTGCGATCAAATATCGCCGTTGAACTCGAGATAGCCTCCAGATAGTGAGCTGCAGAAGCGCAGTGCCGCAATTTTTTTTGGTACTTAGTCGATTTACTTAGATCTTTTGTAGAATTGGCAGGATCTTATCGTCCCTGAAATAACCTCAACTATGTTATCTTAGTGCGGAGCTGATGCGACTGCCAAGACTACATGTGCCAATGCCCGCGCTGCCGTCGACGCCGTCACTGGCTTGCAGGCAGGTATGGGATATTATATTTCCCCTGTTCGTTGCGATTCGCTGGGCTAATCTGACCCTGTGTGTTATGCAGGCACCTTCAACAAGTTCTTTAGCAGACCACTGTAAGTTTTTATAGTTCGAAACGACCAACAGAGACTGATAATGGCTGCAGAACTTCGCGGCTGTTGCTGTGGAAAACCAAGGGAATGTTGTCGCGGGCAGCTCAATGGCCTGATCAGCATAGGAATTCTCTTTTTTTTCTCTCTTTTTGTCTACGAAGTACTTGTGGTATTACCCGGGAAACATAATGATGTGTGATAAATGTCGCTTTGACCTCCCAGTGGAGAAATCAAAGCCGGCCCGATGAAACCGTATCAGCGCTTAGATAAACGCTTCGCTCCTGACAACCACGATGCCGCTCATGCCATTCTATGCAGGCTCAAACGACCGGTGCTACCGCTGCAATGAACCAGGGGACTCGAAGCTGCGCAAATGCGCTCGCTGTCAGGTCGCCCTTTACTGTTCGCCACAATGTCAAAAAGAAGACTGGAAGCTGCACAAGCCAACCTGCATAGACCACAAAGCGATTCTGAAAAATAATGGGGACCCCTCGGTGGAGGTCCATTTGAAGGTTCTTTTGAAATGGCTTGATCTCTGGCGAGACGCCATCTTGGCCTGGGCCGCCTTTTCTGCAGACCTCGCCAACCAGCCGGCCGATTACCTGCTCACGCACAGGTAACTGCTTGCTTTCCTCTCAATATACCGCAGTATTTAAAAGCAGTATAGCTTCTTCCTTGAACTGGAGAGACGCCCTCCACTCGATGCAGCGAAACACTCGACGCGTTCTACGTTTATTGTGCGTGAAACCTCATGCAATATCAGTGGTATCTGTATCTGATTCTCGTCCCACATAGGCTCTTCAAGGTGGTATGCGTACTGCTGGTGAGATGCGGGAGCAGTTCGAGCGGATCCCCGATCTTGGGTATCGTGGTCAGGTCATCGAAACCTTTAAGAGCACTGTGCCATGGGTCGGAAAAATCCGGATAACCCTGACAAAAAGGCACATATGTTCTCGAATCCCCTGAGTGCGGAGAGTCGCCTTCTCTCCAATGCGCTGGTTCGTGCGTGGTCAGAAAACTTCGCAAAGCACGTTCGAACAGGGAACGGTGCGTATCTGTTATTCCAGTGGTATTGCATGGCTTATCTGTCGAGTAGTTACAGGACATGTGCAATTATTGGAGAAGCTTATTCAGGGCAGTCGAGACTTGACTCAGGCGACGTTGGACGTCGATTGAACCCCGTTTAAAATCGTCGATATCGTTTTGTAACTCAATGTAAGTTTATCAGTGGACGAATATGCGGTTCCGCAGTCTTTCCTTCCGCGCAAACGAACAAAGGCGAACACATCCAACATATAAGATTCAACGACCGTCGCATTGCAGTCACAAGATCATCCGAGCTCATCACAGTTGTCTTCCGCATACATCCGGAAAATCCGCGCCCATCCATGCAACACCAACTCATTCCAAGGACAACAAACACGTTCCGCGCCCATCCATCTCGATCCAACACCCGTACGGCGATCTGCGCTAGGAGGGCAGTATCATAGCCTGCATCTTCGACGCAACTGGCGGAACGGATCCAGGATGCCTGGCCGTGAATCGTGTGAGATGGGACGGCTGAATGCGCACAATACTTACTTGGTCTTCATGTGCTGGTGGAGGCCGTTCCAGGCAAACATGTGTTTCCGGCCCGGGCAGAATGGACAGCGGACCGAAGGGTTTCGCAGCCAGGTAATCTCGCCAAGGCAGGCGCCATCGTGCTCCACGCTACGCAACGTCTCAAACCAAGTCGAATTGCCAGTCAATGTAAACGCACCATGATGTGATACGCGTCAAATCTCGCGCGAAGGCGTTGAGATGACGAGCTAGAGTCGGAAATTGGATCTTCATCCGCATTGGGATTAAGTTTGGGTCCACCGTTGAATGTCCAGACCTTATTCCTTAGCCATACCAGCCTTCGACGATCCGCCGCCGTGACTCACGCTGGCCCCGGATCTTAATTTCCCGTCGATATTTTAATTCTTACTCCCGAATCTCCGAAGAAGGCAGAATATCCCGGGTGTGTGCATCTCCAAGTTTCTGGGTTACATGATACTTCTGAGTCCAGAATAAAGTCAACAGTCGGATTTTGATCAAACTGATGAGATCAGCCGAAGAATTCGCACGGTTGGATTCTCTGTTGCAATCAAAAACAGCTTAAAATCGAGGAGACGATACGGAGATTAAGTAGGATCAAACTAGTTCAACTGCGTCCATTTGATAGGGTAACTGTGTTCCCACTGAATGGAGGAACGAGGCGTAAAACCAATACTGTTCGGCGTTGGCGTCCAAATTTCGATGTTGACGACTGTCTGTCCCTTCGGAGAGGTGGAATCATAGAAGCGAGAGCAGCATCATTGGAGAGTAAACTTCGGCCTCGTATTAGACAAAGGCGCGATGAATTGTGAAGATTGTAAACTGCTAGTAATAGGCACCCGTATTCTGGTCCGTGCGTGAATCGCATTTATGTCCAACCACCAGGTCGGTGACGTCAAAGCGAAGAAACTATGCGAATACGGAGAAGCTGACAGAACTGCTACAGCTTGTTAGCTACAAAATGGGCTTGGACTAAGTAAGCTTGAACGCGATTTTGATCCGCTTGCCCCGAATCGCGATCCGACCCTCCGATCAGCTCCGACCACAAGTTCAGTCCACTGACAGGAAGGTTACATAATATTGTACAATAACATATATCTATCTAAAACCCAAGAGAACCGCAGCAGCCAGCCCATTTACAACGCAGTTCCCGCGATCCGTTTAAAAATTGGGAGGAAATGGGCGGTAATGAGCCACATCTTACAATGCGCAGCGTAAGATGAATGGATAAATGTACGCAAATGCATGCAACTCACATTGTACCACCAGTATGATTTACGGTCCGCTTCCACAGAGTGGTCAAGAATAAAACTGACGGTGGAAACACAGCCCAAGATTGAGAAACCCAGTGTCGCCGGAATGGGAGGATTCCAGAGGTAGATAAGTCCGATGGTCCAGGCAGCCACAAGCCCATCAATGACCAGCGGGCAAATCGCGGGGGCAGGAGAATCGCCAGTGTTTTCCGCCCAATTGCTGCATCCCCGAATCGGTCACGAAAGTCTTGCGCATGTCCCTACCGGGAAATCAGACATGTTACGGTTGATGCGGCAAATGAATACATACCGTAGTGGTGTGCACCAGTCCGCTGATGGCAACGGCGATGACGGAGGTGCGAGAAAGGTCATTTCCGTGATCTAGATAGCTGGTCAGTTTAAATATAACTCGGACCAGAATTACACACCGAATATAATGGTGGTGCCCCAGCAGTAGCACATATAGCCAAAAGATCCTAGGAAAGACTTGAGGAACCAATTCCCAGCCATACCACGCTCGTTGTAGCAGTATATGGCAACCATATAAATGGCGCTGCATAATACCACGCGATGGTACACGCTGTAGAGAAAAGAAAGAGCTCCGACGCAAAGGTAGAGTATTTTCGCCGACTCGAGGGAGATTCTACCAGAGACGATGGGCCGGTTTGGCTTGGATAGTCGGTCCTCTTCGAGTCCAATCATCTGGGAGTCGATTAATGGTTATTAGAAATAACGAATCGAGCGAGTTCACCTGGTTCTTTATCTACAACGTATATGGGTGTTCAATGGCGGCCCTGAGCGGCAAGAACTTCACCCACCTCGAAGGTAAGAAGATGGAGTTCCAACCACAGAAATCCACAGATGAAGGCCTTAGGATCTGTGGGCCCAGCAAGCACCATAGACACCGCTAACTGCAGAGGGAAATTGAGTGGAGATTCTCGAGATAATCTATCGAGGTGACGAACCGATGGTCCCAGGATCGGCACAGTATCTGACTGGCTGAATAGAAAAATGGTTTTCGGGAAGCCCAGTAGAATTTGGACAAAGGAGGGCGGGTTGTGAAGTATGGGGGAAGACATTGTCTGCTAGTCCGGTGCTGAAGCCAGAGGTCATATGAGGCCATATATACCTTTTGGATTACCCAGCCGAAAGATGTGATTTGGCAGTTGTGAATATGATTGGACGAGACTGCGCCCAGCCCCACTGAGATTAGGCGCATCGAAAAGCGACACTATAATCGCCGGATGAAAGAGAGACGCTTTCCGGGCCCAAACCATCCGAATTGTTTCTATGACTAGTTTGCCCAGAGTGCCTCGAAATGCAATTACAGAGATTCGGCGAATCATCTTGGACCCACCACAATCACTAGCCGACGAGAAAAAAAAAAACGTGGTGAATAAGAAGCAAGTCGACATAGAAGTTCAAACTAGACATCCTTCACTGTATAGGCCCCCGGTCACTCAGGCATAGGTCGGTCCGCCGTAAAGTAAATCAGCGACCCAAATTTGGTGTTTTTCCGTCCACCTCGTAAGGTAATCAAGGGCTCCAGCCCCGAGGTCGGTCCGGCGTAAAGTAAATCGAGCGCAGGCCGAGATTCTTTTTAAAAACAAAAGTGCTGGCCTAGCCGCAGAATTACGTCTCTGGCTGACCGCTGAGCTTTCGGTCAGCGGCAGATCAGCACAGCGAGCAATCACGACTGGAGCGCCTGCGGCCGGGAAAAAAGTGAAAAATAAGCTAGGAAAATATGTGTATATTATTCGGTCTGCCGCAAGGTAAATCAACGGCCAGAGGCGCCAAAATCGTAAGGTAAATCAAGGGAGATCTCAGCGTTTCCGACCTATGCCTGAGTGACCGGGGGCCTCACTGCATATGGCCGCCTAGTTTCAGGACCAGCCGACGCCGACGATGTGTGCGTACTAGGTATCCGCAAGGAGGCCAGTCCAAAAGGCGAACAAGGCAAGAAAAGGCGGAACACCGGAGGAGGAGGAGGAGGAGGTATATTTTAACCGCAGCGGTCCCATTATGTATATGGAACAATACTTAGCGAGGTCCGTTACTACGCAACGGCGTCTATTGCATGCTAAATAGCTTTATTTGTGTCAGGCGTCGAACACGGTTAACCGGTGAGCGCGTACTTGATGATCATGACGCTCTCCCATCGAGGAATCGGCCCGAACTCTCCCGAATTCCGCCATACCAGGCCATACCTTGGCATCAACTTCAAGCTGTTCTAGTCCGTTTATCGCTTGAGGTTGGTCGTAATCCTCCTCGAACGCGACTAGTATCCCTTTTCTCGCCGGGCCACGAGTACCTCAGAGTATAGCTCAAAAGTAACCTTGCTGAAAGTAAGGTCCCCCTCCCTGAAAATTAAGTCGCCGAAATCTGGACGGAACAAACATCACATAAACACACTTGAGTCGCCGTATACCCATCCGCACGGAACAAACAAGAACCAAACAATAACTTCCCTTCTCTCCACACAACTAGCCGAAATCTGCTCACAACAAATAAATCCAAATACTTGCTTGGCTTCATTCCGCACAACTTGGCCGAAACCTACACAGAACAAATATAACCAACCATAAGTTCCGGATTCCGCCGGGGTCCGAGTTCAACTCTTAATACATATTTCTCGGGAGTAAGCCAGCAAGGTCCTAGACGGCAGGGCCGACCACTCGTTCATTACAGCTGTTCCTAAAAAATAATGAGACTAGCCGAGTTTTTTTCCCGATCGCTTCCCAAAGCAGAATTCGTCCCCATTTGGATGCACCAATCTCCGGAGACTTCTTTTTTTTTTCTTTCACCAGTGAGTGCCGTCGAGGGTGTCCGATCCGGATTTAGAAGGCCATTACGCTTTTTCCTCCGGCGGTTGTGCGGGATCCGAACCCACGACCGTACATTACATTACGTACTCATGATGGCAACCGGTCTTTCCCGGCTAGGACTCGTGGCATTTCCGTTCCAGCTGTTCCTGGGACTAGCCGAGTTTTTTTTCCGATCGCTTCCCACAGCGGAATTCGTCCCCATTTAGATGCACCAACCTCCGGAGACTTCTTTTTTGTTTTGTTTTTCACCAGTGAGTGCCGTCGAGGGTGTCCGATCCGGATTTAGAAGGCCATTATTACGGTTGCCGACCAGGGCCAAGGTCTGTTGTAGGCAATTTTTGATGCCATCGTGCGGTGCGCGGGGGTCCTGGCACTCCGTGACGAGTGTACTAAGCAATGCTGACCCACCCACCCCCCGAATAAGGAAATTGTTTGGTCGATGCAAACATCGGCTTGACATCGGCTCGATGTACAACCCCACTGCACTACGGCTGAAATTGAGGACATGATATGGGTATCATGCAAACACATTTGAAAGACATTGCTCATGTTTTTCGCCCTCCGTAGAATATCTAGGTCGAGTTTCGGACATTGCCGGACTCGCTCGCGTGGCCAGATCAAAGTCCGCAATCGGCCGATCACTCACCCCTTGTCTGGGCCATCTAGGCGCCGCCGAGACCTGATGTCGGCTAGTGGCACGCACACCGGCCGAGCCTTCCTCGACCGACTTGTCTATGTATGTTTTACTGACTAGCCGCATGCGCATCGAGGGAGCACCCTTCACCTCTACTGCATCCTTTCAATGCATCTGTACCCCGTGGCCTCTTCCCTGCGAATGCACGTAATACTTACCGTATGACCCTGCATATGTGTTCTCGCCATCTAATTAATTTATGCTTCACCCGGGGGCATTGAAGTGGCTGTCCGCAACATGATGGAGCTTTTCAATTTTGAGCTAGAGCAAGAATGTATATATGTTAAATCTTCTGCTCGAGGTGAGGTCAAAGTCCTAGCTAGGCAGCATGGACATACTGTACTAATCCTGTACTAATCCGATCAAGTGTTCACAGGGTGTCACCCGTCACCGCAAGTGTTCACTGGATCAAGTGTTCATTCTGACAAATACCATCAATTCCTTCCATATATGGAAGTCCGGCGAATGCCGGACAATGTTTTTGAGCGTTTTCAGGCTTATTTGGACCAGAAATTCTGTTCGTCACCGTCACCTACGCCCAAGTGTTCAGTTCACAGGCCCTCGTCACCCGTCACCTGAACACTTGATCATATTAGTACAGTAGACAACAGGCATCGAGACGGATGGGGCCAGGTGTGGCCGGCTGAACACGGCTTGCCACGTGCGGTCTTGTTGATCTAGATGCACGTGGGCGTCTAGCCGGGCGTAACTCCGCGGCAGTCTGCCCAGCCGCTTAGACCCGAATGTGGTCTAAGGGCCGGCTGAACGCAGTGCATATAATTGTCTGCAATGCTGAGCCTGTTCTCATTGGGCAGCAGCGCAGGCCAGAAGCCTCTTTGCCAGAATTGCTACTCAACACCCATCAATATTTGATCGGGATACCACGTGATCAGACGCTGGTTTGTAGGCATCCACGGGCACAATTAACATGCCGGCTACATATATATACATGTATTTACTATTTTCAGCACACTCTAGTGGTTTAATGCACTCCCTAATTCGAAAACAAGATATATCAGCACAGTTGAGGGATACCTTGAAAGTTGGCCAGTGTAGCCGTGCTTCTTGAGCTAGATTACCATTTCAACCTCTAGTATTACTTTACCCAACATTTAAGGTCATCTGATTTGCAGTATCACCATCTGAACGATTTTTGGTAGCCAAATAGCTGGTTATCCCATATAGCTCAAATAAATTGTAGCTGCTTACAGTGATGAATGGCATGCAACCACACTAATAAACATGGAAGTGATACATCCTATCTATTGACTAAATGCATAGAATACCATTTATTTACTAGCCCACTTGAGATGCGAGGACATTTGACAAGTTTGCAACAATGCATATTATAATAGTGGTCTGAAATTCTGAATTCCAGTTGTGCTGAATATTGAATTTAGGGATGCTGGAAAGCAACCCATGAGGTGCATGGTAATGCATTTCCCATGTCAGATCATCCCCCAAAAGCAGCCCCCATCTGTGAAACATTCGGAATCAGTACTCAATCTACTCAATGCTGAAAGTTCGACGGTGGATACAACATTTTAGATGTATGTTTCATTTCCTCGGGGTGTAGTAGAAACATATTACCCTGTATTACACATTCACTGAAGAATTCTACAGAACTATTCATGGGAACCCCATGTTCTGCATGCCTTCGAAAAATGATATACACTCGGTATTCTGAGCTCCAACTCCCTTGCATCAAATTGAGGCACCAAGTTGTGCTGATTAATTCTAAAGTACGACAACAGACCACCAAACGGTTCCCTTGGTTGATTGTTCCTTGGGGATGTTGGATTATTTTTTGGCTGACTCGTTCACATAAAAGGCAATTATTTAGCTTATCAGATGCCGGTGTATACGAAAAAACAGACATCACTCACCTCCGAATTTGTGCTGCCCCTGGGAAGGCTTGTGCGTGAAATTGTTGTGTGCAGACATGTCTCATCAATGGCTTCATAGACCCCTGTGTCTTTGTGATTTTTTTTCGACTAGCCTGAATTTAGGGGTCTGTCGAGATTTACATTATCGAATAGACACCTTCTCCGGGGCAGACTTGCCTGCAAGCACCTGACATTTGTGGCAGGTGTTGCTGGGTAGGCTGTAGAAATTGAGATGGAGGGAAAAGTATGGGAAAGCTTACTAGACCCTGGTCCAACCTTGGTCCTACTGGGAGGAGACCACTTGAAACATGTGTGCCGGCACAATATTGATAGTTGACATAGGGAATGGATGCATGGAGGTCAAGAATCAGGCAGAGGGATTTACAAAATGCTAGCATTTCATTGTGATTTCTACTAGAGCTCCAAGCCGCTGCTCACAGTGAGATAGACAGTAGCCAGAGTCCCAGTACTCATGCCAGGGTCACAGTGAGTGAGAACATTAACGGGAAAGAGCCAGAAACTTGCTGAAGAGTGCTGATTTAGCATGGCGGAGTATGAGAGATGGAACACGATGCAACACCGACAACGTGCTAGAGGTTTGCAGATGCGGTCAGCCAATGGTCAGCACAATGTGCCAGTGATATAATCACGTGTCACACTCGGACCCCAACAATGGAATTACCCAAAACAGACCTTGACCTTGGTTGACAACAGTACGAGCGACTGCCAAATACATAAATATAACAACAACTTACAAGTACTTATCTGGATTTGCACTAATAAGCCAGCCATCAACAATTTTGTCATGATTCGGCTTTTCAGATCCCGAAGCCGGATCAAACCGCGATCACGGGAACCCGTTAGCCCGTGATCACATCCCTATCTGTTTCATTTTAACTCCTTTCTGGTTTCAACTAAATCCCTTTATGTTACACATAGGGTATATTACGATCGGACTCCTAGATACAGTAGTATATAAACCCCAGGTAGAATCCCCTGTACTTTAGATTCTACCTTGTCTATTCACTGGCCTTGCTTTGGCCTGTTCTTGACCTGTGTTCAGCCTAAGCTTTCTCTGCTTTTGCTATCTTGTTGACTCGGGTTTCCCTCTCCACTTCATTCTGCTGGCAAACCCTTGTCTCCTATTTCAACTCCTGTCTCGGACCTTTCTCAAATTCCATCAACGGAGCCTAGTGGTGGGTTGTAGGGTTGTGAAGGACTAGCCTACGGGATAACACTGGTATCAAGACTCTCAGTGGCATGAACACGGAGTCTTGATCGCGTTCAGGGTTAGAGGGAGACAACCACCACCACGACAACTATTCCTACGTCTCTCGGCATTAGAGCGTAGAGTCCAAAGGAGCCTCTGTCGAATATCCCTGGATCCTCCCTCCCGTTTGCTGGTCTATGATCAACCCATGTGTGTCATTTCATAATCCCGCCAGTAATCCCGTCGGGATATGCCCCACATCAGTTCGATTATCCCAGGCCTGTCAGGACCACTTCAACCACAGTCTAACCTCTGGTTGAACTACTCCTGGGAGCAATCCTCGGTCATCGGCCGTCAGTATGTTCACCACGAACGGCCAGTTCCTCTCAACACCTGGGTCAGGACTTGCAGTTCTGTTGTGCTTGGTTGCAGACAGGTTGACCCAAGGATCGTTGTTGACAAATTTGCACTCATCCTTGAGCCATAGTCCTAATATATACACTAAACACAATGGCTGTAGCCAAGGAAAGTGTTTTGTATAGCCACGGACCTAGCCAACCGGTTGGCTAGGGCCATGCACATGTCCTGGGCGCGTTGGTGGGCCCCTTGCTCGCTACGCGGTGCCTTTACATATGTTTGGCCTCTGATGGGTACCCATAAATTGTTGGTCAAAACCATTTCTTTTAAAAAATACCTAATTGATGGTACCGCGTAGATCGTGCAGCGTGAGGATATGCTGGATTCCCATGCTGCCCCCATATGGCATTGCCGCTTCCTCTCGGCACCGTGCCTCGGCATCCGATCTTCCCACATCCCCGCTTCCCACTTCCTGCTTCCCGCTTCCCGCCCTGCCCCGCCCCGCCCCGCCGATTCCCCAGCCTTCCTTTCCACTGTGCGCAGGTTTCTCTGTGCGTCAGTCGCACATGACTCATGTCAATCTTGCTTTCTGTACCACCCGTTCGCCCCTGTATCGCTTTGTACATTGATTTGTTTACATACATTTTATTCTACGGGTTGGCTCGGCATTGTCGGCACGACGGTTCTCCTGCCCTCCAAATTATTACCCAGGCTACCACCGCTCTTATTGGAATGTTCCTTCTATCTGCTCTTGCTCCTGAATTCTCCGTTCCCTGTATTGCCTGTACATTGATTTGTTTACATATATTTTATTCTATGGGTTGGCTCGGCATTGTCGGCACCGCGGTTCTCCCGCCCTCCAAATTATTACCCAGGCTACCACTGCTCTTTATTGGAATGTTCCTTCTATCTCCCCCTCGCTCCTGAATTCTCCGCTCCCTGTATTGCCTCGTACATTGATTTGTTTACATCTATTGCATTTAACCAGGGTTTGCTCGGCATTCTCGGTCCCGCCTCCCTATAACCAAGAAGTTGCAGGCCCCTACTACTCCGCCCTTCCTCTGCTCTGTATAAATTCCCTTTGGCTCAGTTGGTATTTATTTCTACCTTAGATTGCGTAAGCTTTCGGCCCTCGTCTTCGGTTCGATCCTCGGTTTTGCTTTTTCTTTCGAAAACCACGACCAATTCCAATATCAAAATTTCTAAGTCCACTCTCCATTTCTTTTATGCCCTCCCCTTGTCGCGCAATAAATAAATGCTGCAATTTCTCAAACTAACAACTATACGACTTTAAAATTTGCGATTGAACATTTCATAGTACTTGGCCATTCCCTCGAGCATCCAAGTCGCATCCGCAACGGCCTCGTTCCATACGGCCTCCGACTCGACATCTTCCCCAGATGCGCAACCCCAGAAGTACAGCGCTGCAACGACGCTCAAGGTCCCATTGACGCCCCATTGATACAAGGCCCCCCACTCTCTCCCGCCTTCGCCGTATTCTCCCGCAGTTGACCACTTTCCATCCGCATCTTTTGCCCTCCAGGCGGGCTGCAGCAACGACCACCAAGTGTCCCACGCCTTCGCGAAGGCACTCAGATCCCGAATCACTGGAGATGGCGCCCCCCGTTTGCCCCGTCTGCCTGAGATCCAGGCCCCCACTTGTATCGGACGCCCTTTCGACGGCAGATTGGTCGGACTGTGCTCGAAGCGCGACGCGAACTCGATGCGAGTCCACGCTGCGATCAGCGCGTCGAAATGGCACCCGAGGTCGACCTTGGTGACGACATCGCGACTGCTCACGAACCACGGAGGCGCACTGTCAGGGCATGGGACCAGGGTCACACGCACAGCAGCTGTTTCTGCTGGGGGCATGGCAGCGGTCGCGTTCGCCACCGGCCCTGGTGCGGAGATCCCCGTCGCGCTCGCTGGTGTGCTAGCAGACATTGATGGTACCAGGATAGTCGGCGGTGCCTGCAGTGGTACAGTGCTCTGGGGACTTGATGCGGGGGCCAGCAACGTCGTCGGCGATGTGACTTTTGTCGCCACACTAATCGAGGGTGTGTCGGTGGCGGTGCTCGCGGTATTTATGAGCTGGCGATTATTCGGGGCTGTCGTGGGCGAAAGACCGGTGCTCAATGCTGATACGGTGCTCGGCAGACCTACTGCAACCGCGGGCGCTCCCACCGGCGTAGTGGGCGCGGTCATTGTCGTGATTGATGCGCCACTAGTGGCTGTGCCCGGATTGCTCAGCACGGCTCCTGCGACGACCTCCATCTCGATGTCCTCGCTGACCTCCATCTCTGTCTGCCCCATCTGGATGCCCCCATCCCCGCCCGCGTCCCCATCCCCGCTTGCGTCCCCGTCCCCGCCTGCGTCCCCGCCCCCATGCCACGAAGACCTGCGCGGTGCCAGGTCGGTTGTAGCCATCGCTCGGCGCAGTTTCGGTGTAGGTTTCGGACGAGGTCGGGCCGCCGGCGGCGCCGGGGCAGGGATCAAGTCTTTCATCAAGTCTGTAAACGCCGCCCTCAACTCGACGCCAGCCTGTTTCGCATTCACCTTGCGCAAACAATCCTCCTCCTCCAACTCCGCCACCCTCGCAGATGCAGCGGCAGCAGCAGCAGACACCTGTGGCGCGGCCCCAGGTTCGCCCGTAGCAGATGCGGAGCTGGACTGCGAAGACCTTGCACCACCGCTGGCAACCTTGGCTTTTTTCCGGGGACGCGCATCCTCGTCGTCATCGCCGTCTGACTCATTGTCTAGGTCGGAGTCGGAGTCCGAGTCCGAGTCGGAATCAGAGTCGGAGTCCGTGGCGTTTCCCCCACCGTCACCCCCTGGCGCGATGGTGTACTGGGCGCCGTCGAGGTCGCCGGCCTTGGGCAGAGCCGTGCGCTTGCAATCCTCTGCATCTATTGCGTACTTGTCAGCCTTGCCATGCCTCATCTCGTGCCCAATTCACCACGTACCGAATGCTGTGTGTAGATACTCCGTCATGAAATTCTGGACATTTGAAGAAAAGCGAGGTTTATCCCACTGGGGCCAGTGCTGCCCCAGCGCACTCTTGTTTCATCCAAAGGAGACACTGGCTTCGTTTAAGAACAACGATCCACAAAAATAAATGCCCCATACGCACTGTATTGTGTGCAGCTCGCCAGAAAACTGCGGCATGGGTCCCCCTAGCATAATAGTAGAGTGCAGGCCAGTGTAGGCGTGGAGACCTTGGAGAATCGGACCCAGGAACTCGCCCACTGACTGAATACACCTGCAATAATGTTAGTCAGTGTCGCGCTCAATCGCACTGTCCCACTCACTTGTAGCGTGATACGGGGTCCTGTGGAGGTGGGTCCTTTAGCATCTTCACGTACACTTCTTTTGCATCTGCCGCCTCCTTCTTCGCCCTGTCCCCGATAGCCTGGCGTTCTTCACTCGGCAGTTTGGCGAACAGATCGCGAGCAACTGCAGCTCGGAAACCCACCTTGGGTTCTTTTCCCTTCTCCCGTTCTCTGTGCGTGCCTCCCGTCCAGCTTTCCACTGCAGTAAGACCTTGGAGGCGATCTTGTCCGTATACGACTCCCGCATAAACTGCTGATAGCCTTGTCGCACCTTCGGTGGGGCGGTCAAGCCCGAGAGCTTAGCCAGGAGGACAGCATAGGGGTTGTGTGCAGGATCTAGGCTTGACGAGAGGCGTCTCTGTTTTCGTAGTCGTCGGATGCGATATTTGTACCAGCGACGAATACACTTCGAGAAGAAGTCAGCATTGTCATCAATGTGACCGCGATGTGTGACCTACCGCGTCAAGCGCCTTCAGGCGCTCCCGTTTGCGCAGCTCGTCCTCGGCGGACAATTTCTCCTGCACTAGCTTCGCCTTCGGGTCCCAATCCTTTACCACCGGCTCCTCGTGGTCTTCCGTGCGCCAGTCAATCCGCGCATGGAACTCCAAACAAATATTCTTCAATGCCTTGCGCTCTTTCCGCCTTCCTCCATCCACAGCTGCGGCAAAGGTGTCCAGATGGGGCGCGAGCACCGTCTCGCGCGCCCCCTCGGCCCACCCCCGCAAGTTTTTGCGACCCTCTTTGGCGACACGCTGGCGTACACGTTTCTCCCTAGCCATCTGCGTCTGACCGACAACTTCAGTTTCTATGCTGGGCACATAGTGACGTCGCTCACCTGTTGCACTTCAAATTCAAAGTGTGCAGTCTCCTCGGGGTCGAACAATTTTTCGATGCGTGTTGTGGTGCCTGACCAAGACAAATTTCCTTATTTATTTTAATATTTGTTTTCCATCACTTCGTGCTCCCTAGATCGCAAGTTCCTCGTGCAACATTCTCCTCATGCAACCATCATGATTCGCAGCGGAGTTCCGAAACCCTGCGGTTAAATAGCAGCAGATCACCGCTCTCACCACCTTCTTTCTTCTGCTCACAACCCATTTTCCCCTCGATGACTCAATTGCCCCCCGTTTCCCCTGGAACAGAGCCTCAAACCTCTGTTCCAGGAGCAACTGACAACGACGGTATATATTCTGTATCTCATCCTCAACCCCGTTAACTCTTGCTCCATCTTAGTGAATGTCGCCGCCCTCCAACCATCCCCCACCATGTTCGCCCTTCAATCCATGCTGGCGGCCATGCAGGCATCTCTCGATTCGGGTACGGCGTCCCTCCTCGTATTTTTTCATACTCTAATCGCTTCATCAGTCTCCCGTGCCACGGACCAGCCACCGGCGCCTGCCGCCTCCCCTGTTGCTCCCACAGTTGCAGCATCCGTTCCTGGCCCCTCCACAACTCCAGCTCCATCCATGACTGCAGCGCCCGCTGCGGGTCCTGGGCCTGTGTTTTTGACGCGGGGACCCTGGATCGCCGGCGCAATGTATACTGTTGTCCCCACCTTGTCTCTCGCTGCCATCGCGGAGCAGGTGACCAACGAGGAGGCCCCCCTTTGGTACTGCATAACCGCGGCAAATATATTGGTGTCACCCTCAGCAATGCCCTCGCACTCGGCGCCGTTTCTGGGGTCTCACGGAGCGCAATGAAAAGCTACAAGACGCAGGCCCTCGCCATTGCCGCTTTCAATGAGATGCTGCAATACAATCTTGTCTTGGTTGTTTACCGTGAGGGTTCCTTTGCCTCTCGCATATGCCCCCATTAATTGCTACCCATCAGTTTGAATTCCTCCGTCTCATTGAGCTTCATGCACCACATACTTTACCCGTCACGTAGAATCCGTAGATCATTTGTTCGTCGCATGCTCTGCGGATCCAATAGAGTTCTGTTTGATGTGCCGAATTCTGTTTGATCTGCCAAGTAGTTCTGAAGATTGTCGAAAAGATCTCGAATCACGCTAGATCAGACTTCTCATTAGCCAACTTGATGCATGCCGTGTCCTTGTCTGTCCTTGTCCTCCCGCCCCCCTGGGTCCGCCTTCAGCGGCCTGCTCAAGTCCACTCACTAGACACCGTTGAACGTTCGCCCATTCCACTGGCTGCAACTCATTTCCTCTGTCTCTCCCAGCCGCAATCAGGCCCAATCAGCTTGTCAACTTTCACGAATCAATCCATCTATCATCTCTGTTATCGCCCAACCTGGAATTCCCACAGACTCCGACAAACGCATGCTCGACCTTACCGGTCCTACTCGCTCTCAATGACCGCTCACGACGAGCATCCAGAATATGACGACCCCGCATTTTTGGACCTCCTGGCCAATCTTGACAGGCTAAGCCTTCAGCAATATGCTTCACCTTCGCCTTCAATTCCTCCCTCTCCTCCCCCCAGAACTCCGTCTCCTCGCCCGCCACCGTACCCTGCTGCCACTCGCCACACTTTCCCCGCTGCTCGGCCCCATACCTATACAACCGCCTCTGTCACCTACCACTACGAGTCACCCACACAACGCGGCACTACTACGGAGTGGTAATTCGTCTCTTTCCTTATCAAGCTTGGTATTGATCCTGGTGTCCAGGTCCATCGCTGGTGCGGCAACTCAAGGTGTCCCCGGCGGCCATGTTCATGCTGTCCCTCACTCCACCAGCAAGAAAACCAGCCGCAAGAAGAAGGCAGCATATGTGGTCTTCTGCGGTAGGCAATGCGGCATCTTCTACACCTGGCACGTCCCTCATTTCCCTCTGTTTTCCCAGCCATCCCACTGATATTTTCCCAGGTCTGATACCAGAGCGCTTGTCTCCGGCGTCCCCAATTGCATTTTCCGCGGATACTCTACCACCGCGGATGCCCGTGCGGCGCTAGCTTACGCTGAAGCACGTCGCTGGACTCGTGTCTGCGGCACACCCATGAACCTCCCCATTATTTCCCTACCGCAGCCCGTCGCGCCCTCGAGCCCCTGCAGCAATCCTCTCAATGGGCCCGAGACCTTGGATTCGCAGTGGTATATCGTATACCGTGGAATTTCCCCTGGTGTATATTGTTCCCAGTAAGCAAGCTCCGTTCCCCGACCCAATTTTTAACTGACACACTGCCGGCGGAAAGCTTAGAGTGTCAGTTGAACATGCTAGGCATCCGTGGCTCTCTGCACGAGTCAGTTATCGGGCACGCAGCCACCCAGAGTAAGTATGATGCGGCGGTGCGACGAGGAGACGTTCATGTTGCCCCACCTCCTCGTTTCAGTCTAGTTGACAGTGCGGATCCCTTCGTGTAGTTCTTAATTTACATTGTATGTCTTTATCGAAATGAATCTGCTACATCCCTTGGAACATAGTTTGAACCTGACTCGAACAATGTGAATGTACTCTACACTGCATCCTCGTGCCAGATATCCATAGCAGCTTTTCTCTGTTGTGGAAATCCCACTTTTATCAAGCGTGCGAACTGCCCATGCGAACTCACCTTCACCGGTCTGACATTCTATTCTCGGAAACAGGTTTCTTCTCCCCAACAGCACAGGAACTAGGCAGGAGAAATCCTGTAATTCCCCTCCTCTTTCCCGTCATAACCACCCGGTATTTCTGGCAATTTTCTGTGATTTGCATGGCCCTCCGGTATCTGCTCCGTGTGCGAACTCCCCACAGGTTGGGCGCTTATATGAACTGCCCACGGCGCCAACGTCTTTTGAACGTACATTTATATACTCCTTGGTTCGTGTACCAGGAATCTGAACCGGGAGTTCTTCTTCGCTCCATTGCACATGTATTTAGGGAGATTATACTGCACCCCCTGAGATCTCGGTGTTCTATGATAATTAAATTACGACGTCGGAAACTGCGAACTTGTCACAAAATCCGACCTTCAACCTTGTTCCATCTCCCTATGTATAAACTTACCCAACTTTGGCCCTTTACTATGTTCGCTCTGCTACCACCTCAATAAATGACCACAATTATTTAACTGCACTTCTCCCACCCCCCATTCCACCTTTCCCACCCAATAATTCCCGCCTCCTTGCTGTCAAAACATACCCCAAGCCCTGGCATCCGCGCCGTCCCCACCTGCGAACTCACCACATCATTGCTGAAATGGTGTTTGTCGTTGCATACCGTATCGACTCATTGAGATGCACCAGGCGTTCCACACACCCTCTTTGCGCCTGCAAGACCGTCTTTTCGGCACCTGCATCTCCCCACTTCGCTCCCAGCTGCGAACTGCCCGCCCCCCTGATTCAGCACTTAGCCGACATCAGGATCGGTTGTGATCCTCAATTTGTAACCCTTTGCGACATCGCCCTCTTCCTGCCCACCACCACCTCACGATGCCGCCCCCTCCCATGAAGTCCAAGTACGCTACGGGCCCGACTGATTACGAGCTCAGGTGAGTGCCTGTGTGTGGGGGGTGGGGTGCACCGGGTGCTCAATTGTTTCCTTCCTTCCTTCCTTTCTCAGCGCGCAGCGGCGTCTCGAGCGCAACGAGAAAGCCCGTCTCCGGATGGCACGGTACAACATTCTCTCCCACCAACACCAACTGACTTAGCCATATATCCAGGAAGCGTGCTGAGCTCAAGGGGCGCCCAATTGAAGAGCAGATGCAGGCAGCAAATGGTCAAGAGCTTATCAGGCCACCTACTGGGAGAAGTCTGTCATTTTTACCCCTGGAGGACCTGGCTCTGAAATTACTTCTACAGGAATCGCGATGATCTCAAAATATGGGAGCGTCAGAGACGTGTCGAGTACGTTTTCACTGCAATACTTGTCATACCCCAATCTGATCTGATCTGGCGGCAGTGTCTACATCACAAAGTATGGCGTTGAGGCGCACAACACCTACGCCCGGGCCAGACGCGAGAGCAGACGCCGTGCCCGGCTCAAACGACAGGCCAAGGAGGCCTATCATTCCGGTGACGAACCTGCGGGTGTTGCGGATTCTGAGTCTTCTAGGACGTAGATACATGTGCATGAGTACCACAGTTAATTCAAGTTTTTTTGCAGGCTCACCCGACCGTTGAATAAAATAAAACTAGCATGCTACGCCTCGGTCTTGGATGAGAAATCACATGACTCTTGATCTCACAAGCGAGACTTCACTAATTGACATTTTCTCCAACTTTTTGAGCAGCAATAATTTTATAATTTATTGGAAGACCTTACTATACATCTAATAAACAATTTGGATGCTTCAGAATGTGTGCGATGGCACCGTGTGCAAGTATGGGCTCTCGACAACTGATTTGCCATCCAAATCAGGAATTTGGCGGGAGGACCAAACACAACCAAACGAATATTTGATCAGGCCGGTTGCCAGTTCCCACTTTGAAGCAGACGATGGGGCTACAAACATATTCTAGAACACAAATATATCGACCACCTTACTAAACATCTTTGCGCTGGCCTCTGCACGCCGGCCTTGCTTCTCATTCCATGCCTCGAGCTCCACCGGGGACGCCAGCGCTTCAAACTCGCTGTCCGAACGCCCACCCTTCTCCCCCCAACGCAGAACCCCCGCATGACAAAACTGGCGGATCAGGAAGCGCTCCTCATTAGCAGCCATGGGAATGAAAGAATAGCGCTTCGTGCCCGCTGGAAACATCACAGAGGCGCCAGAGGGCAATTCAATGACTTTGTCATCCTCCCAGAAGATGATGTGGCCGCGCTCTTTGTGAAGGTACGTGCCGATAGATGTGATGACCTCCATCGTCCCGAGGGCACTGTTTTAGTTCTTCTGGGACAAGGTCGGCCCCTCGCAACAGTTAATCTCAGTTGTAGTGAAGACTGAACGGTCAAATGCGGGGTATACAATCTGTCTGTCGACAAGCTCGGCGACCTTGGTGGCGACACTGGCATGACCGCGAGCCGCGAACTGTTCATAGAGATCTGATGATGGGTTAGCCATTTCGATGTAACCGATGTGCGTGACCCGCCTACTTACGATTTTGGTAGGCTGAGATTGTGTTGAAGACATCACTGTTCCGCATGTATTCCACTTCGTGAGCAAGGCTGCCAGTGTTTTGGATAGCATGCGGGGCCTGTCGGTGACAGTAAGCCAAATCTCGAGGGAATGTAGGCACTTACGGCGTATTCCTCCCCGTAGCCGATGCCAAAACGGATGCGGGGCTTGTCATCGCTGAACTTGGAGAAATCCCCGTTGCGGAACATACGCCGGATGTCCCTCTGCGCCTTCTTGATTACGCCGGCCCAAACACTCACCTGGCCCTTTGGCCCGCCCGCGACAACAGCAATAACAGTGTTGAGGCGGTCGATCACCAGGCGAGGCATGCTATGAGGTCGCGGGGGGTAAGCAGCTTGTTGGTGAGGTCTGGGAAGGCTTACTCGTTCATCCAGGGCTCTACAACGTGACCACGAGACACCAATGTCTCTGCGCGGTGGACACCTGCCTCAACTTGATAATCACCACGCAGGCGGCAAGAACGCCGTGGGCCGGCAGCGCGAAGCGCGAGGGCGGCGTCGTTCGCACGCTTGATTGCGACGCGTTCCTGATCCCTTTTGCTGTAGGTTATGATGCAAGAGGGCGCCTCCAAGATCTCGGTCACGGTGGGGCTTGGCGCACATCTTGGAGTGACAAGGGTTGTTTGCCTTTCGGCAGGACTGGAGGCACGGGTAGTGGGTGACGAGAGCTCATGGTCGAGGTGTACGGTGGTGGCTCCCCGGGGCAGCCATATGCAAGAATCCTGTGGCGCCACCTGCGGAGGACTGTGAGGAAGATGCCCGGATTTATGGATACTGGGTACGCACGTCTCCACGATAAACTGGGTTGTTCTGCTCGCGGTGGATCAACAGGTCGTTCTGGTGCTTGAGGCAATCGAAAAAAGCGTAAGGTTTTTCTGCTCGGATGGGCTTGCCTACAGCTTCTCTCGTGAAGGTGAAAACAATGTTGGAGCAGCCGCGACGCGGGTGGGCTTGAGCGAAAACCAATCGTCCATGGGCAGAGGCGAGTGATCAAGACGGGTTTTGGGAGCAGGAGAGGGCATGCCTTGAGTATTTTGCGATGGTACGTCCCAACGGTTTGGCTGCTATCAGCCATCTAAGATTCGCTCTCACTCTTCACATGCATCACACAGATTCTGTGGAATGGGCTTATTAATGCTGCGTGGCCCCTCGAAACGTCCATCTCAGATCTTGGCTGCAACATGAGCTGACCAAATAAGACCAGAATCGGCGCCCTTCGATACTTGATTTCCCCCGCTTCCATGGCACATCTCGAGAAAACCGCTGACAATGCTGTGGACAATCTCACTGTCGACACAGCTCTACAGCCTTCAACAATGTTCCCCCACCGTACCATGCAATTAGGCTGCGGCTTGGATGACGATTCAGACGACGAGGGGCCCCCTCCCCTCAAAACCGCGGCTAACTCCGATGACAAGGACTATCTCCCAAATCCGTCCCCGAGGTGAGCCTTTTTACAAACCGTTTTCTTTTGCTTGCCTCGGCTCATTTCCTGCGTAGCCACCCGATCACCCGACTTTTCAAGTCCACGTACTCCTGGAACTACGACCCAGAGGCAGAACTGGTGCGCGCCTTGCGTGCACTCCCCATTGTGTAAGTCCTCACTCTTTATTGCCTTTATCCGTGCTCATACCTGCAGCCTCGCCCCCGGGCTTGGTCTTAGTTACGATATCGTCTGTCAATACAAGTGCACCGTTCCTGATGCGGCACTCAAGGCGCAGGACGACGACCAGCATGTGGAAGCTTTAGCCGCCGCAGCCAACGCTCACCGCCAGTTGGAGCAAGCGCGCAGGGCAGCAAGCCACTACCACAAGAACACGCAGCTGAGGACCTGCACCATTTGTACCTCGCCGATCGGTCTTACCGACGGCGAGGGTCCTGAGCATGCGTGGGCTGCCTTTACCCCGGACCTCAAGTGTACCCGGCTCCAACATCACCTGTGAGGATTTCTTGTTTTCCTAATCTCTCGCCGATGTTCTGACATATTTCCAGGCATGCCAAATTGTAGCGAGCGCCTGCAAACGATTCCAAGCGTGTGATTATATTATATTATTATTTTTATTTCTCGGCGGTGGCCAATATTAGCCCTTTTCCTTTGCAGTCGGCGGAAATTGTAGTTAACACAGTAGCCAATTAAAGTAGACCTGCAATATACCGCCTGTGTGCCGCTTAACTTATCAGAAAGCCTCCAATGTCGCCATTCAAATTAGCCTAATTGAGATGATCAGATAGTGGGCAGTTTCATGTGGAAAAAACAATATAGGCCCGGTTTCATGGAAATCTGATGGAAGGGTTCGTATCCGCGGAAGCGGGAGTAACCGGCGACATGGTTGGAAATCCATAAAAATGAATTCAGACACGTTGAATTGACCTTGAGGGAAATGGAAAAAAATGGCAAGTTAAGCTATGGTAACGTAATGCCCTAAAGGGAATGGCAAAGTGACGTTGAGGGCACTCACGACAGTCCACCTTGTCAATCTCGGAGTTGCTGCCCGGTCTTCGACTGATTAGCGGTCGCGTAATGTTGCTTCCTTTGATTAATATGGGTACGGTCAGGGGAACTGAGATCAATGGCGAGTTTGGTTGGTGTGTTCGCATGGGCAGGTTCGTGGCGGAACTGACAATACAAACAACTGTTCTTGAGTAGCTCGTTCAATCTCATTCGATCCCATCCTTTGTTCATGGAGAACGCTCCTGGGCCTCCCGCAGATCCGCCCCCGGGCTCATATTGGAACCCTTTCCCACTGCCGGAAACCCCCCGTGAGTAGTTTACACACACCGCATGCGAAAATTGACTGACTGTGATGTACCTCCAGCGAAGAAAAAAAAAAGAAGACGGCGGCAGGACGACTAATCAACAAGGGCCCACCCTCGAGCATTATTCTGCACACCCGGCGTGACCAGCGGCGCCAGCCGAGGCCGAGCGCAGGCACGAAGTCGACCCAGTGGTGCCCGACAACAGGGGATTCTACCGGATATCGAGCTCCGTGAGCGCGACCTCCAGCATGAAGTCCAGCAAGTGGAGCGCGAAACGAGGGATGTCTCCCAGCGGGATATCCTTCTGACAGGCAGGCACGGATCTGGGCACTGGAGACTAGTGTGCTGACCCCAGTCCCCAGCAATTTCGGTGGTCCTGGTGTCGCTGCATCCGTACAGGAGGCCTCCTTGCGTCCTCGCTCGTCGCTGGCTGGGTCGTCGCACACTGGGTCATCGCGCGAGAATGCAGGCAGCACGAGCACGAGCAGCACTCGCCGTCATGTGTCGATGGTCTTGGCCCTGGAAGCTCCGCACGCACGCGCCCCCCCAGCTATGGTTGGGGTCGGGGGTTGGGTCGTCTTCGGGAGCCACGTTTGACCTACGAGGAACTATGGCAGCACGGACCCGCACCAATCACCCTCCAGCAGCGCCGGGAAAGGACCACCATAAATGTGGCATATGCCACTGCGTCAAATCACACCCGGTGTCGTGAGTCCTTCTGCTGTTAGTATGATTGAGACTGACGGTGCATTCAGTTACACTTGCGGCCATAGCTTCTGCTACGCCTGCTTTTGGCTGTGGCTTGAGTTGAGGTGGACGTGCCCCGAGTGTGTTGCTCAGATTGAGCAGGCGCCTTTTTGCCACTACAGTGAGGAAGCGAGCATTGCGAGCGATTACCCGGGCTGGAAAGATGAGAGCGTGGTTGATTACAGTTTTGCGGGGCTTGTTTTCCCGGTCGTCCCGCACGTTCTTGTGCCCGATACCCCGTAGATAAGAACTAGATGTCGTCAAAGTCGACTCAGTAGACACAGAAAGTATGTTGTCGCCTGGAACGAGATGAGCACTGATCGGAGATTCCGGTCCGATGGAGATTCGGGTCCGATCATCCGTAGACATGGCTTCTCAGCATTCTGCCATCTTCTCATTTTCGCTAGTCTCTGTCTCAAGTGGGTTACGGATCCGGGGTTATTAACCATGTGGATGCGATGTATCTGGCCGCGGTTCGGACGGAATCAACTCGGAGTGAACTGCATTTCATCGAAGTTTGCTCCTGTTCGTGTCTTGTTTCGGGCGGAATACTGGCGACTTCGGGGCCCATTGAAGGGTTTCTTCTATTGGCTTCTCGCGTATTTGTTTCTCCTCTGACGACGTCGCATCTGCATTCCACCATGAGTCGCATGGGCCGCCCTCGCAAGTTTGTGGACATTGACGTGGATGAGGATGACTATCTCGAGCTCACGGCGGATCGTGGTATCTATTTCTCGAGGGATGGGGAGCGACGCACAGAAGAGCTGCTCAATGTGGCACATAAGAAACGAAGACTGGAGCCGACCAAACTGAACGATGGTTTTGGCGAGTGGATCCCCATGCCAAACGAGGACTTCTCCGAAGAGGGGGCGCATGAACCGCCGCAGGAGACGCAGGATACGCTGAAGCGAAAGGAGTACATCAGCACGGTGAGTAGTTCAGTAGTGGTGGAAGAATATGGAGCTCAATCTGCCCCGTAGACGGATCCGATGTCGCTGTTCCGACCCCTCAAAGCATTCTTTTTGGACGAGTTGTTGCGCCACGAAGGTTTGGGGGACGACATGCAGAGACCTGCGTGCGCGCATTGCAAGAAGTCCTTTAGCCCCGAGGCACCCATTGTGGGCGAGCAGGATGGGGATGGGGATGGCGAGCAGGAGGTGGTCCGGCGCATGTTCAAATGCTACAAATGCGGTGAATTCCTGCAGTGCGAGAGCTGTTGCTTGTTGCACCATGCGCGGACTCCGCTGCATGTCATAAAGGTGAGCTGGGCTCAGCGTACATGCATAATATATAACTGGGTTTACAGGAGTGGAACGGTGATTTCTGGGTCCCATGCACACTAAAGGGGCTTGGTCTGGTTTACCAGCTCGGGCACGGGGGCTTTCCGTGCCCTTTCCCTGACGACACCGTCTACAGGATGGTCATAATCGAGGCCCCCATCATTCACCAAATCCATGTTCACTATTGCGAGTGTCAAAAGTCAGATAGCGCCGACAACTTGGAACAACTGCTGCGAAACGGGTGGTACCCAGCGACTATCATGGATCCGGGGACCTGCGCTACATTTAGAAGTCTGGAGGGACTCCGGCTGTATAGTGTGGTGGGAAACATGAACACCCGCGACTTCATCACAGCGCTGGAGCGGGTCACGGACTCCACGGCCTCGAGCGGGATGACTTGGCTTCCGGTACGTCGACTGGTTTCTTTCCAGGAGAAGGAGGGATTGATTAGGACTGGTAGGAGCGCTACAAGCAGTTTCAGAGGATGGCCCGTCAGTGGTCATTCTTGAAGCGGCTTATGCGAGCGGGGCGGGGGCACGATAATACAGGTGTGAAGAGCACACAACTGGGCGGGTGTGCAGTCACCTGTTGGGCGTGTCCGTACGACGGGCGCAATTTACCGCCGGATTGGCGCGATGTGGACCCGCAATTCAAGTTAGTCCCCTGCCGCCGGCTATCTGTGATTGCTAATGTTCAGCACAGATTCTTGTACATGCTGTTACTAGCGGTCGACGCGAATTTCCGACTCAAGAAGCAAATGCGTATCAAGGAAATCGACGACCCGTCCCTCGGCCCTGGCTGGGGCTACTGGGTGGAACCCAAAGGATACCACGAGCACGTCAAAAAGTATGTGAACGAGAAGGACGTAAGTGCATGTGTTTATGAAGTGTTGATGCCGCTTACTGTCGTATCAGGTGAGTACATGCATCGCATTTGCGGCACTGCTCCAGAAGGACACTCGCATGACGGAAGGTCTCCGCGTCTCTGGGGTGGGGGGATGTGTGTGTGCCCAGCACGAGTGTATGAGGCCGAACGACCTGGGGGATTTGCAAAAGGGGGAAAGGTGCGTCGCTCACGGAGTAATTTTCTGTTATTTTGATCCAGTTTAGATACGCGAACATAGACTACATCGTGATGGCGGCGCTGCATGGATTCTGCCTGATGCTGCTGACAATTTGTTATGACATTGCCTGCCAATGGAAATCAATCTCCCCGAGCGCAACAAAAGACTCCCCAAATCTGTCCGTTTTCCCATGGACAAGGTCAAGATTCAATATGCGCTGCCGGTATGGCATGCCGCCTCCCATAACGAGGATTGCCAGAACGCCAACAGCCTGAGTTTCAAGCCGGGCATCGGGAAGAGTGATGGGGAGGGTGTGGAGCGTGTGTGGTCGGGGTTAAATCCCGTGGCGTTATCGACAAAGGATGCTGGGACGGGCCAGCGGGCAGACGTGTTTGAGGGGAAACTGGACAATCATAATTGGCTGAAGAACGTGGGGGAGGGTGCGTTTGGCATCGCCGGAATGATTTCACATGCTGACGAAATTATGCAGGAGAGGCGCTGCAGCGAAAGCTTGTCGTTGCCATCACAGAGCGGGACAGACAAATCCAGGTGTTCGCGGTGGTAAACAGTACGGTGTCCAAAAGTGTTAAGAAGGTGTGGAAGACAGCGATTAACGACTGGCTGGAGGATGAGACAAAGCCAAACCCATTCATGCTGGAGCGAAAAGGTGTGTGGTACGCGACGGCCGGCGAGTATCAGCTGAAACACGCCAACACAGATTGCCCTACAGAGGCTGAGGTGCGCCTGGAGGTCAGGAAGGACAAGGACGCACTCACTGAGGGAGGGAAAGCACCACTCCATGGCCAGAGCGCGACGGCATTCCTAACAGCTGGGGTGCAGATTGAGGACTTGCAGTAAGTGGCTACGATTGTTATTGGAGGTATACTGACAGAATTTTAGATGACGTATCCTATCCGAGCTCGCAGGGACTGTGCTGGTGGCGGCTGACCGCGAGAACAAGATCCAGGAGTGGCGGCACACGCTGCTCGTCAAGATCGCGAAATTTCGCAGCCTCCAGAAGATCTACATGCCGGGGGCTGCGGGTGCAATCGTGAATGCGGAGGCAGAGCGCGATCCCGACGCTGCGCCTCCGAAGCCAGAGCGAATCAAGCTGTGGATGCCCAGCGAAATGAAGCCCGTGCAGGTCGGCGACGTGGTGCGTGGCTGCGTCCGGGGTCTGGTCAACATGGAGGCCAAAATCCGGGTGGGACAGTGCAATAACTCACTGGTGTCGCTGCGCTCACGATTGTATGCAAAACGATTCTTGATCGGATTCCGCAACGAGAACGCGGTGGGGCAGGTATCCACATCAAGAGCGGGGACACTGATTGGACAGGTTGGGGAACGGGTTGCGACCCACGCCAAGCGCTATCGCAGGGCACGCGAGGCACTCATCGCACTGAAGGGGGAGGAGGACTATCCATACCTACGAAGGCTTGAAGAAGCCGATGTGACGTTGGATGGTGACTGGGGCGAGAGTGACACTGCTGCACGAAAGAAGTTGGGGATGCTTGGGTCGGGGTGGGGAGCGCGAGCGCCGCGCAATGCACCGGGGACGTCGAAACGAGTGATGTCGTGGATCTGGACAGCCCCGGGTGCGCTGGACGACCATGAGGCACGTCTACATGATTGTGAGTCGTCGTGATTCCTCATTGGACATGTTATTAACGAGACGCCGGACAGCTATACGTGTCGAATGGGCGCGTGCACGTGCACGGAAGGTGCGATGGACAGAGGAGGTTCTGCTTCTCCGGGAGGAGATGCAGTGCGTCTTGCGTTACCTCACATGGCAATCGGGCTAGTGGCTGGAGCGGGTAGAGGCGAGGACTGACGTGGCGGACGAGGTGGCTTCAGGGGTGCGTGCATACGCCTTGAAGCAGACACGGTGGCACGAGCGCCTGGGGGGCTACTTCCGAACCAAGTGGAACATTTCCGCGCTCACCGCAGCTCAGCAGCTGGTCGCTGAGGAGGCGGACTTGGATGATTTCTTTGGCCCGGAGCTGGCGCCGCTGGACACGTGATGTAACGTACCATTAATAATATTTGTGACCTCAGCTGTCCAGATCCGTTGAGATATTGCTGATGTGGATGCAACGGGGTGATGGGCATTAAAGCGCAACAAAATGTGGCATTGATGGTACATTAAATATCATGATCGTACAATAAAATATTCAATGTCCCAGTTAGGACACGGGAATCACCGAGGCCCCCCTGCAACCAGACGGCACGCAGTAGCAAGAGAGGGGTATAAAGGCTCAGATGCATGGCCCCAGCCATGCATGGCTAGAGTCGTGGCTATACGAAACACTTTCTATGGCTGGGTCCATACCATGAGGCTCAATGCTAGGGCTATGGGTGCATCCTTCGCGTTGTGAGCTATCATGTTGTGATCGCTCCAGAATACAGTAAAAGAAGCGTGAGAGGCACATACCAAGCACCAATGTGCATACCAAGCACTGTGGCCATGGATATCATATCAAGGAAAAACCGGACGACATGCTAATTATGCCGCTGACAAGGAAAATGGCAAAAGTGCTAAACGACTATGACACAAATCGAACTCGACTCAGTAATTCTGCCATGAGAGCTCAGCAGGGAAAAAGATGAAGAAGACACATCGCTAACCCACAGCTCGAATTGAACACATGAACCTCGGTTATGTAATATATCCGTGGGATGACATACCAGTTATGCCACGCAGGCGACGAGAAGCCTCAAGAGGATGAAACGAGGCACGTTCCAAGCACAAATATGTTGAACATTACAAGTGGACTGAGTGCCCTTCACTCAACACTGAGGCTGCGCTGACCTATCGGAGGAGATTAAAACGTGCTGAGATGAGGAAAAGAGACGCCAAGTGAGGAGGACGTATACTGAACCGAGTTATTGAGGCACCGAGCAATGGGAAGTCTGTCCGAGTGCACAGATCCAGACACCGAGGGGGGGAAACGTGTACCGAGCACAGGGAACGGTTCACCGAGCGGGAAGAAGGAGCATTTGGGGAAAGACCAACTGGATATTACAAAGGTTGAATGAGTAGGCACCAAGTGGAGAAGGAGCCAAGCAAGGAGGGCTGCGGAAGGGCATAGGGGGAGGAGTAGTGCAAGGACGAGCAGCGTTATCTGGGCAGGCAGGAGAGGGGAGCTGGCTGCAGAAATGGGGAGTATAAATACAGCCTGTACGCTGATAGAAAATTATCTCGGTTTTGGACCCACATCCTCTAAAGCTGTAAAAATCTCTAAAAGTACAACTCGGTCTCACCCAAAACAAACCATTATCACCAGAAAACACTCTCTTGCTCCTTGGAGACACTTTCCTTCCTACACCGAGCCGTCTGTTGGCAAAGTCAGGTTATTATCGAAAACCAGCTCTGCACTTCCCTATCTGATCCAACCCTCTTCCTCACTAAAAGAGGGTAGTTGAAAAACCCTCACACAAAGCAACACAGCCAAGTTTGGCATGTAGCGGCTAGTCTAGATCAGATTATTTTGCCCTCGGCAGGCAGATAGGAAAAGAAGAGAAGGATACGATTGGTTGGGACATTATTACGGAGAGGTTGAAAGAAGGGAGTACTTGGATGAGGAACTGAGCTTGTTAAAAATGACCTCCCCTCCAGCCAAACGACCTACACACCAAATACCTTCAGAGTCAAACTATATGACCGAGGAGGCCCGCTAAAAACACATATTTCACCTCAGCATCCTCAATTCGGAGCCAGCATCGCGCTCGATCATCCCTTCTTGACAAGCTGTAGAGCTCAGTCCGACGGCGCACACTGAGAAGACTGTTCTATTGCACTAAAAACGCGGTGACCAGTTGTAAATTACACCTTCTTTACTAAAGAAACACACACCTCCTATATAAAACCACACTCTGAATTAAATAAACCTAGCACCGAGGTGCACTGTTCACAGCGACAGAAATATTCCCCCTAGAGGACGTAAAATTCTAAACTAGCCTGGGTTACCACCTCACTCGGCAGTTTACGAAACCACAGTCCACATCACAGTGTCAGGACCGTGTGGCTCATGCTCCGCCATCTCCTCACAGTCAAGTCCGACCATGGCCCGGTAATTTCCTTTGTCCATGACACTGACCGCCTCCCACACTATGCACTGTAGCCCTCCCCTCTTTTCTTTTCTTTTCTCCTCTGCATTACTTTACTTATACCGTTTTCTTTCTCTTGGAGACTTCCTCCATGCCACATGTCCTCAATGAATTCCAGGGTGGTTGCAAGGTGGTTGCACCTCCGTGGGATGTCACGGGTCTTTCCGACAGGACGGACATTCCGGATCTTCAGAACATCTTTCCTCCGATGCATGTGCAGTGGCAGCCGATCAATCAATCACTGATGGAGTCAGGCCCAGCAATCAAATAGTGTGTCTGCATTTTGTCTGTGCTACGGTTGCCGACCAGGGTCATGGTCTGTTTTGGATAATTCCATCAAAGATCTCTGGTGGGGTCCTAGTGTAACACATAATTTATGAGCCATGACATCGTGCTGATGTTCTCTCCTGCCCATGCATTGCGTTGCATACTGCTACTGCTGGCAACACCTGGGACTTTCTCTACGAGAAACTGCTTTGACCAGCTCAACTCTCATACCATACAGGTAGTGCACTGGCTTGTATTAGTGCAAATTCAGATAAATACTTGTAAGTTTGTTGTTGGTATATTTATGTATTTGGCAGTCGCTCGAGACAAACCCCCCCTCTGGTTCATGTACAGTGCAGCACCTTTCACACGAATAACACCACCCTTGTACAAATCCTAAATCTACTCCGCAAATGTAAATCAGTGATCCGCTCTGCTCATGTGTCTTCTGTGGTGCTGCCAAGGTCAAGGTCTAGTAAGCAGCTGTCACACTTTTATTTCACTCTCACACCTTCCATCCCTATCTACGAGGATTGCAGCGAGGAATTCCATGCTCTGGAGACACTGAACTGCAACAAATGCATCCAACTGGAGGGAAAGTCTGAGATAGAAAAAGTGACCATTTGGGTACATGAAACTTTGCTTTGTCTACACAGGGTTTGGCATAGTCTAGGCAAAACCGCAATGCATGTACTGCTCGGTGATCTACGTGCAGCTCACCGATCCCTTGTGCAAATGCTCCTGTCATGAACTTGGTGAGCTCAGATGCATTGTGGTCCGAAACCACATTTTTACTAGTGTAATCAGCAAAGTCAGATAGCAATATTCCCCGGGCTCTCCTGGATTTGCTGGGGGCCTTTTAGCAAATACAGACCTTCCAGACAAGTGATTTTACCTCTGAAATTTGGGAACTTGTCCAAGGACACAAACAAACCGCTTCCGACACTCATCTAGGTTTACTGCAGATGCAAAACACCAATCTGCAGAAAACACCTTCGGGTAAAATCCAGGCTCAAAAAAAGGCCCTCGAAAAAGCAGTTCCCGGGATTGCTAGGGGTATAACCCATGTGGAGGAGATGAAGAACAAGCGCGACCAGGGGAAAAAAATCAGGCTAACTGTTTCCTTGGCTATGGACAGTAGAATGACAAAGCTTTCAATGGTAAAATTTCCTGCCACTTGAGCTCTGGTTGTATTTAAGCCCCTCCAGGTCTCTACTATCCATATCATCCACAATGCTGATGAGGATGCTCCAATCAGCGAAGTCCTTGATCAAGTTGTGGGCCAAGTGCAACAGTGCCACTGGCAGTTGTTCCCTATGGCTGCCCTAATTTTCAAGTAAGAATTCTCCCTTGACTACAGACTCACAGTTCAACAATTGTTTAGGCAAATGGCTACATTTTATGCTGTCGAAACCACCACAAAATTTTATTTTCTTACTGAGGAACATACGGTTGCAGGGACTGTTTCTGACCTGCTCAGGCACTACTTGGACCAACAAATTATTACCCAGGCTCAATTCGATGCAAAAGCAATGGAGCTCAAATTTTCAGTCAAGCTCCGTGACCTGGTATGTACTGTTGTTGTTCTCAATCAATTTAACTCAGCCATATGCCTAGTACCCGGATTCCGACGGTGTGATCCCATCCTCTGCAATACCGTTCTCTGTGGCTGCAGCATCCACGAGTCAGAGAACCTTGGCTAAAAGCAAAGCACCAACCAGCAGTTCCCATACTGCCCTGGCACCGCTGCCCTCCTCTCAGCGACATGTTTGTGCCAGTGCTTGGAGGAACCCTAACCCAACTAGGCCTCGGTTTTTGCACAATCTGCTCACTCTCATTGAGTATAAATTCAGGTGCTACACTGTCGAGTCCTTTGACACTTGGGTGTCATTCTCGATGCCCCAAGATACAAAGGTCAAGACAATCTTCATGGCTTCAGTGTGAGGGCTGTATACGCTCTGCGTATGCCCTCGTGTCTCACTCATGCTGTGTTGACAACCACACGCACAAATCACCCTTCCTTCCGAATCGGGACGCACCAAGAAACCACATTCGGACAGACACCCCCGGACACAGCCAGCAACGCCAGGACCAGGCACGGCGGCTCTCACCATACTCAAACATGACTGGGCGGCTCTCACCACACTCAAATATGACCAGGCGGTTCTCACCACATACGTGCACAAACACGCAGCACGCTCCGGACACATCTGTGCACCCCAACATGTCCGTATTTTGAGCTTGGACCCTGTCTTCTGGGGCACAGCCATTGTTCACTGTTGACTCCGCCCGAATCCGTAGTAACCTGAGGGCTTGTACCTGTGTCCCCATTGGTTCGGGTCTTTACCTCAGCAAAGGCACCACAAATACCGTCGTATTTTGCCCCGTGTTTGGACTCGCACCGGTGCATCCGTTGATTCAGGTCCTCGCCAAAGCAAGACACCCTGAATACAAGTGTATTTCCTGCCTCGCTTTCGAGCGGTTCAGTCTCCTTGTGTGTTCTCATCCTGAATACAAGTGTGTTGGACCTTGGGAGATGACGATGGACTGTTCCCTTGGGTTGTCTCGATATATGCCGGGCCCCAGAGGCTGTGCTGCAGCAGGTATAAAAGAGGCGAGGTTTCTGAGCAGTAGACATCGAATTTGGGAGTCAATCCCCGGGACGAGTTTGCCCACTTGTACTCTCCCACCCAATACATAGGATTTGACCACCACACCACAGTCCAGACTCGCCTTCGGGCTCCACTCACCCTTCCTTTGCAGCTTGAGTCCTAAGCTCACACCTGACTCACCCTCTGCAGCCGTAACCCGTTGCACTCGCAGTACACCCCAGCCTCAGCACACACACACACACACCCACGTATCCCGCCCAGTCTTTGACGTTTTGCCCTTGAGTTCGTGACTAAGCATCTCCTTATTTAGAAGGTGCTTCCACGTGAGTTTCGGCAGCTCTCAGCCTCTTTTATTCTCCGATGTCCTGCCACGACAATACACTTTCTTTCCTCCCACCACCATGCCACGTCCCCGCACCCTCCCCCAACAAGGATCTGACACTACTTCCACATCTCCAGACCTCTGCTTGCGTCTCCTGTGGCCGATCCCACCCCCCTGACAAGTGGCGTCGAGCTTGCGCCACTTGCCACTCGAGCACCAACCTGGGCCTCCCAACTCGACATGGCCTCGGATGTGTCGAGCGCGACGCGCTGTGACAGACAGGCCGCTTGTCTGCCCCCTGCATGTGCGTAGCACCCATTGTGCTGTCCAAGGAGTGTGTGCATGACCCCATGGCAAGCGCTTAAGGCCGCAGGCGGGCGTGTAGAGGTGCCACTCGGGCCTGTCGACGCGCCACTTCTCTTGGCGACGCAGGCCGCAGGGCAGCCTGTCTCCTGGGTGGCACACTATCTATTCACTTCACATACTTGTCGCATACCTACTATTAAATAGAATCAGTGATCATTCACGATTAACAAGTTTTACAAGTCACAGAATTCCTTCAATGCAAATTACCTTCAAAATCCACCTTCGCGGCTCTGCGTTGCGCGGCATTGTGGGGTCTGAAAGCAAAAGGCTGCCAAGGATGCCGTTCCCGAAAAGGTCCTTCCATTTAAGGAAACACAAGGGCAGAAAGTGGACAACTATCCCGCCCGAGTCCACTCCCACCCGGAACAAACACAGCTCATGACCCTTACGTGCACCTCCCTCAAGTGTCCAACGCTAATCCCCCTAGAGGACGGACCTGCTACACCCGTGAAGCTGACTTCCTTCGCACTGTAGCACCACAGTCCTTCTCACATCGGATTGGAGAGCTGGACTTGCAAGGAACGAAATTCACAAGACAGGTTTCATCGGCCAAGGCAGCTCTAAAAATGTTGTATACATGACTTCTTACACTACTTGGTAGAGTCTTCCATTGACACCATCTGTTAGGCCTGCATCAATGATGAGGAGTATGCACTCAGCCAAGCCCGAGACAAAAATCTATCGCCCACCGAACACAAAGAGATGCTCCAAAATGAAATGCGTAACATGTACATTAGGGAATTCATCCTTAAGGAGTTTACCATGGTGGTGGTGGAAGAGCAAGTGCCCATGGTCAGTGATTAGCCTTCTGAATGTTCTCTAAGCCCCTTTAATTCAATCTTTACAAGACTTCCATTTCAATTTGGAGGGGGCGATCCTTGGGGTACTGGAACCATTGGAGGAAGGCCATAATTTGGCGTCCCTCAGCCTCCCCTTGGTTCACTTTATCGCAACACACTATCTCCCTTGCGGTCCCTCCAACAAGCCAATCCAGAAATTCACTGACACTGTAGACTGGAGCTGCCCCAGGCCCACACAATGCGGTGACTATGGCTATTCACCCCTTTACGCACTTTGTCATGGTGTACACCAGAGAAGCACTAGTATTCTGTGATCTGCAAGGTAATGTCTTGCTGCCTGGATCCTTCAAGTCCTCACTAACTCATTTTCAGGCATGTGTAATCGTCAAGGAGTTATGATGTTGATCGACCCCCAATCTCATTCATAAGTCTGTCGCATAATATTCTTCCCAACCACTTAAGACTACATATTCAAAGGTCTGAGCTCAATCACTCCAAGTGTATGTACTGGGAAAACGGTTCCCAGGCCATCAAGCACTTTCTGGGCCACCACTTGAAGAAGTGCAACAATAATTATATTTGTAACAAGATCAGCATGAAAACACTGAAGTTCAACTTGGGTGAGCCGTTGACACCACCCGGGAGTGAGGGCAACCATGACTTCCATACGTGCTTCCCCTCCATGTCGCCCATACAGAAAAGAAAGAGGACAGATGGGCCCATACGTCACGGTACATCTCATGAGCTTTTAACCATCAAAGGATTTCTTGGGCTTATCCATTCTGCAGCAGAGTTTGTAGCGAGGGCTACATAAAGTATGTAGTGTGCCACTACATAAATGAATTCACAATGTCCATAACATTCGTGAGGAGTGCCAGGATATGACTTGCACGATGAGCTAAGTGGACGGCGGCGACAGGCACAGTCACCGCTGCAGAGGAGCATGGGGTCGTGCCTGAGAGAACTGCGCACAAATTGAGCAAATAGAGAGTGTTTTTAGAAGAGGACAGAACACACCACATGCGTCCGGGGAGGCCAAGCCACAAACATAACACCACCGGCATCCACCGTGGGCAGGTGTGAGTCGTGATGGAACAGGATGAATAGGTAAGCAATCTAGCGACCCACAAGTGGAAATGGCTCACCAATGGCCAGGGCCCATCATACCGAAGCACAGAAGCAGTGGCAACAAGGTGGGTGCAGAGACTGACGAGGACACCTGGGACTATGTGTTAGCAAGTATAACAGGTGGGATGAGAGTACACATGCATTGGTAAGCAACTCAGGCACTCTGCACGTCTGTTCATGCAGGGCGGCTGGGGTGGAGTTTCCGATACTGTCACGGGGTGGGCTTGAGGTGCGAGGTGCGTGCAGGTGGAGGAAGCACTGCTGCCGCAGATTCGGTGCAAGCAACGGCAGGTGTGCCAGAATGGTGGCGAGTAGTATGTATGCCGTCTTCGAAACTGGAAGAGCTGATATAAATGAGTTTAGGAAATTTTTGCTGCAGTGAAGGCATTGTAGAACGCACCTGGCACCTGGGCGGCGGCGGCGTGGGGACTCGTGCTGTGGGGGACTTGGGGTGGACACCATATCCTTGGCATGGAAGAGGGTGGAAGGGGCAGGATCTGGGCGGGGCGTTAGACGAGCACGGGCATGGGGAAGGAGCGGTACATACAATGTAGGTCCGAATCACGAATCAACAGAAATGGAGGCAGGCCCTGGCATGTTGCTGCCATGGGGTGGTCATGAAGGCCAGTGCATAGAGGCTTTCCCATGCTGCAGCACATTCAGCACGTGCATTGGGGCAAAAATGGCAGTGGGGGTGGGAAAACACTGTGAGCAGGTTTAAATTAGCGAGGGCCCATAAACATTGTACAACATACTTTGCGTGTGCATTTCAGCAGAGGCGCGATGTGGCTAGTGCTACTCTCCAGGTATTGCAGACACGGCAGGAAGCTCCTCTGATCGCGCACAGGACTTCGGCCCACAGCACGACCACGCTGTCCTTTGGCATGCCATTTGTGCTGGTTTGTGAGGGTGTCTTTGGTGGAGCATCCAGTTCCATGGTGTACGGGGGCTTGTGGCGCTGCAGTGCATTCAGCACGAGCATCCAAAGACAAAACTTGAAGAGGCCCAAAGGGGTGTTAGGTCGTACAACATACAAGTTGTGTGTGTGATTCGGCGGTGGGGGATGCACACTGTACACTCAACGGCTGCGTGGCATGCTGGATACAGTGCTGTAAAGAGGAAGGGCATGAGCTGGGGAGACCAATTGAAGGCGTAATTTTGTGCACCATGCACAAGAGCAGTGAGTCAAGTGGGGCACATCTGAGGTACACATGTGCACAGGGCGGTGGGTGGGTGGACACGAGGCAATTGTGGCCCAATGCATGAGCAGCGCATCCACGGAGGCACATCAACAAAGGACGCGCCCTCATTGTGCACAGATGACAGTACCGCGCGGACATAGTATTGGAGCCCGGTTGGTTGGTCCATTGGCAGGGAAATGCGGGGGATTGCACACATTAAGCGTGGGTTCCAGGAGGGACGAGATTTGAGGTGGTCGCTGTTTGCGCACAGAGCCACACCATGATGTCACATATTACCAGACGTCTGGTAGGCTGTTCTTGGGCTATTCTTAACATCCTCTAAGCCTTCATCCAACTCTTATTCTGATTCATGCAAGTGCTATGCAATACAAAAATCCTACAATGCATGGTGCTCAGGGAATACCAAAGGGAGCATCGCTGCAAACACGTCCCAGATGTTGGCCTGGGTGAGAGTGATGGGCCCAAGCAAGTCGAAGACATGTTGCGCATGCTCCGCAAACTGTACAGAAGTGAAGACAATCAATTCATCCCTCCCCATCTCCGCTTTCATTTGATGAATGATGTCCAGGTCAACTTTCTGGAGACAGTTGATGCCACCCCAGCTGTCCAGCATGGTAAATGCTTCATTGCGGTGATACGGCAGGTATCGTACCAGCCATGGAATCACACATTTTTGCGAGTTCTACAGGAGTTCGAGAACACATACGGACTTCGGGAACCTCCTGTTCGGTGATATACAGTTAGAGTCAGAGTGAGCTCCGAGCTGCTGGCTGTGTATCAATGATGCGAGAGGGAAATAACTGGTACTGTGGAGTTGTATATGCTTGGTTCTTACCAAAGGGGAATCGGCATAACGGTCCTAGAGGTATTACATGTGGCCCGTCAGATCCAGTTCATAACCTATACATAGGGGCGAGCTGCACTGCAAAGCTAGATACCATACCAAGGAGGTATAACTATAAAACACCTTGACACCCAATTGCGAGCGGTATTACACCAGGCAGCTGGGCAGAACCCAGTTCGAGAACTATGCATAGGTCTGCATCAGCAGAGACCTACGGACCCATGAGCGTTCGCGAACCCTAAACCAGTTCGAGAACCAGCCGAAACCGATTGAGAAGCGTGACACGGACCTTTCCGAGACGCTCTAGACTCCAGTAGACCACACATGATCAGTCGCGTCGCGTTCGAGACACCAAACAAGTCCAAGTCTGATGGTCTTGATGGCCGACGACCCCCGGAGCTCAAAACTCTAGACACGTAGGCTCCGGCTGAGATTCCGCTCTTACGAGAGGAGACAAGACACATAAAAGGGACTTACCAACCAAGCCGGTCCAAGCCGAGGGTTCGAGAACACTCTGGGCTATTCAAATATACCTGATCGGGTTCGAGGGCCAGTTCTCGAAACCGATCGCACTCCAAAAGCAGGTTGGCTAGGCATCCATCCATGTGGACCCGCCAATCTTGCACATGGCCAAGCCAAAGATATCCAATATTTTCCGTTGCAGATCACATTTTACTCATTGCCTCTTATTTCTGTTTATTCATATCTGTCATGTCATGTAGTTTGAGAAGTAGTATAAAAGACCATCAAGAACGCACAGGTCTGCAGCTCATTTGTGCCTGGCTTTGCCTAGACTATTGTCGAAGCTCTGCAAGTCAATAGGCCTTGTGTTCTCAGTGTCCTATCGCGGAGATTTGTTTACAAAGCATTTCTTTTGTGTAGATTCTTTAACAGAGAAAGTTCTTGTTGGCTACATTAGCTTTAAGGTCATCTAAGCTACAGACTACTGTTCAGTGAAGTCCCATTGCAGTTTTCTGGTTATACCACTGTTGTTCAGCAAAGTCCCATTGCAATAGTCCCTTGTCCCATAGCTATCTCGTGGAGGGTCATGGTAGTTCAATCCCCTCGATCGAGTAGGCCTCGTCGAGAACCCGAAAAGATCTCTGATAAGCACCAGAGTCGGTCAGGGAGTTGCGCGTAGGCGTAAACGTGGCCTGTTGTCTGTAACGTCCCCTTTGAATGATCACAACCAACAATCCGAGTTGTCCCACATACTGGTTGCTCGAGAGCTTCTGCAAACTCTATAACCCCGTTGTCCTTGTGTTCGAGAACGATTTACGTTTGGTAGTCGGAAATTACTGTTGGTCTCTCAAAGTCCAAGAAGACATCCTCGAATGATCTTGCCAACTTTCTCGAGAAAGTTCAATCTTACCTGTATACTACAGGGTGACCCGAACTCAATTATAAGCACTTCGTATTGGTTGTGTGTGTGTGTGTGTTGTGTGCTGGTTGTTGGTTTTTGGTGTTCACGCCTTAGATCTCAGTCTTTGCACATTTCAGCCCATACTTAGGTGCACCGTTTCAGCGGGACATTGCTTTAACGCCCGATGGCCCAGGCTTTCCACTCTGTTTTTGTATGGGGACACCATTGCAGAAAGCCGCCCACTTGTCCAAGTCCTGCTGAAGGAGCTTCGGCCACAGCCATTGGCAGAGTTTGCTGGAGGGTATTATCAGAGTAGTAGGTTAATGGTGAATTACATACTACTCACTATTGATTGGCATCGTTGGCATTGTACTGGCCATCTGCAATACCCTGATTGAAGTTAAGGACAGCGGAATCCCCAAAATCCAAGCGCAACCGGTGTGGTAGTGGCTGCTGCCCATAGGAGGTGGCGGTGTCATGGTGGTATTGTGGTGTTGTTGGCTGCTTGCAGTAGATTAGTCATCAGATCTTGCTTGCTCCCACCCACAGAGGTCCTCTGCCATCGTGTGAGTCGATCTGTTCCGCTCAGCACCGCCCCCACCAGGTCCATAGTGGTGATTGGAGTGGCATCCATCCCCATGCCTCTGATCAGCCCAGATCTTCTACAATCTCTCTGCGATTGGCTGTCTTCAAGCTTTTCTTCAAGCCTTTCTCCCTCCTCTGACTACTCCTCAACCCCTTGACTGTGGACCTGACCGATCAATCGACCAACTGAACAAACAAACAAACAAATGATGTTGTATTTTAAAAATGTTGAGGGTAAAACAGAAATGAGGCTCCAGGATATTTTTCTACAAGATAACGATAAGATAAACATCTACGATCACATGCTCGTCAAAATCATCAGAACTCATGGGCACATAGTTTAAAAAAGATTTGCTTGCTAATTACAAGATAAGGATAAGATAAACAACTACGATCACATGCTTGTCAAAGATCATCAGAACTCGTGGGCACATCATATTTAAATAGATCTGCTTACTGATTGCTTATTGAGAAACTGGAGTCAGATTTATAAGGCAAGGAGTCAGATTTATAATACAGGAAGCCAAAACCAGTCAGAATAAGCTAAGCTGACTTGTTTCAAGCTGACTTGGGCCGGAGGTAAAAAGGTATAAATTCCTGAGGATTATTGTAGTTAAGAAATTACCTCCCACTTGTATCTTAGACAGAACACGTCTAAATATAAGAGTCTTATTCATCCGAGTGCTACAGTTTCTAAGCTTACTAAGAAATTAACTCTGTAGGCTTGAGATAAATTACCTAAGGTCACTGTCAGAATTGTTTGAGCAGCAGTACAGAAGCCAGCAGCCCACTGTTACTGTTAAGAAAGGTAGTCTGTCATAGGCATCAGCTTGCCGAACAAGCAGAACAGCCACATCAGAATCCCGCACCGCAAGCTGAACAGACCGACCGATCAGATCAATTGAATCAGAGTCAACCACACACCCAAATCACCGAAGCCAAACAAGCCAAACAACACTGAGAGGCCCGAAGATCTCATAAAGTTCCTCGTAGAAGCCCCATTGAAAAAGTAAGCTCATCTACTAAAAGTACTGACCTTTCATTTTTTTAGGTTGCTCCTAACAAACCTTTAAAAAACACCTATTTCCCTCAACTCATAGGTATCAAGAAATCTACTCGACAACAAGCAGGCTGGAATAGGTTTCTGGGGAACACCGGCATTTCTCACGCTGAAGCCACCATCGGCCCATCTTTTTGACTGGAGCCATAACTTGCGCTGTTGCTACCCATTCTCTGGGAGCCTTCCAACGATCAGATTTCGACGACGAGACACCATCAACCAACCGCGACATGCTGATTTTGCGCAATCTGCTTTTTCATCATCTTATCCGATCTTTCGCCACCTGTGTCATGTCTTGCACATTATCCCAGATGCTGGTGGTCACAGATGAGGAGATGGGACACCTGATTGACTACCTGATTCCAGACAATGTACAACAAGAGGGCAGGGCACGACTCCATGACTGTCTCCGTAATATGTGGGACTTGGCGGTGTGGATGGGGTACCAGTGGAGGGAGGCGGAATCTGCCTGTGAACGAGAGGAGGCGTACAAGGCCAGTCGACAACAGGGCTGGAGAGATTGCGAAGGACAATATTTTCCTGAGGCGAGTGCATCTTCATTCCGCACTGATCTCATTTCAGCCGCGACTCAAACTGAGACCCAACCAAGCACTTCCTTCCCCTGCCCCATGCTCTCTTTCCACGCTGACAACACAGACCACATCTACCCTTTTATCCCCTCCCCCTTCCCTCCCCATTCCCGAACGCTCCCCTGAATCTCTGCTTGCCATACCTGCCGCTGAAGATCTCGACGACAATGCAGAGGTGTGGCACGAGACACCTGAACCACACCCCAACGACGACAATCATTTATCTCCGCAACCATTCCTTTCGATGTCCATCCGCAACTTCTCAGACTTGCGCACGGAAACTTCGCGGCCCTTTGTGAGTTTGCAGCAGTGTCACAAGTGTGTCCCTTGCGGCCCTCACTTTCACTCGTTCCCTCCACGTCGCCCCTGCGCTCCTCAAACGATTGTATTGAAAATATTTGATTCAAGACCCAAAATAACTTGTGCACGATACCCAGACCCACCGTCCTCCATTCCCGTCCCACGTTCCCATCTGCCAATGTCTTCTCGCGACCAGAATCCGCATCTAGATTGGGTTCACGATCCACGACTTCGTGATCTCAGTTGCGCACTCACCACGTTGGGATGGGTTGAGCTGGGATGAGGCATTGGTATTTCTTGATTTTTTTTGGACACTGTTGAACGTTTGGCGGTGTGGACACCGCCTTTGTGGTGGTGGGCTGTCAACAACGGCCTATGGGTCGGCTTGAGCCGTCCAAATAGTAATCCTGCCCGGGGTTTAACAACTCGTCTAGTAACCTGTGCAGTCGCCAAGTAGTAGTACAAGACAAACGGCTTCCTGGCTTGGTCCGGGGATGTAAGGCCACGAGCGTCGTGCAGGTGGGAACCGGTAGGAGCTGAAGACAGAGTGATATCCGCTGAGGAAGATGATGCAAGGTCGTAGGCAGTGCCGTATGTAATGCCACAGGTGAGAATCCAGCGTCCCTCGTAATCCCGAGGGAACAAGAGTCAAGCAAAAGTAAAGCCTGAGATTAGACAAGGTAGAATCTAAATACAGGAGTTTCTACCTCGGGCTTATATACTAATATAACTAGGGGTCTGATCATATCAACCCTATGTGTTATGTTTCAATATACCCTATGTGAGGCGTAAAGGGATGTTGTTGAAACAGAAGAGGGGTTTGAGCGACAGGGATGTGATCGCGAGTTGTCAGAGTATCGCAATCATGCGTTATCCTGTCGCTCGGGATTTGATGTTTAGCCAGAGAATGTATAGGCGACCGGGATGTGATCGTGAGTTGTCAGGATATCGAGGTCGCATGTCTTTCGTCTTCAGGGATTTGGTGTTATGTGTGACTTGTTGCGATGCGGTCACAGGATAACACGTTCCCATGATTACGGTCTGACCCGGTGTTCAAGGTTTGAAAAGCCAGATCATGACATGGGCGCATGTGGCAGTGGTCGCTGCCTGTAGCAGGTGGAGGTGTCATGGCAGTGTTGTGGTGTTGTTGGCTGCTTGTAGTAGATTAGTCATCAGATCTTGTTTGCTCCCACCCACGGAGGTCCTCTGCTGTCGTGTGAGCCGATCTGTTCCGCTCGGCACCACCCCTGCCGGGTCCACCAGAGCCAAGATTGCTCAACAGATATATTGTGGATGCTACAAAGATAAGTGTGGGCCTGTACCCCAGCTTCTGCCAAGTCGGCATGAGATAAATCGCTGTGAATGCAGAGTTAATTGAAGCCAAAATCCAGCCAAAGGCAAGAACTAGAATCACACACGAGATAGCATTTACGATTCTATACAATAGGGTGGTCTCAGACCCGCAATCTGTGGTTGTTTGAAGCGGAACACCTAATGCACATGTGGTGAGACAAAATACACTTTCCAGCAAGAGCTCTGACCTCTGTATATCTCCACCAGACACAGGAAAAGTATCCAATGATATCTCCCATATGATTGCTGGGAACAACCCAACCCTTCAAGATCTTTGCGGTAGTGTCATCCACCATCATCCAGATAGGAAAGCCAGTCTTGTACAATTTATTGGGGCCATCACCAGCCCAGCCAGCGCTCATGGATTCCGAGTGGGAATTTTTGGACTCGAAAAATCTTCTTGGCCGTAGGGTCACGATTGGCAAAGGAGTCAATATCGTGAGCATGCATTATTTTGTCGACAGTCTCCCGAGGTTCTCTAATCAACCTCCATGACATAGGAAGGAATATGAATGCACCATACCTAGTAAGGATAAAACCCTCTTTGAACGCAATTTTGTGCCAAACTGTCTGAACGCCCCAAGTCTTGGCGCTGTCGTTGTCCAGTTGATTCAGGACTAGCTGCTCAATTTGAACATCAGTTGGGGTCCGCTCCATGGCTGCTCCTCCGTTTAGGTTGTAGTTTTTGCAGTGCCGCTTCACTGTGGATTCACTGAGGGTTAACAGGAAGTTAATCTGTTGTGTGGTGGCATCAAAATCTAAACAATGGACCTGGTTTTTATTCCATAGTCAGATGCGAGGTGTGCGGAGATGTTGCTATTGCTGGTTAACTTCTGGGAGGGGTAGTCTCCCAGCGCTGCTTCGAGAATTTGTTCCCGTCTCTCATCTGACAAACTATCAGCAATATATTTACAGCCTATTGCAGTACCGAAGGCATGAATCAAAATTTCCTGTTTTGGGACATTTTCAAAGAATTCCCGATATCTCAGCCAGTTCTTCACCGATTCACTTGAAAATTAGATAGATCTACTGGGCTAATTCACTCGCAATTAGTGATAGAGATGAATTTGCGAAAATATCATGTATTGCACATTTTCTGATTCCGGGCTGTTTTCGGACCGAAAGCCGTCTAGCATACCGAGAGCATGTCCCAGCAGCGTAATATTGTGGTTTGGACACCATATTCAACTGAGGAAACATTTGATAGAGCCATAAATCTATGAAATTCATGGATAGATGTAATCCTTACAATATCTCTTGATGCCAAAACTGGCAGATGCGTCCATGGGATCTGGAGGGACTGTAAGTAAGTTATCCATGCCTTTGGCTCTATCACATGTTTCCTCAGTTGAATCTGGTGTCCAAACCAAAATATTACGCTGCTGGGACATGCACTAGGCATGCTAGACGGCTTTCGGTCCGAAAACAGCCCGGAATCAGAAAATGTGTAATACATGATATTTTCGCAAATTCATCTCTATCACTAATTGCGAGTGAATTAGCCCAGTAGATCTATCTAATTTTTAAGTGAATCGGTGAAGAACTGGCTGAGATATCGGGAATTCTTTGAAAATGTCCCAAAACAGGAAATTTTGATTCGCGCCTTCGGTACTGCAATCGGCTGTAAATGAAGAACTCGGGAACTCGCCATAAGTATGCTGATTTTTCCCAGTTGGATTTCAGTTGTAGGAAGACATGAGAGGCAGTGTAAGAGGCAGTCGTCCGTCAGTGACCTGTACAGCTACAAAGGCAGTGTCTGGTAAATAGATCCAAACATGGCTGGTACAAAACGGGACAGATCTCTTGAGGGGAATAGGGAATGGACAGCAGGATATTCATTAGGGTTCAGCACATTTCATTGGGGTTCAGTGGCCAATCACACTGGATTCAAGTTTGATCACAACCAGCTCTGCTGTTATGTAAACTCAGTCATTGCGGACTTTGACTCCCGCCATCTTCAAGTGGTGCTTCTTGATTTCTGCGAGGCTCAGACCTGTTCAATTCGATGATTGTGGATGCTACGGTTGTGCCAGATATCCGAGACTTCTGAGTTGAATGTGATTTCTGTAACTGAGACTTCAGCAAGGGAGGGAAATATAGACAATGAGACACACCAGAACCGTCATTGTTCACTACACCAGTCGGAATAGCCAGGATACAATCAAATTTGCCAGCCAAAATAATGTCTGGTGCTGCTGCTGCAGGGGATCCATCGTCCGAGTTCAGAATGGCCGGTATTCCGTCTGGTGTTTTGTCCTCCAATTTACGTGGGATTTTTGAGTTGCTGATAATAAATCGGTTAAAGATAGATCTAGGGTGAACAGACTGACTTCATGAATCCACAAGCATAAGAGGAAGAGATGGTATGGTAAGCGTAGATGTAAACACACACACTCACATGTCAGAATCAAATATTGATGGGCGTTGAATTCCAGGTATGGTTGTGTACGTACAGAATTTATATATCAATGTATGTGTCAGTGTGCAGGGATGTTAAACCATATATATCAGTGCAAACACAGTCAATAAATAGCCCGTAAATAATTCTGTAAAATCTCTCAGTGATTTGTGAGACATTATACTAGGTATCTATTACTCCTCAGGAAAGCGAACATCCATCTAAACTGTTGTGTTCGACATCGAACTTTAATCATCCTAGTATGCCGAGTAGCAATTCCCTAGGGTTTCACGGATAGCGGCTGCCAGTGGGAGATGAGCGGAAACAGTTAGCTTATCACCACGCTTCTCATGAAGTGCTAACCAGTATTCCTAGACCTGAGTGTCTCGGAGAGACATTCCTCGGTACCATTGGAATTCAGATGAAGCATTGTTGCACAATTGATCAACATCCCCACATCTTGACTGGGCTGGTAAATGAATTGTATCCAAGATATTTTGGACATATGCGTAAATGTATTTACCCTATATTGACCAGCCTGGTTGCATGCCATTCAGCACTATAATAAGTCGTGATTTATTTGAGCTGTATGGGATGCCCAGTTATATGGCCACCCAAAAGCTACTTAGATGGCAATTCTCTGAATCAAACCTGATATAAATAATTTTGAGAGTAATAAAAGGCATCTGCAATGGTATATCTACCCCAAGAGCACAGCTATTTGACAACTTTCAAATCATCTGTCAACTGAGCTAACATGCCTTGTTGTCGCATTGGAGAGTGTTTTTAATCTCGAGAGTGTGCTGGAAACTTTAAATCCATGTATATTTGTAAATACAATGTATTAATTGTGCACCTGGATATTATGAAATGAGCACGACAAAAAGCTCGCGCAACTGATCACGTGGTATCCCAATCAAATATTGATGGATGTTGAGTGGTAATTCGGGCATATGAGACCTCTGGTGTGTCTTGCGCCAGGGTCAACCATGGCATACAATTATATGCATTAAAACTGGCAAACTACATTGTCTGAAGCTCGAAATTAATATTTGCCTCAGTATCTTGCTTGGTATTGATTACACGAGAGTGCTACTAAGTAAGCACACTCTACTAATGCAGGAGCTACCCATCAGCAGCAATGAGTACACTCGTCACAGAGTGCCAGGACCTCCGCGCACCGCACGATAGCATCATGAATTGCCTAAAACAGACCATGACCCTGGTCAGCAACCATACTGTGCCGGCGGAGCACACACAACATCGAGACAACACTCTGGCAGTGTCCAGGGAAAGCGAGATTCAGAGGAAAGCCGGGGTGATCCAAATCGGGATGATTCTCCTTTGGGAATGATCAGCAGAAAAAAGCTGACAGTCTCATTATTAGGAACAGCTGTAAACATTTGATGAAACAATCCACCTAAGCGACCTCCACCATTATGTAAAAGCCTGTTTATACCAAGGCCCTCCAGGCAATCCCTGGTACCTCCTTCCGCCCATTGAAACTAATAAATAAATAACCTGGAGCCTGTGAATGGCATACTCGCAAGTCTTGTCCGGCCTTGTGCCTCGGCCAACTCACCTCCCTTGTTGGCCCGATGCTGGACATCAGGTTATATGCTCATCACACAAGCTGGACTAGTTGCCTTGCTCGCTGCATGCTGAACTGGACAGTGGCCAAGCTGCACCTTAAAACACATAATTAATTAATTAATTATTCATCAGACCGGTGGACCATTGGGATTGGGAGTGATCGGAAGCCGAAAAAGGAATTTCTTCAATTAATTTCTGATTACAGTCGCTAAATGGGTTCCGGAACATTACCAGTTCCGGAACAATCCGCATTCCCAGTTCAGGCCGTAGGTTCTGTCCACAGGAATTTTTGTCATTAATCTAGAAGGTGGCTTATATATTCATACCATATATCACGCCAGCATGGTTATCCATTGTCACATGAAAAATCAATATATCCAAAAGGCCATTCGAAGCGGCTTGTTCACATCATAGCCAAATCTTGCAGCGATTATTTGCCACTGGTGCCTTGAATCGACTGTGTGGATGTCCTGGGATCCTTGGATGCACCACTCTGGGGGGCCATCGGTGGGTTTTTGTTGAAAGAAAGATTGGTTGAACCCCGAAAAGGGTGATGTTCCGGAACTGGTAATTTTGTCGAAATTCACTAATTGCCGAAACTGCTGTTTTACCAATGGTCAAGTGACCTCAAAAATTCGGATGCAGACGTCACTTATGCTTTTGAGGTCGTAGAATCCAAATATGCAAACATAATCTGCTCATCTCTTTTCCCTAATCTTCTATTCATAATTTATTTCCACGTGTTCCGGAACCCATTTAGCAACTGTATTTTAGACTTCGGACTGGGGGATTGTCATGACTGGTCAGAAGTACTCTTTGTCTCTGAGACCTGGACCTCACCAGGAATTGGCAGTGTTTAGGGGGTTATTTCATGCTAGTAAAAATCCCCCTAAAAGGCCGTTGGTGCTTAAGTGCCGCAAGTGTCACAGTCAAGACCTTGTGTCCAACTCTACAAGAGAGTGGATTGGGAAGTGCAGGTAGATGTCTCGAAAAGATGATCGAATAAAAGACTAAAAAACTACAAGTGAATAGCTACTCTACTTATACTGTTTGTCAATCCGTGTGAACTCAAGTAGCTAAGTATATAATACAATGAGGTTACCAGGTGAATCGTGATCGGAGACGTCAAGTGTCAAGTGTCAATACTAAATATAGTTCATGGAAACGACTATTGTGTTCTGTTGCCGTGTGATCTTTAGCCAGCAAAGTCCTCCCACGTTATGCCATCGGCGTGAAGCGCTCGTGCAACAAGCGCTGGGGTCACGTGCTCATCAATCGATGTTGGAGCGATTAGATTGGGGTCAAATCGTGACATTACTCCCCCTCTAGAATCAACGTCCTCATTGATCTCGATGAACGTGTTTGCCTCTGGGATAAATAATTTCTTTGTTGAGTATTGTTGCGACTCCTCGCGGTGTTTGAATCTTTTGATTAAATAATCCCAGTATCCGGCCGGCATGACCGGAACTGCGCGATGTGATGCGGACCGCGGTGCTACGATGTGAAATAGATGGTATTCGCTTTGTAGCTCGTTCGGCCACTAGGGGGTTAATACGAGATGGACACCAGTGGTGTAGGTGGCTGTCGTGCAGATGCGGTGTGTTCAGTGGGTGTGTGTGTGTGTGTGCAAGGCGTCTCGCAAGAGACGAGAAGATGGTCAATAAACGGTGCGGTCAATGAATGTGGATACCTTGGTGACGGATAATGTGTCTAGGTAGTGTGTACCGCGGTGAGGGGGTACGAGGAAGGACGAGAGTGAGCCTCGGACGGGAGGCTGCAGTGGGGAATGCTAGATGTGGTGGTGGTGGTGGTGGGGGTAAACCGAGTGTATTGGTGGGGGAGATACACGGGTCGACTACTGACTAAAGTTCCAAAAACCTTGCCCTTTTTGTATCTTTGCTGCCTGTACAGCCTTCGGCGTCCGGTACCATGCGCTCCTTCCGCAAAGGGAAGCTAGGCCCGCTGGAATCGGGGAAATCATGTGATTCCGAGGTCCAAGAGGGTGATTTTGAGGCTCCAAGGTCGAAATATCGAGCAATTTTATAGAGGACTCGCTCCCTTGTTTCAGGCCAAGCCCAGATGGAGGCAGAACGTCCCGCGGTGTGTTGGCGGCCTCGGGCCTGAGGTCCGTAGGGAGGGCGACGGACGGGCAACGATGCCCATAGTCCAAAACGGGCGTCCAATGCTAGGAAATCGAGCGATTTTACAGGCACGATCTTCAGAGTCGCCTATTGTCTGGTGAGAATCGAGCAATTTCTGGGGACCAGGAGGCTGGGTGCAGTTTCCCATGGGGAATGGACAAGGTACGCTGCTGGTGCTGGGGTGTTTAGTGCACATCGAAGGATTTTAGCCGGGTCGGAGAGTGGAAAGGGAATCGAGCGATTTTGGACCAGGAGTCAGGGCAAAAGGCTTGGTGGGGCTCGAGTCGATGGTTTCTGTAGTGAATTATTGGTCGTGGTTTGTGTCCCCGTCGATGCCCTAGGTCAAGGAGCATGTTTGTGAGAAGTCCGAATGCGGTTTCCAGGTGTGTCCCGATTTGGTGATATAGCCATGCTGTGCTTCTTCATCCCCGTTGTGCCAGCAATGCTACGCGAGGGCATATGCAGAGCATATACAGCCCTCACAGCGAATCTCGATCCCGTGATCCTTGTTATATTTGTCAAGGATCTTCTTTGCGTTTGATAGGTGCCGCCTGGGCTCCCACGTCCTCTCCCCAAGAGGGTAATTCTTCCACTTGATCAAATACTGGAAGCCTTTTCCATGCTTGCGGTGCTTCAAAATCTTCTCCACCTCATACTCCTCATGACCTTGCACAATCTGCGGTGCTGGCCGCTCCTCTCTCTGATGTGCCGGAGGTTCAACATACTTGGTCAGCAGTGCCTCGTTGAAAACTGGATGTGACTTGTCTGTTTCAGGCAACCAGAGCTTGTATGCCGAAGCTCCGACCTTCTCCAAAATCTCGTAAGGCCCCAGCCTTCTATCGTCGAGCTTCTTGGTCGGGCGATCCGTGGTGATATCTTTGGCCTCCAGCCACACCTTATCGCCGACCTTGAACTCAGGTGCCTGGGCCTATGAATATCATAATTTTTTTAATTTTTTTCTGGGTTTTTTTCCAGCGCAGCTGCCGCCTCGTCGCGGATCTTTTTCATTTTCTCGGCAAAGTCGTTGCGGCCTCATTGCATGACTCGACTGCGTTTTGATCCCCTTCCAGGGGTGGTATCTGGTGTTCACGAAGAACGGGACATGCTCGTCGACGAGCTTTGTTTGTCGTTGTGAGTGAACTCGGCCAATGCGAGCCACTCCGCCCAGTCCACTGGCGATAATTTACGAACACGCGGAGATATTTTTCGATCTCCTGGTTCATGCGTTCCGTCTGTCCATCAGTGATCGGATGGAAGGCAGTGCTCGGGTTCATTTCAACCCCAAGGAGCCGATTGAGCTCCCTCATGAAACCGGAGACGTATCTCGGATCCCGGTCCGAGATAATCTTCCGCGGCACACCGTGATATCTAATCACGCGATCCCGGGTCAACCGGGCAACTCCCTCGGAGTTCAACTCCATGTTCACGGCCTCTACATGAATCATTTTGGTGAATGTGTCCACCCAGACTTGTATGGCGTTGAAGCCGTTGCTGATCGGAAGCGGACCGATTAGGTCCATGGATATGATCTGCCATGGCCCTTCGGCGATCTTGTGCGGGTTCAGCTTTCTCTGCTGATACCGATGCACACAGGTCCTCTGGCACGCTTCGCACTCCTTGATATAAATAGAAACCTGGTTGCCGAGCCTCAGCCACCAGTAGTTTCGCTCTATTAACTCCTGTGTTCGGTTTTCCCCTGGATGGCCGAGCAGGGCCGAGTCATGATGTAGACCAATAATTTTATTTCTAAGTTCCTCGTCGCGAGGAACATAAATCAGACCGTTATAATAAATAAGGTCGTCGATCTTCTCCCATCCCAGGAGGTTTTTCTCAAGCGCCAGCTTGACACTCTTGTCCACACGTTTCGTGGCCTTGATCTGTGACATGATCTCAGCCTCCGGCCCTTCCACCGTGATCTCATGAGATCGGAAATACTCCAGCTTGAGAAGGACAACATTCTCGTTGTCGTTCTTCCCCTGATCGTGGTCCGCCCGGTGGGATAATAAATCGGCTTTCTTATTCAGGGCCCCGGCCCGATGAGAAAGTGTGAAGTTGTATTCGGATAGTTCTACTATCCAGTGCGCTTGCCTCCGATTGACCTTCTGAGGACTTTTAAAATACTGGAGATTCTGATGGTCTGTGAGAATCTCGAACGTTTCCCGCGCTCCCATCAGGAGCGATCTCCACTCATCCAGCGCGAGCATGATTGCGAGCATCTCTTTGTGTAGATCTTGTAGTTCCGCTCCGTTTCGCTGAGGCCATGGGACTGGAACGCCACCGGGTGCCACCCCCCCTCTTGCTCCTGACTGAGCACAGCTCCAGTCGCTCCCTCCGATGCATCAGCCTCTAGCCGGAACTTCCCGTGATCCGTGGGAAGCGCCAAGACAGCGTCTTCAGCGATCCGGTCCTTCAGCTTCTGGAATGCGGATCTCTGCTCTTCTCCCCAGAAGCCCTCCTTCCTGGTTAACCGTGTGAGTGGCCTTGCCACCTCACTGTAACCTCTCACGAATCTTCGATAGAAGTTCGTGAATCCCAAGAAAGCCTGCACCTGCTTAAGGTTCTTGGGCTCGGGCCACTCGGTGATACCACGGATCTTAACAGGATCCATGCGCATTGTGTTGTGGCCAATAATAACTCCGAGATACTCAATCTCGGACCGCTTGAACTCGCATTTTTGTGGTTTTAAGAATAATTGATTTTTCTCAAGTATATCTAATACTTGTTTGACGATCGTTCGGTGTTCCGCCAGGGTATCCGTGAAAATAAGGATATTGTCGAGGTAGACAATGACTTTTCCCTCGTTTATGAGCTCACGAAGGATATCATTCATCATCGTTTGGAAAGTGGCAGGCGAATTGGTAAGCCCGAAGAACATCACCAACGGCTCGAACAAGCCGCGGTTGGTTCGGAAAGCCGCCTTCCACTCATCTCCTTCTTTGATCCGAATATTATTATATCCCCACCGAATATCCAATTTGGTGAAGATCTTCGCGCCTCGGAGTTTATGCACTAGCTCTGAGATCAGCGGCAAGGGATAGCAATTCTTGATCGTCATCTTGTTGAACTTCCGGTAATCCTGCACCGGTCGAAGGCTTCCGTCCTTCTTTTTAATAAAAAAGAATGCCGATGCCATCGGCGACTTGGACGGCCTGATGTGTCCACTCTGCAAGTTCTCCTCCAGGAACTTGGTCAACTCCCCCTGCTCGTTCTGCGATAACGGGTATATTTTGCAATCTACAGCCTTAGATCTGGGCTTAAGTTCGATCGCGTGGTCCCAGGGTCGTTTCTCCGGTAATTTATCAAACAGCTCTTTCGCGAACACCTTGATGTATTCGCGGTATTGTTCCGGGACAGAATCCTCTGTCATCTTCTCCTTCTCTCCTATGGCCGCTTCGGCCATCTGCTGGGCCTGCGTGCCCTTCATGCGGAGATCCACTGCTCCGCAAAGTCAACCATCAAGGTTGATTCGTCCTCCTCGAGGGGTTCTTTCTCACACCCCTCGGCTGCCTCAGTGCCATTCATGTTGCACTCCGGCGGGCATCGACTAAATTTGATCTTCTGGCCCCGCCAGTTGATCTCCGGGTTGTGTTTAAACAACCAGTCATAGCCAATAAATATCCTGGCCTTCCCAAGGCCCGTGACGAGGAATCTCTGCCGCTCGCGGTGGATTCCGATTCCCATGATCAACCCAATGTAATGAGTGATTCGTCCGCCCACATTCTCGGAACCATCCGCGTTCTGAGCAATGATCTTCTGATCGAGCTCCCTGAGCTCAAAACCCTTGGCCTTTGCGTAGGCCCGGTCTATGCACATGGTAGTGCACCCGTTGTCCAACAACACCCTGACGCGGCGTGTCTTTCCCGTGTCAGGGGACGTAAGTTTGACCAGAATCAGCATCTCATGCTAATTCCTCTGTTTCTGGAACTCCCTGAGCTCCTGCGCCAAGCGCGATTCGGTTATCCCCATTGCGTGTCGGGCCAACCACTGGGCTGCCTCCTGCTTCTTGAGTCCGAATGGGACTCGTGTCCGGATCTCTTTCTGGGGCGCTTCCTCCTCTTTCGAGGATTGAGCCCTCGCGACATTGTCGCCCTTTTTCTCCGCACTATTTTTCTCACTGGTTTGGGTTCCAGGGGCCTTTTTGAATGCGCTCCAGCGCTTGTTCTCTTCATCCATGCAACGATTTTTAATATTACGAATGCGGTTCTGATTCTCCATAATACATATTTGTTTTTGGTCTTTCTCTACATTATCTACTACTATTCTGTCCTGGGTACATAGACTAATGTGTTCTTTTATATAATTTACAAAATTGTTCTCGGGGGTCTGGGGCGTCTGCATGGGGGACTCTGCATCTAGCAGAGTATATTTATTGTTTGGGGAAGGGGGCACCGGGTCAGCCATGACCGGGGCCCTCTTCAAAAATCCTGCCCATAAAGGGCGCGTCCTTGATCGAGGAGGAATTTAAAGTCCTCCTTGGACATTTCATTGGTCCGCAACGAGCGGACATTGATCTTCCCATGCTCATGGCACAGTTTCGGGCACTCCCATGCCATGTGGCCCTCCAAGCCACAGTTGTAACATTTGAAGGCCGCCACCTTCGTCTTGGACGCATCCACGTCCATCGGAGCTGTCTCCCTGGGAGCCAGCTTCTTTGCCAAATATGGTGCGGTCCCCCTGGTATTACTGGTGGGGGCGGCCGGGATTCTGGCTGGGACCCAAAAAGGGGTCCCGGCGGCGTGTTTCAGCTGCGCATTGCGCAGCTTCTCGTGCTCGAGGATGCGGCCAATGGTCATCATCCTCTTTTTCATCCCGAGGTAGTCCTCGGGGATCTCGATGCCACCCACGTAAAGCTGGGTGCGAACCTCCAGGTTGACGAGGTTCTCGAGGTTTTCACACAGGAACTGGTCGTGGTCCCCATACTTGGAGTGCGGGTTGTACCCCACCTCCTCGGCGTTCAGTTCAAACGCCTGGATGAAATCGGCCAAGGCCGACTTCCCTTGCCTCATCGTGGTGAGGCGAATGTACGCTGTCTGGCGCACATTCTGGTCCTTGAAAGTCCTGGACAAATCGTCCAGGAACTTCTTGAAGGAGTACCCCTCGGGCAACTCCTCGTCGTCCTTGTTGAGGACTTGTCTGCACCGATTACGGACCCAGTTGGATGCTGGGGTGGGCACACCGTCTTTGCTGCCGAGCAACGAGATGGTGAAGGCAATTTTCGCCTTCGGGGTAGTGAATTCCTCGCTGTAGGCCCACATGTAGTTTTTGAGGGCCTCGCGCCAAGTATCCCACTTGGACTTGTCCACGCCATCAAAATGCGGCGGCGTGGTGGCGAGGGTGATCTTCGAGGTCGGAGCAGACCTCTGTCAGGGGGCGGGTGCGAAGAACTCAGGAGCAGGTTCGTGCTCCATGGGTTCGTGGTGAGAGGCGGGGGACCCGGGTTCGGACATTTGGGCAATGTCCAGGAAGCTGTAATACAGCTGAGTGGCGGGGGATGGGGAAAGGGATTGCGCAATAGGCGCGGGTGATAACAGTAATGGGGGAGGTGGAAGCGCAAGTAGTGCGCGAGGCGGAGCGGGAGGGTGGCAAGCTAGTCACGGGGCGTAGAGCACTGACAGCTCGGGAGGTGTTGGGGTGCGGTGGGGTGGGGTAGGAGTTGACTCCGAAGAGACGGAGGAAGGTGCGCGAAACGTCATGACTTTGCTGGTTTCGCACGGAGCGGGTGGTGGGGTTCGAAGCGGTCTCTTGCGAATAGAACTATCCCGGGTCTTCTACGACACCCCGACGATAGCGAGGTAGTCTTCCCCAAAGGTTGGACTAGCACTCCTGTGACTGTCTTAACGCTGGGACCGACTCAATGTTTCCCGTAGCGCGACGTCTGTCTATTATAAATGGACCGCGCACGAGGGGCGCTGCAATTGTTTTACTTTGGTGCGGACAAAGTGAAATGGCGGGAGGGAGGAATGGATCTTCAAATACGAGAGTTCCAAGAAGAGGTAAGAATGGACGACTGCAAAGTGCAGTGTCGAGTGGGTAGAGGTTGGTGCGCAAAGAGTGCGCAGGGGGGAAAAGGGAAAGGAGGTCGGAGGATGGCGGTACGGTGCGGTAAGAAGGGGAGTCTTTTATTACATCACAGTCAAGACCTTGCGTTCAACTCTACAAGAGAGTGGATTGGGAAGTGCAGGTAGATGTCTCGAAAAGATGATCGAATAAAAGACTAAAAAACTACAAGTGAATAGCTACTCTACTTATACTGTTTGTCAATCCGTGTGAACTCAAGTAGCTAAGTATATAATACAATGAGGTTACCAGGTGAATCGTGATCGGAGACGTCAAGTGTCAAGTGTCAATACTAAATATAGTTCATGGAAACGACTATTGTGTTCTGTTGCCGTGTGATCTTTAGCCAGCAAAGTCCTCCCACGTTATGCCATCGGCTGAAGCGCTCGTGCAACAAGCGCTGGGGTCACGTGCTCATCGATCGGTGTTGGAGCGATTAGATTGGGGTCAAATCGTGACAGCAGGTGTGGGCTTCTATTAGGTCATTCTTTCCTTTCAGGGGCCTGTGAATTCCCGGCATCTCCCAGCATCTTCCCACCATCCTTGCCGCCGGAGGTGTCAGTGGTGGGCCTCCATTATGGCCTCCGCCGCAGTTTACCAGGCCTCTGTTGCTCAATTAATTTGTAGGATATGTACTTACCATAGTCTCTATTGTCTTGGGTCATTATATGCTGTCTCTGTGGGTGAATTACCATACCATCAAGATATGTTCAAATTCAATACTTGCCTGTGTTGGAGATTGGATCCCGAGGATGAAGCAACGGTGTGCGATGAGTACAAAGACAAGATAGTGATTGATCATGTGATACATCGGGCCAATAATCTAACCGGGTCTCGACTCTAATCTTCGGCTTCCAACAGCCTGCTGAAAAAATACCAGAACAATCCTAGCTACAAGGAACACAGTGATCATCATATTGCAATCTGTACTGATAATTTTACAATCCAGAGCATGGGAATTGAGGTTCTATTCAAATTGTGGTGTTCGGAGGGGGCCCCCAGTTTTCACCTGGTGTCCATGAATAAGAGCTTGAGGAGCGATGACAACGAGCTTCAAGTTGAGGGTGCTTGGGATGAGGGGAGGAAGGTAAGGGAAGGAGAGCGCCAGATGGTGGTGGTAGAAAGGAAGGAGCAAATGATTTGGTCAGCCGCTGCACCGCCTTTTATAGCCGACACGTTGTTTGGTCAACCAAAACAAATCGTGACTGTATCCTGGTCCGTGCGTGAATCACATTTATGTTCAGCATTCCAGCCACCGGGTCGGTGATGTCGAAGGAAAAAGTTGCATCCAACACTCATCGTGAAATATCAAGCTGACCAAGAAGGCATTCCCAAGCAATAGTTTTCACGGTGATCCCGCTGCATTTCTGCAGCCTGCCAACAGCCCGCTGTTGGCTCGCTCTCAAACATTGTGCACTCCTCGGCCAGCACTCGTTTTATCCTTACAAATCCTTGGTGTTGCTCAAGCTATAGAATGTCTCGAGCTACTCAGCGAGACCAAGAACTTCGTTTTCACAACCCGTCCCAAAAACTGTGCCGTCCGCTTTACCTCCAGCCGCATTCTGCTATCTTTACTGGTCGGAGGCCATCCTCATCACGTAGACTTCGGTCTTAATTTTCCGCCAAAATCATGCATGTCACAACCCTGCTGCCAGCGCATCCTCTCCAGACTCCAGAACAGTAAGGTCGAGGTGGCCTAACTTATTGTGTGTGCCCGGCTGAGCCCGCCAAAGTGTGAGGTATACTCCGCGTGGAGGTGAGGACGAGTCGAAATTGGGTTTGTGGTAGTCAAGCAGAGTATGTTGAACTGAATGCATTTGCCTTAATTTGCGTGTCCCACCCACAACTTACTGGATTTTTGAACCGTGAGAAAGTCATTACATGTTCGGCCTGGACAGTCGGTCTTCTTTGAGTTCGAGTATCTGGAGGTAGTCTCCATGGTTTAGTATGAATTGATCAGGAACTGATAGCTACTGGTGCTCGCCTGGTTTTCCGCTGTTGTCCGGCTCAACTTCATCGAATATGTACCGTTTATTGTGGCTTATGGACCCTGTGAAGTGGATTCGTCACATCATCCCCTCCTCAGCTGTACTACTAATTTCCGCTGTAAAGGCATCCAATTTATTGTGCGCCGACTCGTTCTTTTAAAGGTATGTTGTACGTGAACAAAATCAATTCGTCTAAGCCGGATCAGGTGCTAGGATTCTGCTACGCCGCTGCCCCTGTGCCTATTCAGGGATGTGTTGACTGGATGCCGATCCTATGAGATCTCAGTGAATGGATCACGGTCAAAAAAAGAGCCAAACCTCGAAGATCTCTTCCAATTCCTCACTACATCCTGGTTGAGTACGGTAGACGGACTCTCAAGCTCACAGTGACCTACAGCGTACGACCCTTTTTTTCCACTGCACAGAACCGCACAACAACCATTTCCACCACATCCCAAATGGCGGGGACTAGCATGTACTTCCAGCCAATCTTTTCGAACACAACCGCCCCCATGAAGTTATTTACTAGAGAAGCAAGGCTCTCAACCAGTGCGAATCTCAACAGGGGATTGTCAGTGAAGCGGGTGCCAGTTAGTTAAGGGTTCCCTCACAGTGCCAGTCCTTTGGACCTTACTTTCCGTCAGCGTGAATGTAGGTTTGCAGGATTAGGATTTACCTATTGCTGAAATTCAAACACTCGGAGGGATGCATGCCTGAAGAGCTGTCTGAGCTCGCCTCCTAGAGCTGTTACTGTGACGCTTTTCTTCAAGGGGTATGAAGGCCGTGTTTAGGATGAAACTGAAAATTGCTGTGGCTGTTTCAATGCATGTCAAAGCAGAGTGAATGGGGCCTCTCACGAAGGAAGGCAATCGCGGTGTTGGACTGGGCCTTTGCCATGAACCCTAAGCGATGTGGTGAGCACACAGCACACAGTCTACTAAATCAGGGGAAACTCACCTGCAGTAAAAGCAAGGGTAGCGACTGTCGTGGCTGAGCCCCACAACCACAATGCCCGTCGACCGATTGGATTGCAGTCAGGGTAGAACCAGAAAATGTTTCAAGACGCACTTATATCGACGAGCAATGTGCCGACTAGCCTCCCAAAACCTGCCAAGGCCACAGAAACGAAAGAGAACATGAGCTGGCCTTGCTGCGTTTTTACTGCAACAGCTAAGCGAGTACAGTGGCATATATCGGAAGAATGCACCACCCGCTAGATCAAACGCGACTGTGATATAATAGCTTGCGGAGCAAGTCAGGAACAAAACTCGGGAATAATGCCCACTTACGAAATACCGTCCCCCAACCACTGGCAGCAAAGAGCCAGTCAGCATATCAAGAATGTCCTATATTGCACGCCTCAAGAGTTGAAAAACTCAGAGTAGTCCCACCTTATGAACCCGCTGGCGGACGAAAATCAGAGAACCCGCATCATCCTTTGTCGGACCCGTCCAGTTTAATGTGGGTCTCTAGTTCGTGCCATTCAAGGACGACCAAAGGTGAATTCTCGTTCGCCATTTCCGTGGTATTTTGCCAGGATCTGACGCACCGCTTCTTTCTGGCCGACTGAAATCAGCCAACACGGGGACTAGAGCAGTGTTTGTAAGATGTCTGCAAATAAGACCATTAAGAAACCGTGCCTCTGGAAGAAAGCAAGCTCCGGCTGTAAGGATAATTGTGGGAACAAATTGGACGGCAAATAGGAGCCTCCACACCAAGCTGGAATTGATGCTCCCTGTCGCAATGACTACAGCGGCTACAACAAGTCAGTTTACGATGGTACTTGCCCCCCACAGCACGTAAAGGAGATGATTGCGCCAACAAACGTAAATGCTGCAGTACTGACCGCTCAATAAATCCCAAAGAAATAATGGGCATGTCTCACTGTTGTATCTAACATGACCAAAATAAGTAAGTCACTGCTGCATAACGTATCGACTCACAGTCCAGCTAAACGGCCCTGCCAGTAGAGTGTTGATTATTAGCTCGGCCCCATATTCAAGAACAAACTTACTTGCGGAGGGGAGATTTCGGCAACATATGCAGGTCTGTGGAGAGTTAACTGCAGGAAGATGGTCTTACGGCGGCACTAATGCTGCTGAATTATTCAGAGCAGACCCAAAGCCAATCAGGAACCTCCCAAAGAAGAGGTAAATGCGGCTCTGGGCGGCTGTGACGGTAGAAACACCCTAATTGTCTGGGTCAGGCTGCATCCAGGTGAATGGGCGATACAGTGTACAGCGAGGATTAGTACACTTGCTATTAACTGAGTCGGGTGAGTTTATATTCTTATAGTGGTGGAGGATATACCATTCCACCCCGACGGCCTTATTTATCTGCTACAGGTCCAGCGACGAATGAGCCCGCCATGGCCCCTGGCCAAAATGCATAAGCGAGTTGAGCCGACGGGACGCGCCTTATCGAAAGCGAAAATCGAGAACAACATAGCTGTTATTATGCCTTGTCCACCCCCTTTTGCGCCGCCACCAATACCAAAGTAGTCGGTGAACTGCCTACCGAGTGGCCCAATTCAAGATATCACTGTCTTTCTTCGTCCAGAATGCAAAAGTCATGTCATACCATTCACGCCGCCTATCACTTGGAACAAATTAACACTAATGGCATGGAACGACGTAAAAGCTCACCTGCCGTGTCAAATCCAAAGCTCAGGGATCCCATGAACGACACTGACAAGACAAGGTAGAGCTTGAATTATTGCATGCTAAGTGGCTTGAGTTGTGGGTCAGTGGAGAGGGTAAGAGCTAGATCAGCATTCAAAACACTATAGACCTTGTGTAACGGAGCAGGCTTGTTGGGGAAAGGATCAGGCTCATCAATCTGCTCTGGCGAGAGCTCAAGCTTTCCAGGAGAATATTTTTCCGACATGGTAAGTGTGGAGGATGGGTGATGGGGTGCAAGCTTTGGGATATAAGTAGTCACAGCAGAAATGTGGAGATTTCAGGGCAGCCGGAAATGTTTCTGAAATATATAATTTAGGCATCAACTTCAGTGGGCCTGAAGACATACCTGAAACTTCAAGTTTCCATGCGACCTAAGTTAAAGCCAAAACTAGCCGATTCAGGTATGGTTTCGGCACACCTGAAATTTTTTATTTTGGATGCTGTTTAGGCCCAGCTGCAGGCTCCTACCCACCCGCATGTTACGGGGTTGGGGAAGTCTCAGTAGCAGTATTCAAAGTGAATTCTCTGGCATAGTGGAGTTCATCATGCAAAAAGACAAATTTGTGATTGCCGATACAATAGCTTCCGAACTTCAAGGCCCCAACCCCTCCATGGCGGCTGGCATTTAACAAATGTAAACAACATAGCCACCCACTTAGGCTGATTCTTGCAAACCTTTTGAGTCGAGGTCCAGCCTCCCCGTAAATTAGCAGCTGAGGCCTTGGGCACCTAAGGAAGCATTTGGGGCCATCCCCCATATTTTTTCGAGGACCCACTTTCTGAGAACAAATATTCACCCCAATTGTGGCTATGTTGTTAAATGCCAGCCGCCGTGGAGGGCCTTGAAGTTCGGAAGCTATTGTATTGGCAATCACAAATTTGTCTTTTTGTATGATGAAGTCCACTATGCCAGAGAATTCACTTTGAATACTGCTACTGAGACTTCCCAAACCCCATAACGTGCGGGTGGGTAGGAGCCTGGCCCAGCTGAAGCTGCTTCTGAAACTATAGGTTTCAGTAGCAGTTTCAGCATGCCTTAAACTTATTATTTCGGCAGCTCTGGAACCGCTTCCGAAACAATAAGTTTCGGCACCTGATTCGGCACCACCCAAACTAGGCCTAGAGCGGTCTAGACCAGCCTAGATTCGGCTTCGGTGCACCCAAAACAATAAGCCGAAACTTATTGTTCTCGGTGGCAGTTCCGGAGCTGCTGAAACAATAAGTTTAGGCCTGGCTGAAACTGCTACTGAAACCTATAGTTTCAGAAGCAGCATCAGCCGGGCCAAAATGATGTCTGAAATAAACATTTCAGATGTGCCGAAAACATACCCGAATCAACCAGTTTTGGCTTCAACTTAGGTCGCGCGGAAATTTGAAGTTTCGGGTACGTTTTCAGGCCTGCTGGAGTTGATACCTAAATTATATGTTTCAGAAACATTTCCAGCTGCCCTGAAATTTCCACATTTCTGCTGTGAGTACTACTAGTGGCATGAGCAAGAAGATCAATGAAGAGTAATAGTGCTGATAGCAGGATCCCGATTGCTTCGTTTCCGATAAGATGGGCATTCAGCAGGAAAGGATGGCTTTCGATGCCTTCTATTAAAGTCTGTTGAGTATTTGGAAGGTTCAGGAAGGGAATCCAAACTGAGGCCATTGCCGGGGGCCACGTCTGGCCAATTCCGAGTGAACAGGAGTGAACATGCGAAGTACGAGCTTGCGGTCGCACCGTCTGTCTGAGAGAGACTGTCCCCGGGGCGTAGCGGCGGGTCAACTCATTAAGGAAGTCCAAATTTTACAAAAAAAAACACGGGAGAAAGGGAAGTGCTGTAAGAACGCATCCCAAGTCAATCTCAAGTCCAGAGGCATCCAACCTTTCCCACGACTTCCTTGATCCCGCAGATCGACGTGGACTCTTGTCATGGGGTTGGGCCACTTCACAACTTTTCAAGGGTGGCGTCTGGTGGCAGCAAAGGTGACCATCTTCCCCGAATTACTAAACCTGCCCTTCGTCAAGTTGTGATTGAAGCACCAGGATGATCAGGATTGTGCATGCAAGATTTGCGAGCCATGCACACATCGGCAGCGCCATTACGAGCCACGACTTCGACCAAAGATACCAGCATCGGTATATCTGTGAAATGATGAAAATAAAAACAGAGACCAGCCAGGTTTGTCACGCATACCAATAGAGCGTCACCGAGGAGCAGTGATTGTGAGTTTTTGACTTTTCGCCCCACGACTTTGAGAGACACGTGAGCGGCTTGTCGCCGGGATCAATTCATTTTGAAGCTCCGATGTTTTGCCACTAGCACTCTTTCCTCTGTATCACCACCATGCCCCTCATCGACACTTTCCGCCCGCTCCATCGTGCTGTTGCCCAGTCATCCCCCGACGATTGCCGACCGTGATGCAGCCTCCCACGTCCGTCCGCCACTTCTACCCCACCGGTGCGTCGAATCCCATCTGTGGCATGAGCGTGCCACCGCCCGCCGCACAATTCCCCCATTGCACCTTTTCACGTTTCATTGATGCGCACGGGCTCATGACAGATCGTAGCCGCCCCCGCCATCTACTAACACCCATCACGCCAGTACGATAGGATGCCTTCGGCCGAATATGTATTCCATGTGGAATTTGGGACCATGTAATGTGATTCGAGGGTCATGCACTCTTTCCGTTCCCTGACACGTTAAATCGCGTCGACCTCTCATCTTCATTACTACTATTCCACATGTACTAGTATTGCGACAGAATCCATCCCAATTTCATCCTCATTTCGAGTCTCTGTTTGCCACCTGCCAGAATTGCCACTGCGCCTCCAAAGGCCTCACTGAGCGACATCTCGGAGTCGTTTGGTAGCGGAGTAGAAAAACCTTCGCAGGTGCCGTCGCATGCCGAGCGGCAGGATCACGTGGAGGCAAAGTCTGGGGCGAAAAGTACGCAACTGTGATTGTGAGTTTATGCAACCGTCCGGCTGTCACAAAATCAACTGAGGCGACGAGTCGACTGGCCCTCCAAGTCCAACGATCGCAACGGCGTCTGTTTCCGAGTCTGTGTTAGCGCGGAAAATATCGTCGAAAGGCCGCACCAACGTAGTCACTCTTGACAGACACTTTATCGTTTCTAGCTCGTTCCTCGCTCGATAAAACGGCACTTCTTTTGATGCAAGACCGGTACCTATTTTCACTTCATTTCACCAATGAATTCCTGGTGTAGCAGGGAAGGGCGTCGGCCACTCAGAGGCACATGACGGATATGGACAAGGGTGGGATGATACCCGATCAACTACGTCACGGTGTGTCTACGCAACCTGCTCTACTACCACACACACTGGCTTTGAAGGTCTCGCTCGTCCTTTCAAAGGAATAACACTGGATAAACCATAGGCACTGGATATGCAATCCTTTAGCCCTCATAACCCTTCCGAGGAAATTACTTCCTATTACTCAAAAGTAGGCGCTGGAGGGTCAGCAATGGGCGTCTAAGAGGTCAATATTAGACCTTCGATCCTGGAATGTGTCTATCTGGACCGTTACAAACAGTGGAAGGTGATACATCGCCTTTGTCTTCTCTCTCTGCACCCCATCGCCATGCAGCTCAAGACCTTCTCCTTGCCGCTTCTCGCCGTCATTTGCACATTATCCCTTGGCGATGTACGCCCAGTTGCCGCCGCCGTGCACTTCCCCACCAGCTTAGGTGCGGCTTTCCCTGGTACGTCTACATCTTTCGATATGGTCTGCCGATGGTTGACGCTCGCACAACAGCCGCCGTTCAACGTATGTATATGCCATCTTATTTTCCACATCATCTCATCACTTGACAGGCTTCGCGCAGCAGCATGTCTTCTCGCAAAGCGACCCCGACCCGGAGGACTTCTGGCAGCGCGCGCGCGACCTGGGCGACCGTGCGCGCTGCTTCGGCGACAAGCTCATAAAGGACGCGGCGGAGCGGTCGCAGGAAATACGCGACAAGATCGGCGAGCTGACGGAGCGCATGGAGACGGTCGTGCGCGGCGCGACGGCGCTGAACGAAGAGCTGCCCACCTCGACGGCGCTGTCGTTCGTGGACAATATATCGGAGGATCTGGAGCGCGTGTTCGCGGCGGTGCTCGCGGAGCTGGAGGTGCTGTTCCCGGACCCGATCAGGCGCCCAATCACGCGCAGCGCAAGGAGGTGGTCGCTGTCACGCTCGACAAGGCGGGCGCGGCGCTTATAGGGGTATGTACGAGATACGGGATGGACGAGCAGCGCGCGCGGGAGCACTGGGGGACCGTGCGTCCAGCAATTGAGACCATGGTCGTGGTACTCGATCGGTGCCTTCGCGCTCTTTGTTTCTTTGGCTAACACTCTGCCAGGCGATCTCGCTGAGCAACACCCAGACCTGCTCCAAGCGGTGCTCTTCAGCTTGGTGATGCTCATCCCCGAGTCCTGGGTCCTCCGCCCGGTCCTCGGTGTCTTCGGATTGGCCGGGCCCGTGGAAGGTTCTTTTGCTGCGGCATCCTTGGACGCTCGTTGTTGACGTATCTTCAGGGGCGCCGGCAGCGTGGGCGCAGAGCGTCTTCTACGGCGCGACTGTGCCTAAAGGCAGTCCGTTCTCCTTCTTCCAAAAGCTGGGGATGACGCTGTAGGTGCATGGGTGGCGGGCGTCGGTGAGGGCGCTGTACTATTCTGTAGCTGTGAGTGGCGCTCAGCTCGAGTTGGTTGCAAAGACTGAAATTGCCTGGCTCAAGTGTTTTTTTAGAGCATGCTAGTTCACCTCTTAATAGCGCCGATATACATTGTCAGAATTACTTATCTCCGTCTCTCGACTCGTCTCAATCCGCACTTAGCGTCCGTTGTACATATTTGCCTGAATCAAGGCGCCAGAGTGGTGGGCGGGATCTTTGGGATCGGGTTGGGCGCTGTAGGCACTTTCTTTGGTGGTAGTTGTGGGGGGCGCCCATGAAGCCTTCGTCTTGATTCCTTGACTTGTACCTCGTCCTTTTCTTGGGATCCAAAGAATACATGTATGTAATATCAAAGATTCTTGAAAGAATTCACTCGTTCTCACTCGACTCTGGAATCAGCTCAGACTCGAAGTGACATTACTGCAATAAGTAAGTAGTAAATGAACCAGATTCGAGCTCAATTAAATTTTCCAGCCGCCCGCCAGCCGCATCACCCCGTGCGGGTCGATCTTGGCCCGGACGCGCTGCATCTCCGCCAGGTGCGCGGCGCCGTAAAAGTCCACGACGTGCGCGCCCCCCGCGCCCGCAAGCGCATAGTTCGGGTATATGCTCCCGCCCTCCGCCTCGGGATAGATGAGCCCCCGCGCGCGCGCCTTCGCGACGATGTTCGCCTGGATGCGCGCGATCGCCGCGTGGAACGCGTCGTCCTCCGCGGCGTCCGTGTACCTGCGGCGCGTGAGCACGTGTTCGGACGTGGACAGAAAAACCGCACCCGAAGAAGATGTTCGAGGGGAGGAGCACCGGGGAGCGCACGGGGGGGTACGCGGAGCCGGAGGTGGCGTTTGCGCTGTTCAGCGCGCTCGTCATGAACGGCTCGATCGCGACGCTCAGGTACGCAGCGCTCTTCGGTGCCAGCTCCGCGGCGAAGGCCTGCCCGGACGGAGGACATCAACAGACGAAGGGAAATGAAGACGCGGCACGCACCGCGACCTCGTCCACAACGTCCTGCAGGAACTCGGGCGTGTGCGGGAGCGTCGAGAACGCGTGGAACACGCCCCTGCGCGCGGTCAGTCGACATTGTTTATAACGATAACAAGCCTACCTGAGATCCGAGACGCCACCGTCCGTGCCGCTCCACGTCAGGAACGTTATCGGGCCCGCCCAGTTGTTTGACACGGTCGGGATTGCGAGGAAGTCGGCGAACATGCCCGCAGGGAGGTCCGGCCCGTCGTAGAAGAGCTGCACGCCGGCGAAGGGCGCTGCGAATGTGCCGTTGGGGCCTGGGAGGGCGGTGATGCCGCCCACGATCGCGGCGCGCGTGTCGTTGTTGTTCTGCTCGAACGCCACGACGGCCGCGTTGACGGCGGCGAGTTGCTCGACCGGATAGGAAATGTGGCCGCCCTGGGGGGACGTCAGGCGAAGGAAGCGTTGGGAGGAGGAGGAATTACCCAGACGAGGTCTTGCGGCACGGCGCGGAATATGAACTCGGTTACGACGCCCTGAAGACGCGAGTTGGTACGCCTGCTGAAGAAAGAGAGAACGACTCACGAAGTTGTTAAAGCCGCCCTTGAGCGCGAAAAACAAGTCGGCGTTGTGCGTTGCATTCGCGGTCGTCGGCGTCCCGTCGGGCAGGACGATTTCCACGACCAGCAGGTTGTCGATCTGCACGGCGTCGTCAGTCAAAGTGGGCTTCAAGCCGAGACGACCCGCGCACTCACCGCGAGCCCATGCGCGTTGCTCTTCCACGAATACCCTGCAAACGAACGTTAGCGTTACTCTCCGCCTCTCGAACAAGTACGCGCCTCCGCCGAGTGTGAACCCCGCGACGCCCACGGCCGGGTTCCGCCCGCCGACGACGTTGAACCCGTCCCGTCGAGCGCGGTGTACACGATATCCACTTTGTGCCCGCGCCGACCGCGACCGTCCCCGCCGCCGCGTCGAACGCCGTGTAGTTGAACCCGCGAGCGAGATGTGCAAGCCCGTCGTCGAGGAGAACCGCGGTTCGACGTGTGTCCGCCGCCCTTGACGGCGAACGGCGTGCGCGTCGCGCCGACAGTTTTCAGCTGGCCAGGGACGCGCAATGAACTCCGCGTTGTTGAACGCACGGGGCACTCACGATCACGCCGACGTCCCGCGCGGAGGCGGGCTCGACGACGCACTGCGGCTGCTCGGTCGACGAGAGGAGCCAGTGCTCGATGGCGAGCGTGTATTCCGTCGAGTTGGGGTAGTAGACAGACAAGGACGAGTTGAGGTCGTGCACGCATCCACCGACGCGCGCGCGCCCGCTGCGAGCAAGAGTGCGATGCCCAGAGACTTCATGGCGGTGTGGTCGTTTGGGCGCTAGGTTTTATAGTATTAAAAACTTTATAGCCCAGCCTACCCCGCATGGGAGTGGGTCTCATGATGCGCCCTTGATCTCTGAATCATGATGGGCGCCGAAGAATCACAGGCGCGCGCACGTGCCGGCCAAAGCGCAAAATCGCGCCCGCTCTGAGTCTTCTCTCCAGCTCTTCTCTTCTTTTCTCTTCTCATCCCATCAGTCTTCTCACCCATCGTAGACAGACAGGGGAGACGCGCTGAGCGTCATACGCACATCCACCGACGCGCGCGCGGCCGCTGCGAGCAGGAATGCCTGGGTGGTCGTTTGAGCGAGTGGGCTCATGGTAGCCGCTCATGATGCGCCCTTCGGATCATGATGGGCGCCCGAACTTGAAGAATCACAAGCGCTCGCACGTGCCGGCCAAAGCGCAAAATCGCGCCGACTCTCCTCCCGCCACATCCCCGTCTGCTCTTCTTTTCTCAACCCCATCACTCTTCAATTCATCAAAATTCTCATCTCACTCATTCACATACCATACGAATACTATACGCAACAGAAAAACAAACCAAAGACGTAGGGTAGCGAGGCGCAGAGTATGATACGAGGATATGTAATTGTATGTCTGTATGTAGTGGGGTGTACGTAGCGGGCTCGGATGGATGTAGCGGACTAGGGCCGGATGCAGCGAGAACGAGAACGAGGACGAGAACGAGTTGAGTAGTAGTAAAAGCCGGAGAACTGCGAGAAACAGAAAAAAGGCAGAACAGAAGGAAGAGAGGGATAACGTTATGTGGAATGAAAGAAAGGAAGGAACATCAAGACCAAGAAAGAATCGAGCTCAGTAATACACAGTCCCCATCGGCGGCGCCTGCTGCTGCTGCTGCTGCTGCTCCTCGCCGCCGCCGCCGTAGTACGGGTAGTAGTACTGCGTCGGGACATACGCGCCGGGGTACCCCCCGCCGCCACCGAAGTACTCCGCCTGCGACGGCTGCGGCGTGTGCGACGGCACGAACGCCGTCGCGCTCGTGCGCAGCTTGACGTTCGGGTTCGGGTTCGCGCCCCCCTTCTGCGCGCCCCCGCCGCCGCCCTTGCCCTCCTCGCCGCCGCCCTCCGCCCCCGGCGCGCGTATCTCCACACGCGCGGGGCGCGCAAACGCAAACAGCGCGGGGTCCGGCGTCATCGGCTGCCCCATCGACATCGAGTGCCCGTGCCCGTGCCCGTGCATGAAGCCCGCGTTGTGATTGTGGTACACCGGCACGGACACGGGCGCCTGCAGGAACACGGGCCGCCCGCTCGCGAGCTCGAACGGCATCCCGCGCGCGTCGAGCGCGACGCCGGGCGGCAGCGGCGGGAGCGGCGCGCTGAAGCCGGGGGGCGGCGTGCCGAAGCCGGGCGGGGGCGTGTGGCTGAAGCTCGGCTGCGGCGTGTGCGAGTGGGGGTGCCCGTGCGGGTGCGGGTGCGGGGAGAAGGAGGGCGGGGGGAAGGCGAAGCCGGGCGGGGGGACGAACGGGTAGAAGGCGGTGGAGGGGAGCGGGGGCGGGGGGCCGGCGGGCGGGGAGGAGACGGCGGCGAGCACGGCGGGGTCGGGGCTCACCCAGCCGTCGGCGTCGGGCTGCAGGGGGTGTGCCGGCGCGGGCGCTGGGTCGGGGGTGGGCGCTGCTACGGGGGGCGACGGCGCGCGCGTGGGGCGCAGCTTGACGACGAACGCGTCCGGCTCGGGCTCCGCAGGGGGCGCCGCCGTCGGCGGTGGCGGGGGCGGGGCGGAGTACGCGCGCTCCTTGCCTGCACGCGGGAGGCGCACAACAAATTCGTGCTCCGCCGGCGAGGCGTGCTGCACGGGCTTCGTGGGGCGGTAGGGGCGCGGCAGCGCACGCACGACCGTCGGGGTTCCGCCGGGGAGGCGCACGCGCACGCCCGGGGGTGGCCTGGGCGCGCCTTGAGCGTCGGGTCAAAGTAGAGGAAGGCGTCGTGCTGCTTGGTCCACATGTGCTCGGGCTTCATTGCGAACCAGGTCCGGCCGGGAGCGCGTCCCAGGGGAGCACCGCGGGCGCGGAAGGCGGACGCCCCGCGCACGGGGGCGGCAGCCGCACCTCCACGGGCGGCAAGGGGCTGCTGCGGGTACGGGGGGCGCGGCGCGCGGGTGTCCTCCCGACGACGCATCTCCTCGAAGCCGTCGTGGGTCCAAGTACGGTCCATGGGCGACTCGGACGCGGGGTCAGCCTCGGGGGCGACGAGGGGGTGCTGCTGCTGCGCAGGACCGGAGAAGCCACCCCGGCCCCTACCGCGAGGAGGAAACGCACCACGACCGCCGCGGCCCTGCCAGCGACCGCGCCACCAACCACTCAAACTGCGCAGGTCCTTGTCGAGCAGCCGGTCGTCGTGGCCCCAGAACTCGCCGACGACAGGGACAAAGGAGGGGTCGCTCTCGAGGCGGTGCTGGTACGCCTGGCGAGCGGACTGGTTCTGGGCGCGGCGGACGAACGGGGGCGGGGGCGCAGGGGAGTGGCGCGAGGAGGATGCGACGGGCTGCTCTTCGTCGTCGTCGTCCGAGGGCTCATGAGACTCGTCCGGGACGGCCATGCGGACCTTGCGCACGGCATGTGCATCGAGCTCGCCGAAAGTGATGACCGGGAGACTGGCTGGGTCGTCGACCATGTCGGCCCAGGTGGCGGGGGTCGCTGCGAAGAAGGGTGCGGGTTTCTCGTCGGCATCGGGGCTGTGGGATGTGTTTGGGGTAAGGTGGCGCGAGACGGGCTCCGAGTCCGAGTCCGAGTCAGACTCGTCCAGAGAGTCGTTCGAGTCCTCAGAGTCCGTCTGCGCTGCCCGCACTATCTCGTCGTCGTCAGACTCGTCGGCGTGCGCTGCGCGGCCGCGGCGGCGGAGAGGTCGTTTCGAGGGCATCGTGGTCCAGAGCAAAGGAAAGCTTGGTCAGCAATCCTCCCTTTCTCGTCAAACGCTGACCAACGAGCACCAATCGTGTGCTCGTTCCCTGACTACTCATCAACTACCTACCAGAGGTGGCGCAACCGTTTGGGCGTATTCAAGTGCGCTCTTGTCTCCCATCAGCTACGTGGACTTTTCAGTGGATACTGTAGCACACGTTTGGAGGCGCCAGACGGATTTGCCAACATGGTAACTCGAGGGAGCAAATGAAGCATCGCATGTCCGAAGCGTGTTTGCTTGACCGACCTACCATGTATTATAAAAGAGCTGCGGTGACGGCTCTGACCAAGTGACAGTAGTAATGTCCAGCCGCAGCAGGTATAGCTATTTGTGCGTTGCATCGATCTGGGCTCATTCCGGGCCTCCCCCTTAGGCACCACCCTACGAAAACGAGTCTGATCTCCTGGCTCACACTGGGAAACTTTCCTGGGTCACTGACGTGCTGTCGCGACTCTACGCACCCGTGCATTTCGACTTGGAGGTCGCAACTGTCGAAGCCCCTATGAAAAGGCCTTTGAAAACCCATGGAAGCGTGGATCGACAATGAAATTGCAACATCATCTCGCACGAAGGCTCTCACGGGACGGCTTAGGAAGGACAAGGACACTGGAAAATTCATGGAGAAAACTCTGGACTTTCAGCACTGCCTGAGGGTCAAGACTGCTGACCATCGGCGTGCCTTGCCGCGAATGTTCTCTCGAGCCATAGCCTTGCGGTGCAGCGGCACCGATGGACCGCGCGGCAAGACCATGTCCCACGCGCGTGGCGGCTCGGCAGGTTCTGTCAAGAATCTGTTGATCTTCTCCCAAGCTATTCTTGCACGCAGGGAAGTAAGTAACCCTTGTCGAAATTAGCTTTCCAAGCTGTACCCCAGGGCTACCCTCACGAAGACCCATCCCGCACGATTCATGGGATGGGAAAAGGACCTGCTTTGCCTTTATTCAACTCCATCCTATCATCTTTGGAATTCTGTTTCCGCGAACTTACAGCCTGTTTGCCCGGGCGTTGTGGTTCTGTCCATCGCCTCAAATCTGCACGACGGTAATTGGGAATTTGGAATGAATATGGCAATGAACAATCGACAACGTGATCGTCTGTCTTTGCATGTATCCTTTTTATGAGACAACTGATTGTACCACAGTGAACTTGCATAATAATGGTCGTAGCTTCTGACGCCGCTGTGTATAGGTATAGTACTAGCAAGAAGGAGTGAAATAGAAAGCGTTAATGAACGTCCACGAAATTGTGTTTGTAGTGCCTCAAACCAACTGGACAAGGACCTCACGGGCGCCCGTCACCACCACAAAAGATAGCGGCGATGACAATGAGAAAGAGGGCGCAGACGATCTTGCCCGTGAAATCCGACGTGGCCCGTGCGAGCATTATCTTTGATATCAGATCCAACAAGGCTAGCCAGTCGCTGTTCTTCACGGCCGCGCCGTAGAGTGCGCGCTGCGCCCACGCGATCTGTGTCCCTGCTAGCAAGTAGGTTAAAAACCAGCGGCTGACGATCCAGAAACGCACCGTTCCCAGGTCCAGTCGGCCCAAATCCGAAGAGTCCAAGGAGGGGGCGGAGGAGCCAATACTCCGGGATGAGGCGCAGCGCGCCCGTGAAGAGCAGTGGTGTGAGGTCCGCATGTTGCTCGACAAGGTCGCCTGTGCGTGGCATTAGCGGGGGTGCTAACGGACCAGCGAAGTGTCAAACCCACCAATGAGCAGCACCGTGGTCTCGACTTCACGGCGTAGGTCGGCCCAGTGCGCCTGCGTGAGTTCCTCCGGCATCCCGTACGTCCTAAACACCGCCATAAACGCCATTCCCGCCTTCCCGAGCGCGGCGCCGACCACCTCCTCGCGCCGCGCGCGCCCCGTTTTCTCGACCGCCGGGAACATCACTTTGAGCTCTTCGACGACCGTCCCGAAAGCAACCTGCAGATCCTGTTCAAGCGTGAACTGCAAGCTGAGGGTGCCCGGGCCTGAGGCGCGGAGCTCCTCACGCAGCGCCGTCGCACACTGCACAACCGCGGCAAGGCTCGCCCTGACCTACCCGACCTTCTCGCGTGCGTCCAGAGAGCGCTCCGCGGCCCGCGCCAGGAGGATATCAGTGTAGGGGTCTGTGCCCTCACCCAGCCCGCGCGCGCGCGTCCAGAAATCTTCGACGTTCATGTCCTCGCTGCGGGGCGGCGGCCCGCCAAGGACTGCACCGAAGCCATGGGAGAAGGACAGCGCTGCAACTGGGCGCAGGTTGAGAGAGCTGTTGAGAGACGCGGTGAAGGTGAATGCGAGGAACGGTAAGTAGAGCGATTTCATCTGCATGTTGGTGGGAATGAAAAGAGAAAGCGACGCCCTTCCGTCGAAATCTCTTTATAAGTGGGTCTCTTGATGCAGATTCCAGGATCGAAAGTTAAAGAAGATCGAAGGTTGAACAATATATTCGTTAGACGCCCATGATAAGTATGGGTCGCCTCCGACCTACTCCATGCGCTCTGAAGGCTGGTGGACCTACTGGTGCAGGTGATCGTGACCGAGGCGCAAGAATGGGCTATATTGTCGCCAGGGAGAGGCGAACTTGGGGGGTGTTCCTAGCCAGATCAAATGGAGCATCGGATACACTGTCATACAGAAGCGCGACCCTTGGTGTTCAGTTGTACCCCGCAGGCCGTTTAAACACCACGCAGCCTCACCGGGGTCGCCGTTCGCCCGCATCGCCGCGGCCCGCAAAGTTCGCTGGAGTGCCCCTCCCGTTTTAATTCACATAAGCGCAGAGTGAGCTGCTTTGAGAGGAAGTTTTGGCGTCAGTGGGAGAGGCTCGGCCGAATGTCGCGCTTGAAGTTGAACTTGAAGGCGGAAGCAATTCTGAAGTGCTCCGAGTCAGTCCGAGTCAGCGAACGTGGCTTCCGTAATGATCCGGTGGTTTGGAAAAGACTCGACGCTTCCTCAATGCTACGGCCACAGGGAGCCAGCGCATCTTCCGTTTTGATCAACTCTCACAGTGAAAATGCAGGAAACCGCTCCGGATGATCCACTCGCCCTCGTGGACCAGCTCTCGAAGAGGTCCCGGCTTTGGCGGGTGTACCGATATTCCAGCGCCTACGCCAATCCATTGCTGCTCGATACCCCACGATGAATCGTCAGGCCTCCCTGTCCCCGACGCAATCCTCGACGGCATTAGAGATGGAGTTGTTCGATGGACAATTGACTCCAGTCCCGCCGACCTCTTCACCGCTGCAGGCCCCTACGAATAAACGAAAACGCAGTGGGCTCTCCGACGACAATCTCGAGAAGGAAAGTGAAGGAGGCCTCTTCAAGACGGACCCTGCGAGCAGCGCAACTGCGCACGGCGCAGCTGAACAAAGTCGAGCCTCCTCAGCATGCGACGATCCGCGTGATGATTCTTCAGAGTCGGAGGATAGTGAGACACCGCAGTACATATTTTTACCATGGTCAATTTCTTTTCCGCACGCATCTCAATTCTTCTCAAGGCCTCGCCCAACAAAGAGACGCGGCAAAGGATCTTCGGCTCAGACGACTTCTAAAAAGGGACAAATTTGGGCTCTGCTGTCATCCATCCAATCGTCCGACAACCAAGCAAAGCTTCAGCAGCTTCTCAGAGACATTGTGGACACCTCGCCTCAACTCCACCATAATAGCGCCTTTTATGGGGAAAGCGGATCCACTGTCGTGGATATTATCAAACAGTGTGCAGGCATTGTTCAGACCTCGAATCTTCTCGATTTCTTCATCATGATGAATTTCATTCGGCTACGTTTGGCTTTGCACAAGGTTACTTCCCTCCAAGTATTCCACGCCGTAACGTCAGTTTGCCTCTCCAACACGAAAAGAAAAGCAAGGGGAAGCGCAAGGCGGTGCCCGTGCCAAGCGTGCACTACCCCTTCCCCGTGCCGGTGGAGGGTGTGCCGGAGCCGCGCGCGAGCGGTGGACAGCGGATGCACACGGCGCGCGCGCGCGATGGGGGGCGGACGCAGAGCGGTGGCGTCTGCGGCGTACTGACATAGGATTAGCGTTCCTCCTCCGATTTCTTCTTATTTCTTCTCCTCTTGCTCCTATCTCTTCTGTTATATCTCGCATCTCGTATGTCATCTTGTGTTACCACCGCAGCTTGCCATTTCGCTTACATTTCTACGTCTCCACTTACTGTTGCCTTCCGTGTTCCTATTCCGTTCTCTGTATGATATTATCTACTAGCTCAGCTACGCATGCACGCTGCATATTTAATATACCCCGCAATTGTCTATTCTAAGTGCCACCAATTACAGATTTGGGGGGGGGTGGGAAAAATCAGACATATCTCGGTCAGCCAGCCAAAGTACGTTCGGGCTGAAACGTTGCGAGGGGGCTTCAAGTTGTGGGACCATGAACTCCCACTCCACAACTAGGTCGGTTTGACGCCTCGGAGGAAATTCCCGTGGTAACTCTCAAACGTAGTCTCCAGTCGCAGACGAAATCGACGTTAATGAGTATGTTGAGCAGGGTATTCGCAAAAGAAATTGTCAGGTCAGAACGGGGGGATGAGGTTGCAAGAATATCATATCAGATGTGGGGCAACGAGTGCACAAGAGGTCAAAAAACTGAGCATAAATCATCAGACTAAAGCAAGAAAGGAAGCAAATAAGACTCAAACCTACCGAGCTATTCTACAGTGTAACACCGGTTACTGAATACTGGATTGAGTGGGCGCATTGTATTGGGGACGGGATGGAGACTGCAGCAAATGGCCAGGAATATTGAATAGAAATGCAACGGGAGAAGAATTAGGGCTATATGGAATGGTTAGATTGAAGGAGGGCAAGACGGCCGCGCGGGAATAATACCAAATCAGGGCGCAAAATTGAAATTGGGTAAGCGTCGAAACGACAATGGATTTCTTATATAGTGAGTTTTAAGTACGTTCGGTCTTGAGGCGTTTTGTGGGACGAGCGGCTGTGAGACGGAAGTATATGAGCCAATGAAATTTTGAGGAGGGTAGCACATACGTCCGTCATGTTCATCATGTTCCTCAGTTTTGGGCGGAAGATCGCTCTCCAAGTCCTCTGCAGTTCTCTTGAGCGCCAGCTCACACTGAAGCTCCTCCAGAGCCTCGATCGCGCGCGCAGATCTCTCGTCCGCCCTCTGACGCGCCGTCGTCAACATTTCGAGCTTATGACACTGATACGAAACCAAGTCGCGAAGGTCCCAATTCTCGTCTTGCAGTTTCGCAGCAGTCTCAGCTGCCAGGGTTTCAGACTGGTGCTGCTGCCATGCGTGGGTCACAAAAGCCTCCACGGCGCTCGCGTGGGCCGCAACGACAGTCTTCGTGAGGAGATTGGTCAAAGCCGAACCAAGCGGAGCAAAATCGTTCGCGCGAACAGCGTTGACAAAGGCGCCAGTGAAATGAGGTAACTCAGCCAGAGCCGCAGCAGTGGCGTCTTCCGAGACGGCCTCAGCGCTAGCGAGCGCTGGAAGTATAAGTCCAGCTGAGATTTGGGCGACCCGAGGATCATTTTCTGGATCGGAAGCCATGGGCGATGGCGGTAAGAAATGAGGCTTGTTGTGGGCGACTATGATGGGATCACAAACTAGTGCAACAAAGAGACTCAGAGTCTCGTACAGGATACGGTCACGATTTGTTCTGATTGACCAAACAACGCGTCGGCTATAAAAGGCGCCCGGTGCAGCGGCTGACCAAATCATTCGTTCTTTCCTCTCTACCACCACCATCTGGCGCTCTCCTCCCTCTCCCTCGTCCCTTACCTCCCTCCCCCCGTCCTCAAGCACCCTCAAGCTCGTCGTCGTCGCTTCTCAAGGTCGTATTCATGGACACCAGGTGGGTAGCTGCTTTTTCGATTTCAAGTGCGTGGTGTGGGTCTCAACGGGTAACTCCTGGCCGTTGTACTCGGTGGGCGTACGTTGTGACGCCGTGTGGGCAAATGCACCCTCTGGGGCATCGCGGGTCGTTTTGTGTCCTATTCCTGCTGCAATGCTCATGCGTCTTCGGGCGTGCCGCCTCCTCCTCGGTGAGGGTGTGCCTAACTGCTTCACTTAGCTTCGGGCGCCATCCCGTCGTGGTGCTGTATAGCCCCATTACTTAGCAAAGCTTTGTATAGCGCCCTCGGGAATGGACCTACTCACTCGGTACCTCGTTGACGACGTTGTACTGACTCCCTTTTTCCAGATTCTTGTGCTCAAGTCTGCTTTCCGAGTCTTTCATTCGGCGTAGCGTAGATTATCTAGCTTTTTGTTTTGCTCCAGAACCAGCGTGATTTGCGTGCGTGATCCGGCCGGGTGGCGGAGGTGACAGAGCAGGACCGCCGTCTGGCCGGGCACGCTCGCAGCAGCATTCACCTCTTCTTCTTTGGGGACGGGCGTCAGGCATATGAAGCGCAACGGAATCAAGCACCGCGTGCCACGCGCCCGGCGCGAGCTTCAACCCGAACAGGTAATCCGCGAAGCAGTTGGGGTGGCCCGAGCTGGGGAAGGCGATCGAGAACCCTGGGAGCCTCAAGGGCTCCCAGCGATTGATGGTGAAGATGTTTTTGATGCGCCGGGCGATGCGGGTGAGGGCATCGGTGCGGAGTGCGCCTGCGTGCCCCGGAGGTGGAATCCAGAGGGTACCGCCTCGGGGGCGGGGCAGTATGCACATCGTGGTTTGTTTAAAGGGGGACTGGGCCCTTTGCACGATTAACATTGTGGTCGATTCTTGCCGTACTCTGTGATCGGCCTGCGGCATACCCGCGTTAAAAGCACCGCTCCTATCCGTACATAAGATGCAGCCTCGCCCATGTACGATTCCGAGCCCTATGCACATGGAAAAAAGCATATGTATCCTTCGGCTACTCCAAGATTGATTTCAGCAACGTCCTTCAAAACGATGCAGCGGCTGCAAACGTAGAACTGAATTGAGAGACTAAAATATTTTCTCATTATGTAAGTATCTTGAAAGATCTACTCCGACAACAGTGTTTGATCAAAAGAGTTCAGATTCCCGGAGTTTGAAGCCATGTGTACTATTGCGCTTTTGTACTGAACATATTCCTGCACCGGATCCTTCCCTTAGACTAGATTTTGAGCTGTTTTCGCCCTCCAAGACCATTTTCAACCGTGGGAATTCTTCGCCTGATCTCATCAATTTGCTTGTATTCTGGTATTCTGAACTCAGATATTATATTCCACTAGCATATAATTTGGAGGCCGCTCCTTGCAAATGTGGGAAATTGATAGTACCTTCTTGTGTGCGATGGGATTAATGTACTGCTGAATTTGAATCAAAAAAATAAATTGTGTCGCTGCAGTTCTTGGAGGCCATCGGACGTGTCAGTGATTACAAGGAGACAGCCTCGGGGATGTGGCAGAGAAAAACAAGACATAATCACAGCAACATATACACACATAAAAAGGGTGCCTGTGTCGTGGAGACCTAATGAAGCCTTTTCCTTTTCATATACCACTCAGTACCCGCAAAATTTGAGCGCCCCTTGTACCGTATAGGACACACGTTCGATTGCTCTACCTTGTTGCGGACCGGGATGGAGATTTACGCGGTCGACTGTCCTTTTGCGCTCGAGTCAATTCAACCAGAGTCAACCAAATACATCTTCATTTTTCTACCGTGACCACTCAGTACTCAGCGCCTAGTCGCCATCACCGCCTGAATACGCCGCCGTGTGCCAGAGACACCTTGATACACTCGACCGGGAATCGCGAGCGGCTACAAAAAATGTAATCCCTAATTAAATGAAGTTTCAGCATAGATTCTCCCTCGTTGTCAATCAACTTCTTGATCCGATCTGTTAATCCAATGCCCCCAGCCCGCTGGTAGCCGGAGGAATCTCGAGAGGTGTATGCGTTCTGGAGTTCTGGGTTCGCAGCGGTAGCAGGTAGCTCACGGGGAAGGCGTCTTTCGTGATGCGCATCACATGAAGGCGTATTCGGCCGCCGCTTTCTGCTGCCCGCGCGACTGCGGCGTGCCACTGTGGCGCCAGCCCAAGTTCTCCGGCGTCCGTGACGGACTTGACGGTGATCTCGAGCTTGGGTTCCACCAGCGTGTAGTCGAAAAGGGTGAAGGAGATGGCGTTAGGATCATTGTTCATGAACGCGATTTCCTTCCGTTGGGCGGACGGCGAGCTGCAATACTCATAGTTCATCATCGAGCGGAGAAACGAACGTTCTCGCACGCGCAAGCCAGTATGTTCATCTGGACGTGATGAGTTGGACATCTAATTATTTACACACTGCGCGACAACTCACTGAGAGACAATGGATGGCTGGGAGTGCAGTTTTGGCGGTGACCGCCATGACACCAGTCGTGAATTTGACATTCACGAGAGCAATAATAAACGCTTTGACAACCAGAACATTTGCCGAATCCTTGCTTTGGGGCGGTAAGGCCACACTGACGACCAAATTTAATTATTACTTATCATCGGAAGATCATCAATGATGACACTCACCTCGATATTATCGCACGCTTTGTCCACTTCGCGATGGAAACGTTTAAAGATCATCAGGCGGCGGTTCGCAATCGGTCGGAATCTAGACCAGGAAAGGTATACTTCTGAGCGTAGAAATTTGTCGTCTCGCTCCATTTCGGCAACCTCCAACAAAGCGACATCTAATGCCGATAGAACGTTGTGATAGAGCGTGAAAGGCACGAGGACCTTGAGAATGATGTATTCTGCTTCGAGGAATGAAGTGCCGGCCGAAACGAGGACCTCAAGTAAGCCGCATTCAAGCGCTTCTGGAAGTTGTTGGTGGCCGTTGGGAGACACGAATATCTGTCCCAAGATGGAAAGACTGTTGGTGAATGGAACGTTCGGGGCGATGAAGGGTTTAGTGGGTTTAGTGATTGTCGTGCGCGATAGAGTCCAAGCGATAGTCGTCAGAGTTTTCACAATTCCATGGGGCAGGAGGGCGACGGTGAGAGGGTGCAAAGCGTAGACCTGCCCAACTGCAATAATATCTTCGATCTTGTGCAGGATGGCGAGGATGAGGTGAAAGAAGGAGATGGATCGTTCCGATAACACGACATCACGACTGGGCAAGACCCTCCGCATTTGGCGAACGACGAGGAACCCTAGACGATAGAAGCCACCGCCGGCACCTTCCGCAAGCTGGGCGAGGTTCTCGGGGACTCCGAGATCGATGTGGCACTCAATTAGGGAATAGAGGCTATCGTATCCTTGAAAATCCCCTTCGAAGTTTTCGATTTCAAGGAGGAAAAACCAAGCCCTGCCAATGATGAAAAGGAAGCCCTCCGTGCTGCAAAACAGCGACATAGCTGTCCGGCCACCAACAAAGAGCCCCACGAACTTCAGCAAATCATTGCAGATTCCCTGCTCCGTTAGAGAGCCTATCCAATGGAGCTGTTCACGAAACGTGAAGAGGAAGTGTACCCACTTCCAGAGGTGTGGCCAGAGATCTGGGCAGGCATCTTCAGGGATCCCGCGGATGCTATACAGCCCTTCCAGCGCGAATACTGCCATTTGGGTGCCCTTGCGAACTGTCCAGGTTGGCTGGGGGCCGTCCAGCTCGGTGCTTGCCGGGATATTCCCCATTGACAGATGGACATAGAAAACTGGGAGCAACAGAATGGCTCGGTCCGGTGGAAGTTTGGTCGCGAAAGCGTTGACAAAAACCATATTTTGCATAGAGCCATTGGCGGCAGCGTAGGCCGTATCCTATAGCATAGAATTTGAGCGGAAGGAAATAATGATTCGGGAAAGTGCTACACGGATGGTCGACGGAAGGTCTTTCAAGCGCGAGACGCATAAAGCTGGGTGCATGGCGTGGCGAGCGCCGAGCAAGCAAAATCGGACAGTCGGAGACAAAGGTCTCTCAGTATGAGAGGCGGACCGCGGACACGCAAATTCTCGCTTTTAAAGCTGAGCTGTACACTAGATAGAGGCGAACCTGGAAACGAAATCGAGGTGGGAGTGGATTGGGAGTGGATCAGGAAGTCGTGTATTTGCCGCTATGTGCCATGCCGTCGGCTCGGACCGATCGGCGATCACTCGTACTAGTACGTGCCAGCGGCGCCTTCGATGTTGGCGCGTTTCGCTGCCGAGGGGCCATGGTGCGGGCCTTTTTTGCATAGCTTATATTATATGATCACTTTTTTGCTGCACTAATTATCCCCCACGGACCTCCTCCATCATTGGACCATTCATTCTACATCCTACTTGACATCGCAGTTCTTGAAGACGAAGACTGGTTGGGCTACCATAGGAAGGATAACCAAATAATCCGAGCTGGAATACTGGAAAGATATGCAGAAAGTACTTACAATAACTTCTGCATATCTGTGGGCCCAGGGTGGAGAAAGCATTCAAAAGACACTGCAAAGATATTCTAATTTAAGCATATCTTCTGAATGCCTTCAGCATCTTTTGAATAATTCCGAGGCCGAGATATGCGAAAGTTATTGTAAATACTTTTCCAATACCTTTTCCCTGTTTTGGCCTGGGATATTTGGTTATCTTCCCTGTGTACACTAACGAAGGATATATAATTTTTTCTAATGCGATACCTATATACTACTCGCGGTTTATAATATTCACAATTCAAAATCGCGCCTCCGTCCAATACAAGACTGAGGTATAGCGTCTCCTGCTGTTCCCGCTTCTATAATTCTCCGAAGCGACAGACTGTTGTCGTCAACGTCGACAGTTTGCCAACGGTATTGGTTTTACACCTCGTTCCTCCACTTGAGCCACACAGTTCTCCAATGAAATGAAGGATGATGTTCACCCAAAAGGTTGAAGCTCTGAGAACGGTCGTGCTGAACGCAGTTGAAGTTTGGATCTCACTCAATCTCCATCATGGTCTTTCCTCTTGTGTCGTCTCCTCGATTTTGAGCTGTTTTTGATTGCTACGGAGAATCCAACCGTGCGAATTCTTCGGCTGATATCATCAATTTGATCAATTGTTGATTTTATTCCGGACTCAGGTATCAGGTATCCCGTGAACTTCCATGGCTCAGACCCATGTATATTCTCCGGGAGAGGTGCTTTATTCCCTCAGACCAAAAAAGCCCTCAGCTGTTAACGGAATGTGTCCTCCTTGCGTTCTCAGTGATTTTTGCCTGCCTGTAGTATCCATTAACGCACCAGTGTCTGCGTAGTGCGTTCATTGGTCCGGATTAAGTCATATGTACATCAGCTTGCATGAATAAACACTTTCCTCCTTCGATGAGGGACGCCAAAAGAAGAGGACACGGTCCCGACGGAGGTCGGTGCATCATTTGAGTGTTCTGATAGCCAGTAGTTGATCAGAATAGTGCAGACACTCAGTGGTGCTTGGTGGTGGTCGAGCAGGAGAGGTTGGGTTTAGACTTTGGACTCTGGCAGCCTTGCCGACTCGGAGAGTGGAGAATATTTCACGAGACCGGGCCCGGGATCACCGTGGAAGGGACTTCGGGCGTCAGATACTTCATGTTCTTCAGCTTGAACGCTGGATGTAATTTTTCTTACCTTTGACGTCACCAATCCGGGCTCGAACAAAGCAGGTCTCGCACGGACCAGGATACGGTCACGATTTGTTTGGTTGACAACGCGTCGCTATAAAAGGCGGTGCAGCGGCTAATCATTCGCCCCTTCCTTTCTACCACCACCATCTGGCGCTCTCCTCCCTCTCCCTTGTCCCTTACCTTCTCCACCTTCTCCTCAAGCACAAAAGCACAATCAAGCTCGTCGTCGTCGCTCCTCAAGGTCGTATTCATGGACACCAGGTTGGGGCATCACGGGTCGTTTCGTGTCCTATTCCTGCTACAATGCTCATGCGTCTTCGGGCGTGCCGCCTCCTCCTCGGTGTGGGTGTGCCTAACTGCTTCACTTAGCTTCGGGCGCCATCCCGTCGCGGTGCTGTATAGCCTCATCACTTGGCAAAGCTTTGTGTAGCGCCCTCAGGAATGGACCTACTCACTCGGTACATCGTTGACGAGGTTGTGCTGACTCCCTTTCCCCAGATTCTCGCGCTCCTGTCCTTCCGGCAGTCTTTCGGCGGTACATTACCTAGTAGTCTCTATTTTCGAATCTACTTTTTGTTCCGCTCCCTCTTGTGTGATCGGTTGTGACTCTTGCTTCCTCCCTCCACCTCCCTCCACCTCTTTCAAGTGTCCTCTCGCCGCTTGCTCTCTGCACCCGACTCTCAAGCCACGCGCCCAGCTGTGTGTACCCACCGCTCGCTCTTACCTTCGTCGCTGATCCTCCCCCAGCGTGCGTTCATCGCCGCTGACTACCCTGCGTTGTGCATCCCGACCCTCGCCTAGGGCCATTCCCCCGGAACACCTCTGACGCGCGCCCTCCGCTATGTCCTTCCTGAACTTCGCTCGCGACGTGGTATTGGGCGTGAGTCTCCAATGAGCGTCTTCTCGCCCCGAATAGTTCACACTCGTTCGCCTCTCAGATTCAGATCATGAGACAATTCATTCCCACCTCGCCTTGCGCCATTCAGCCCCAACCGCCCCTACCTTCCGCCCTACGCGCCCCCGTGTCCTTTGCGAATCTGTCTCTCGACCTGGTGCTCGAAGTGAGTGTCCAATACGCGTCTTCTCGCCCCGAGTAGTTCACACTCGCTTGCCTCTCAGATCATGAGCCAGTGTTCGCCCAATGATTTAAAAATGCTCTCGGGCGTGTCCAGGTGTTTCCGCCAAGCACCAGCACGTCTGGCGCATGTCGCGCGCGAATGTCCTGATGGACTTCCCTATCTCTCTCGCCGCCGACAGCGAGACCGCCCTCATCCGTTGCATCTTCCAAGCTGGTCTCTGTACGGTCAGTATTATCGTTTGCTAATCTCGCCTTGCGTTGTTAACCCTCCCCAGGTCTGCCGGCGTGTCACAAAGAAGTTGCCGTACTCTTTCTCGCTCGACATTCGCATATGCTCGGCAAGTCCTGCTGTGTACCTCGTCGCCCACTCCTAACGATTCCCAGGCGGCTTTCTCCTTCTATCTTCTACGCAAGATGCCTCAGGATATCGTGCGGAATTTCTCGTAATATTGCAGCTCTTATGAATGGGACTGCAAACTTACACACCTCTCAAGAAAGGTTCTCGGCGGTATTTTGGTGCGAAGGCCGGACGACATTGACGCCGACGCGGCCCAAGCTCTCATGTTGAAGGCATTGCCCTATCTGGAGGGGACCAGAGGTGCGAATTGTAATCGTTCATGGATATCTAGACGCACCGTTGTATCGCCCTGGCTGGGTCCATGCGGCGTTGACCGAGCTGAGCGAGACCACAGACTTCACCTCTTCTTCAATGGTGTGTTTTGCTCCGTCTGTATTCGTAAACGAACGCGCTAAAACTCTCTTAGGATCGGATAATGCGAGCGTCACAAGTCCCGGCGTTCATGGAGATACGTGCTTCCATTCCGCGTCGTTGATGTTGGGGCGTCTCATCCAGATTGCATTGTAGATGACCGAAACCCTGCAGAAGTCAGCCTCGAGATATCGCTCCCGGAAGGCAGAGGTCGAGGAGAAGAATATAACGTTGCATGTCCAAATTACCGATTCCTGGAGATATACAAGCCTGAGCTCCCGCGCCCGCGAGCACGGCGTTACCTTCGACCAGCTGGTGATGTCGCCTACTCTAGCTCGTCATTCCAACGCCTTCGCGCGAGATTTGACGCGTATCACCCATCACGGTGCGTTTACATTGACTGGCTGTTCGACTTGGTTTAACTCGTTGTGTAGCGTGGAGCACGATGCAGGATGCCTGTCTGGCCGAGATCACCTGGCTGCGGAGCCCCTCGATGCACTATCCGTTCTGTCTGACCCGGAAACACACCTTTGCGTGGAAGGGCCTCCACCAGCACCTGAAGACCAAGTAAGGAGGCTTGTGCGCGTATTCAGCCGTCCCATCTCACATGATTCCTGGCTAGGCATCCTGGATCCGTTCCTCTGGTTGCGTCGAGGCTACAGACCTGCACGTTATGCCCCCACCTCACCCACTTCAAGGACGTCAAGACCGTCAAACGGCACGTCGAGACGAGGTTAGTTGTCGGTCCCTTGCTTGAATATTTTCGCTTAGCCGTTTCAGCCACTTCGTCGTTCGGAAAGACATCCTTTAGCTGAGCGGCTTTTCTTTTCTCCCTTTCAGATTCTTCATTTTCTTCTTCTAGCCTATTTGCCTGTGTGATATCGCCCTCCTAGCGCAAGTCGCCGTACGGGTGGGTGTTGGATCGAGATGGATGGGCGCGGATCGTTTTGCCTGGGTTAGTGTTGCGTGGGTTTGGCGGAATGGATATATATGGGGGATGGCAATTGGGGGATGGAATCTACTGCTTTAGATGATGGAGAAGTTTGTTTGTCGCTCGATGCGATTGTCGGGTTGAATGTTTGGTGGACGCCGCAGACTGGCATGCATATCTGTATCACATTTGTTTGGGAATTTATGGGACGGCGGGATCACTGGACGGAACTGGCGTGAAATGAGAGATAATCCCTTCTTGAACTACTTGGTATCCTTGATTCGACTTGCTTCGACTACTCGTCAACTGAACGGGCTGATGCGCCAGCACCGCTTCATGATGCAATCAACGGAGGTATTCTTTAGTTTTTTGCGTCATCCTCTTTTGGGCGTGCTCGTCCTCGCGACCGAAAAAGGCACATGCGTACCGGTGAGCCTTTAGCCTTATTTCCACAGCTAGGTGTGCCTCTTCTTGGGATTAACCATCATTCCATCCTCGGGGTCGTGCTCGAGCCTGAGGAGATTTTCAAGGTTGGTGATTTTGCGTAGAGGATTGTGGTTTTGCAGCGGATTTTCATTTCAGGGTTCCTGTGAGGTGGACCTTGGGTTTTAGCCGGCCAAGTATCCTGATTTCAGTCCATCCGGAATTAGGTTTTAGGGCGGTGGATGTGTCAAGGCTCGCGGCAGCATTGATTTGTGACGGATTGGAGCTCGTAGAAGTGATGGATTCCTCCGGCTGGCGGGAACTCTTAGTACTGCCCCAACAATTCCCAAGATAATGTCAAGTCCTTGTATTGCTGTCGTTTTCCTGGAGTCTGGACGGCAGACATCCTCATTTTTATTCTCGTGCTGGAGGATAATCAGTCCAGTTTTTTGAAGGCTTTGGCTCTCATAGGGCTGGAAGAGCTTTTGAAACGTTGCATAGGGATTGGGATAAGATCCAGAGGCAGTGTCGGCGACAAAAAAAGCGGTTGCTGATCCGCGGTAAGCGCGGGCCGAGGCTTTGATGAGAGTCACGTTTCCTTCCGATCAGTCCCTCCTGGGCTGTCTTGCTCGTCGTCGCCTGACCTTGCTGACCGTCCTCCTCGACCGCGAAGATGCCTCCCCAGCCCGGAATGTTCCCAGTCCCCTACTCGAACTCCTCAAAGGACCCGATGAACATCACCTACCATCACAACGCCGTCGCTGGCCCCAGCTCGCGCACACACAGTACGCATACGCTTTCTCTGCCCTGCCCACTTTTTTCCTGAAGAGATGTGTTAGATAGCTCGATGGACGACGTGAAGAAAGAGACCAAGAAGCGCAAAGAGATATCGGGCAAGCTCGGCAAGGAGATGAGCGACCGCCGGGACGAGTGCGTCTTCTTTCGTGCAGCTTTCGCAGCCAGCTAACGGGATCCCCCAGCGGCCGGCACTACAACGAGACGGTCTCGGCGCTGCAGCGCACGGCCCTGCAGCTGTCCACGCGGCCCGAGATGCTGCCGCTGTACGAGCTGCGCCTGCTCCCGCTCTCGCTCGAGCGCTCGGCGCTGCTCGTGCAGCTCGAGACGGAGGAGAAGCACGCGCTCGACTGCGCGCACCTCGCGTACGAGGAGGAGCGCCAGCGCGTCGAGGACGAGTGGCGCAGGGGCCGCGACCGCGTGCGCGAGCGCCTTCTAGAAGGCATTGAGGAGCGCCGCCGCCGCGCGCGCGAGGAGAAGGAGGGCGAGGGCACGGTGGGGGGTGAGTGTCGCTTTTTTCCCGCAGTCCCACTCTCTCATTCGTTCCAGACGCCTCGATGGAGCAGTCACGCCCGCACATCACGCGCAAGCTGCGCAACAAGCTGGGCACGTCCCCGCCGCCGACGCCGCTCGGCGCGCCCGGGTCCGCGCTCACGAACGTCATCAGCAGCCTCCCGATCACCGCCGGGCCCTTCCTCAACCCGCACTCGCTCGCGGTCGACGAGATCCCCTCACCGTTCCCCCTCCCGCTCACGTCCACCGCGATCCCGGCCGGCGCCGCGGGGAGCGCGCCTGCGCCAGGCACGAACGGGCGCCGCCGGCCCAAGGGCAGCGGGACGAATCTGAGCCAGGCGATCGGCGGTCTGGGTAAGAGCCTCGCGGCGCTGACCGCGTGCAAGGAGAGCGAGGTCGAGAACGACCTCGTCGAGATTCGCCGCGCTAACAAACGTCGCCGGGCGGCACAGGGGAAATAGTTCTTGATTTATCGCGAATCTTATCTACACAGCCACCTGTCATTAATGTCATTGCTCTGCATTTTCTTGCACTTTCGTCCTCGAAGCTTGAAGTTCTTCGCGCTCTTCCTCATCCTCACATTTTTTTGCCCCACGCTCCCATCTCTGTTTTGGAGCTGGTTGCTCTGGGTCTCGTTCGTCCCAGACCCTCGGTGGCCTTTGCATACGGGTTCGGCCGTGCCCGCGTCCCGTCTCCCTCCGACCCGGACTTCCCCGCCGCATCTGCCCCCTGCGTCGTGAAGCCCCTGTCTGCCGGGATGGCCGAACCCCCCGCAGTCACCCACCTTGCTGCGCTAAATCAGCGCGCCGATGAGTGAAATGGCTATCATTCATTAGTGCATACCGGGGGAGGGGGGGGTATATTATACTCGCGTTATCGTACATTGACATAAACTACATCTGCGGCCTATGAATCGTCCGAAAGGAGCGGCGTCCGCTCCGTAGCATTGTCAGGCGACGTCGCTCGCGAGGGCAGAGCCGCGGCGGGCTCAGCAGCGTCCAATGCAGCCAGCGGCTGCGTCACGTCCGCCTTGCACACGGGGCACTGGACCGCATTAGATTGTTTAGTGGGAGCTTCGGGGAAAGACAGGCTCACAAGCTTCTTCCGCTGGATGAGCCACTCGTCCACCTCGGCGAGGTGGAAGATGTGGTGGCACGGCAGCACGCGCACCTTGTCGCCCTTCTCGAACTCGGACAGGCAGATCGCGCACTCGACCTGCGTGTCGAACCATGCGAGCGGCGCCGCGGGGTCCGGGTCCGGTGCCGACGCCGGCTGCGACGTCGAGGGGTCAGGAGGGGGAGAGGAAGACGGCGCGGAGTCGGCGGCGGGCGCCTCTTCAGCACTCGGCGGCTTGCAGCTATCCTCCGCGTACGGGTCCTCCGCGCTGTCGTGCTTCTCCCAGCCGCTGCCGGTCCAGACGCGCCACGGCAGATTGTGCACGACGTCCTCCGGCGCGCGGTCGCGCTGCGCCGCCCGTGCGGCGCGCACGCGGTGGATCAGCAGGGTGATGAAGGTCAGCACCGAGGGCAGTAGGAGGATCACGATGAACGTGATGATGGGGCTAAAGAAATGAGAAATGAGAGTTGTGAGCGCGAAAGGAGAGAGGACGCACGAGTACCACTCCCACGCGCTGTACTCGGCGGTGATGAGCAGCGAGAGCGTGCGCAGGCCCGCGTGCGAGGTGTTGGAGGCGGCGATGAGCGTCGAGAGGTGGACGTAGTCCGCGTACTTGATGTATGTCGACGGGATCTTGATGTCGGACGCGTCTTCTAGATACGGTTCCAGCCACGCACGGGCACGGAGTTTATAATAAGACGCAAGACGCACCGGGACTGAACATGTTGACGAGGGCGTCGGGGTAGCCGGTGATCTCCGGGTTGGTGCCGCCGACGACGACGGCGCGCGCGCCGAGGTGCTGCGCCTCGCGGACCTTCTTGACGAACTCGCAGTTCCCGCGCTGGACGAGCGCGATCCAGGTCTCGGACGGGTCGGGCTGGTGCGGACCCGCGAGGCACAGGCGCGGGCAGCCGGTGTTGGCGGGCAGGAGCGAGGTGTTGGCGGGCAGCAGCGAGGCGTCGGAACATGCAACCGTGAACTGCGTGTGTTTGAATTAAATTAAAGTTGCGGCAGGGAACTTGGACTAGACATACGGAGGAAAGAGGGATAACATAGCCTAAGATCGGATCGGTGATTTCTGCACCAAAGGCAGCTGCGGGGGCGTGAGCTGCGAGACAGATGAGAGGCGATGGAGGAGACCTGGTCGGGAGGCGAAGGAGAGGACGGGGGAGCGGTCGACGATGGAGACTGTGCTTTCTGCGCCCCACGCCCAGCCCCAGAGCCAGTTCTTCTCGGTCTTCATGGACACGCCCAGGGAGGCCGCATCGACGGGGATGGGCGCCGCGGAGGCGTGGAACGGCAGCACAGACGAGAGAAGGGGCAGCAGGACTGCCCTCATGAGTGCAGGAGACAGAAACACGTGCTACCATATCGGGTTAATTGCAACCTTCATCACCCCGCAATTCGAGGGAGCGAGAAGGGCATTCTTGTGCGCAGAAATCAAACACCTTGAAGAATTCTTCCAGTTTCTCAAGAACATATCCAGTCCACCAGGAAAAAGGGGGCCGCTGCAGGACGCTGCGGATGCATGACTCATATTATTTCAAAAAGAAATTCCTCGCTTCAACCACCACCAATTATCCACCTCCTCGCTTGCGTCATGACTGAAATCACAAGATACTGCTCCCAGGTCTGGGCCAATACGTCGGACGCTTCACAATTTTGGAAGTCCTCGAAGGCTGTGCTTAATGTTGCGTTTAAACCCGCATCTCTGGCCTCCTGGAGGAGACCGGAGGGCAGGGAAATCTGTACGAGGGAGCGGTACTCGGATTCCTGCGTCACACTCGTCCGAGGGTGCCGGATCTCGCGATGTGCGTCTAGGAGCAACGGTATCTGAATCTGTTCGATTCGACAGCCGCAAAAGAATCGTCCGAGGGCCATGGTCGGTCGGATAAATCCCAGGACTTGATTCCAACAAAGATTCACTCACTGCCATCGACGAATTGTGGCTGCCGTGTATCTGGACTTGGATTAAGCAACAGAAAGGAACACGCACCAATGCGGAGCGAGGAGCGTCGCCGACTAACACGACCGTAAGGTCGACCACTTCTTCCTGCTCAAATACTCGATGAATCGCGGGGCAGCAAGTGTGCCTAGTTGGATCGGTTTTTGGAGCCTATGTGAAATGAGAAACCGCGCAAAACAAGGCAAAAGTACAAAACCTGGGATCGTAACCGGAAAGATAATCCAATGGCACGGTGGTCTTCTCAGCGTAGCAATCGCCGTCTGCAAGGTCTACAGGTGCAGGGAAGCAGAATGCGAGGTCGAATGTTTCGGCATTATTCTTAAATGTGAGTCAATCAGCAAACGCGTGAGGGATATAGCTTTTGACGACATACATCCAGAGTCCCGACGACGCTTGAACCGTTTTCCATCCAAATCGTCAAATATAACCGTAAAAGACCCGCTTTCAATCGGAATGTGCCCACCAACCGCGTTGTAATTGCACAGTGATTTCAAATTGAATCCTCGGCTTTTTTGTCGGGATCGAAATATTTATCCGTTGCAGCCAGTGAGTGCATGCTCCGCGAAGGTTAAACGAATTTATCCAGCGACGGTGTCTGGATTCCTGATTCCCCTCGGCCACAATAGCGGCACAAGACTGTTGTGCCCGTCAGCGCCGCCGCCAATGGTCAATGACCTCAAAAGTGCGATGTTAGAGCTAATTTTAGCAGAAGAATACAAAATCACCCTAGCTCTTCCCGTCCTCCAGCACCACAGTTATTGAGGCATCACCCGGCCTACATCAGCTACTTGGCCCGTACTCAAATGCGACCCCGGCATCCAACACAGCGAAGTTAACTGGCGCGTAAGTCGTCATACTGGGGTATTCGCCATTCAGCATTGATTACACTGCTCCCAAGAGTTATACCTCGACCCAAGTTCTGATATTATTTGTTCGTGAAGTTTCATGGTTCCCACTGGAAGTGTCACCTGGACGAAGTTCAATCATTCGCATAAATGCAGCCAGTGATTATCTTGGTTCACCTGTCTAAATCATATACTAAAAATGTTATCAGAGCCAGATACACATTGGAAGAATGCATACCCAGAGCATTTGGTCGTCTGGGACTGAAACAGAACCGGCAACCCGGGCCATTCGTTCAAAATTCTCCGCATATTGGGAGGGGATCGAATGCTGCCTCCGACCTTATCTTGCACTGCGTTAATCGACAGAAGTCACCTCCCCTGGTAGAACTCGCCTTGTCTTTCGCGTCGATGTTGTCTATGATGATAGCTTCGTGGCCAGAATTGCGGAGCACATAGGCAGAAGACAAGCCCGAGATACTGCCTCCAACTACAATGAACTTCAATGAACGTAGCGCTCGATGCTGGGATCCCATTCGGGAAGGGAGGTGCCGGTCGTTGCTGTTACCGGTCTATCCAAAAACCATATTAATTGCTGGATCCACAGGGGCTACTAGTAAACTCGCCGACCCAGATGAGTCCGACTCCGAGGACGAAGGTGCAACGAGGCTGCCTCATCTTTCTTTTCGCCGCCAGTCCTCGCAGGCAAGGAGCTTGCGGCGTTACCTCTTGCGACCTCCGCCCACCACGCACTGTCACATATTCACGCCCGACGGAACCAATCCGTCATTGTCAGGACCGCGAAGTTCTTATAACCTCGGATACCGCCAGTCTGGCCGGACGGGAATCATGTTCTGTTTTGAAGTTGGGAGCGGTTGTTCGGGCCGTTCACTGCGGTCTTTCCTGAAGTGGAACCGTGGGAGAACCAGCTGAACCAGCAGCTCCATCGTGCCCCTCTGGACCATGCGGCCAACCTACAAAACCGCGGCCACGAAACCTTTTGGATCCCAAATCACACGCGCGCCTGAACTTTGTGGAGTCGAGCCCGTTCCGGTCGGTTGTAGGACCAATTTACGACAAAATGGTAATGGTTTCGTCGCCGAGTGTTGGTACGCGATCATTTAATGTTGAGTAGGACGGACGCTCTCTTCGACAAAAATATGGGGATCCAAAATGATGTGTCTCTATGCAGCAAGCAGCCAGCTCAGATTTCGGGGCTTTCGGGGTGAACGCACACAAACCAAACTAATCAGGCGACGTATCTACCGGGAACTGGTTTTCTCGCCAGCCAGTGACCGTGGGTCCATTCGACTTTGTGCAGTACTGAGGCTTTCTACGTCAACCGTGTCGATAAACTCCAAATTTTGGATGCGACTAGCCTCGTGGCTGCTCCAAGCGGTCTCTTTCCAAACTGCCAAATCACATCTTTCGGTTGGGTAATGCAATGCATCCAGCGTCACCCAGCCAGGTTATATAACTCCGACTTTAATGGCGGACCCACAGACAATGTCTTGCCCCAACATCCTTTCCAACCTGCCCTCCTTCACCCAAATGATATTGGGCTTCTCGAAAACCATTTTTCTATTCAGCCAGTCAGATACTGTGCCGATCCTGGGACTATCGGTTCGTCGCCTCCGTAGATCAGCTCGAGCATCTTCATTCAATTTCCCTCTGCAGTTAGCGGTGTCTATGGTACTTGCTGGGCCCACATATATTGCGGCCTTCATCTGTGGATTTCCGAGTCTGTGGTTGGAGCTCCATCTCCTGACATTCGAGGTGGGTGAGGTTTTTGCCGCTCATGGCTGCCATTGAACGCCCATATACGATGTAGATAGGTGAGAACTCGCTCGATTCATTCATTCTAATAGTTATTAATTGACTTCCAGATGATTGGACTCAAAGAGGACCGATTATCCAAGCCAAACCGGCCCATCGTCTCCGGTAGAATCTCCCTCCAGTCGGCGCAACTCTACCTTTGCGTCGGAGCTCTTTCTTTTCTCTACAGCGCGTACTATCGCGTGGTGTTATGCAGCACCATTTATATGATTGCTATATACTGCTAAAACGAGGGCGGCATGTCTCGCAACTGGTTCCTCAAGTTTTTCCTCGAAGCTCTTGGCTATGTGTTACTGCTGGGGCACGACAATTATATTCGGTGTGTAATTTCTGCTCGGAGTTTTATTTGAACTGACGGCTGCTCGCGAAGACCACGGACAAAACCTTTCCTAAACGTCCATCATCGCCGTTGCCTTAGCGCGGACCACTACGGTATGCATTCACCGAAACGGATCTTGGTGGCATACCGTGCAGGGCCATGCGCAAGACTTTCGCGACCGATTCGGGGATGCCGCAATTGGGCGAAAAACACTGGTGATTCTCCTTCCCGCCCGCTTTGCCCGCTGGTCTTTAATGGCACTGGACCGTTGGTCTTGTCTCCCTGTGGAATCCTCCCATTCCGGCCACCGTGGGCTTTTCCATTTTAGCCTGCATTTCAACCGGCAGTTTTGTCCTCGACCACTCTGTCGAAGCGGATCGTAAATCATACTGGTGGTACCATGTGAGTTGTATGCATTTGCGCGTCTTATCCAGCTCACTCTCCGCATCATTAGACGTGGCTCATTACCGCCCACTTCCTTCCAATTTTAAACGCACCGCGGAAACTGAATTGTATAAACGAGCTAGCCGCCGCGGTTTTCTTAGTTTCAAGCGATTTCTCTTTTGGTAATAAATAACCTCTCTTCATACCAACGAGTTGAAGTCTTTCAAGTTTAACAAGTTCAAAACCGGGCTGGCCCGGGATCGGCTCGTTCCTTGAGCGGATCAACTCGGGTACAACACTGCACGACTCTGGAAATTCAAAACTGCTTCCGAGGACGTAAAACATAATTATCTCTTCTCTTTTCTTTCTCTCTCTCTTTTAAAAATTGCGTATGCCCGAAGCCTTCAAACTCCGCAACGCAATTAACACCCCAGGACGGACCATTATAAGAGTATAAATCCCAAAAGAAAAGGCCTCAGCCGAAGGGCCGGGGCTCGAAGCGCCCGGTGCGCTCTTTGATCTGTTCGCATAATTAAAGGAGCATGCTTAGGTATAAAGGAAATGTGCGTTGCTGCTTGGGTATTTATGCCCCGTTTGATCGGCACACCGTGCGCGCCTTTGTGGAAATTTAAACTTGATGGTTAACATATTATATCGAGTCCCCTCGACATCTAAAAACAACGTACAATTTTACAGGACAGTATGTACTAGAATGAAGGTTGATCGTGATATAAAATCCCTGGGCTGATGTGAATAGAATGTCGTCCTGCAAACTGCCAATAGCATTACGAAGAGTGGGATCCTCGTTGCAAGTCAGCCGCGGAAAACCAGTTGGGATACAACGACAGACCTTGGGCTTTTATACAAACGATTCCGTTTCTGTGCCGATATAAATGGCCATGCCTGCCGCCTTCAGCTCCTTGAATGGGAGGAGTTCGTGATTTGAACAATGTGGGACGGGACTCGTGGCGTCCGAGACGAGACGGAATGACTGGAGCGGTACAATACCGCTCGGAATTCTCATTCGGTCCGTCATTGGTGCAGCTGCAATTTGCACAATATCGGCTACGGAGGCCTCACCCTCATCCTCGGCATCCCTACAGCCCAAGAAGGAAAGTGTTTGGAGGCGGGGGATAAGAGTGTGGTCGTGTCCGAAAAAATCGAATAAAACTGTAATGAATCCTATTCCCGGGTGGGAAATTTCCAGGTCGATGAGGGCAGGCACATTTAGGAGAGAAGTGACATCAATTTCCACGTCGCCACGAATAACAAGTCTTTGCAATCGGGACCCTGAGCCCAAAAGAAATGCATCGAAGACTTCGGGGTCAAAGCCCTCGGGGTCGGGGTAGAGAATTTCGAGGGCCTGGAGGCTGGGTAGGGTAAGGGAAGCGAGAATGTCGGTGGAGCACGCATAGTGCTCCAGGTCCTCAGAGTAGGACTGAAAGAGAGTGAAGGACTCTATTTTCGGATGAGAGAAGGCCGCGGGGGTGGTATCCTGAAATCTCTCAATGGCTGCAAACCGACATTCCACAACGTTGGGCATGAGCCGCAATGCCTTCGCGCAATCCGCAGCAGTGATGCAGTCCCCCGTAAATTTTGTGAGCTGATTCCACGGAAGGGTGACGAAAGAGGGTGGACACTCGGCCAGTAATACTTCGCGGAGGGCCGGAACTTCATGAAACATTGTGATGGGACCTGGCCGATTTTCCGTTTCTAAGAGGCGAAGGGAGAGGCCCTCGAGGAGAGGCAAGGCCAGGCGGCGTGTATCCATATTTCTCAAGTCGTCTTCGGTGATGTTCAACTCTAAAGACCGCATCGTCTGTGAATGCCGTCGGAATGCCTTCAAAAAGCCCGTGAAATTGTGAATGTCGCACAACGGCCCATCGATTTTGACCGACAGCGGGCACTTTCTCGCGCGGGAGAGCCAGACGTTGACTATCTCAGAAAAACGGGTGGGAAAGTCTCCCGCGTCGATGGCCAACCTCGACCAAAGCGCGGGTGTGGAAAGGGTGACCTGCCTCCACGCACTGCAGACGTGCATCAGCAGCAGCGGCGCTTCGTCGAGATCCACATATTGCCACTCTCGACCGTCGTCGGCGGGCACGGGGACACAGTGCCTGAATATTTCAGACGTGATCTCGGGTGGGAGAGTCAAGACTGGGTAAACGATGGCATCCAGCTGACGCTGAATTTCGTTCAACAGCAGTTGGTGGCGGGAAATGGCCAAGATGTGCTCAGAAGCCTGAGCGCGGAGGGAGTCGTTGGACATGATCGATGGCAAGAAAGGTGGAAAAGAAGAAAAAAGATGTGTGGTCACTCAGTCACACTGTTGTGGGCTTGTCAGGGCGGGCCGCGACGCGGGGCGCTTCGCGGCCTTCGCCTGGTTGAGCGTCAACAATTACTGAATTGGATCTTTGATATTACAGGCATTCTTTGCTAACGAGGTACAAGTCAACGAAGAAAAAATCTCTACAGACGAAAGCTTCATGCGCGCCCCCCACAACCACCAAAGAAAGCGCCGACAGCGCCCAGCCCGACCCCAATGATCCCGCCCACCGAAGCCCACCACCCTGGCGCCTTGAACGTCATCGCTGCCTTATCCAACATGGCGAACCAACTGCCCTTGTTGACGGCCGCGCCATAGAACACGCGTTGCGCCCACGATGCCGTCGTCCCTGAAAATATGTCAACAACGAGCGACCAAGGATCCAGCAGCAAAGAACCTTTCACGGGCCCGGTCGGTCCAAATCCGAAGACACCGAGAAGCGGCCGGAGGAGCCAGTACTCGGGGATGAGCAGCACCGCGCCGGTGAAGAGCAGCGCTTGGAGCAGGTCTGGGTGTTGCTCGGCGAGATCGCCTGGCGGAGTGTTAGACAATGAAAACAAATAGGGCGTTAAAGCACCAACCGAGTACCATGACCATGTTCTCGATTGCTGGACGCACGGTCCCCCAGTGCTCCCGCGCGCGCTGCTCGTCCATCCCGTATTTCGTACATACCCCCATAAGTGCCACGCCCGCCTTGTCGAGCGCGACGGCGACCACCTCCTTGCGCTGCGCGTGATTGGGCGCCTGATCGGGGGCCGGGAACAGCACCTCCAGCTCCGCGAGCACCGCCGCGAACGCGCGCTCCAGGTCCTCCGCTACATTGTCCACGAACGGCAGCGCGGCCGAGGTGTGGAGCTCTTCGTTCAGCGCCGTCGCGCCGCGCACGACCGCCTCCATGCGTTCCGTCAGCTCGCCGATCTTGTCGCGTATTTCCTGCGACTGCTCCGCCGCGTCCTTCATGAGCTTGTCGCCGAAGCGGCGCGCACGGTCGCCCAGTTCGCGCGCGCGCTGCCAGAAGTCCTCCGGGTCGGGGTCGCTTTGCGAGAAGACATGCTGCTGCACGAAGCCTGTCAAGTGATGAGATGATGTGGATAATAAGATGGCATATACATACGTTGAACAGCGACTGTTGTGCGAGCGTCAACCATCCGCAGACGATATCGAAAGACGTAGACGTACCAGGGAAACCCGCACCCAAGCTGGTGGGGAAGTACACGGCGGCGGCAACTGGGCGTACATCGCCAAGGGATAATGTGCAAATGACGGCGAGGAGCGGCAAGGAGAAGGTCTTGAGATGCATGGCGATGGGGGTGCAGAGGGAGAAGTACAAAGGCGATGTATCACCTTCCGCTGTTTATAACGGTCCAGATAGACACGTTCCAGGATCGAAGGTCTAATATTGACCTCTTAGACGCCCATTTCGCCCTTCTTTTGAGTAAGTAATTTCCTCGGAAGGGTTCTGAGCGCTGAAAGGATTGCATGTCCAGCACCAGCCAGCACCTATAGTTTATTCCAGTGTTATTCCTTTGAAAGGACGAGCGAGACCATCCAAGCCAGGAAGTCATTGGTCAAATGAAGGTCTTGCATCAAGTGTGGCGTTGGTGCGGCGTTTCGACGATATCTTCCGTGCAACATAGACTCGGAAACAGACGCGCAGACGCGGTTGGAACTTGCGATTCCGTTGGACTTGGCCCGGGGAATCATGCGATTCGAAGCAAGGAGGGCCAGTCGACTCGTCGCCTGAGTTGATGTAAGAGCTAGGGTTAAAAGACGTGGTCTGCACGACTCTTGCGCTCCTGGAAAGACCGCGAACAGTGGAAGCTTGCCACTGGCCCGGGAACGGCGGATTGGCGCCGGAGATGGCCGGGGCTACACGTGGATTCGGAACGAATCGGAGGCCAGGCACCCCTGGCTCTACTACCCTTGCAAAAAAAAAAGCCTTCTGCGGGATCAAGGAAGTCTTAGGCTCTTGGGACTCGTTGGATTTCCTCTGGACTCGGGAGGCGCTCTTGCAACCGGATGTAGTCTCGATAGAAGCCGGATGGACTCCCTGGTTTTTTGGGGGAAATTCCTCGCTCGTACTTTCCATATTTACTCAAGCCCGGCAATGGCCAAGCAATGGCCTCAGTATGGATTCCCTTCCCGAAACTTCCACATACGCAATAGAAGGCATCTAAAGGCATCCTTTCCCGCTGAATCTCCATCTTATCAGAAACGAAGCAATCCGGATGCTGCCACCACTGCTATTACTCTTCATCGCCATCTTTCAGCTCATGCCAGCGGACTAGTACTTATATCCCGAGGCTTTCGTTTCCCACCCCACCGGTTCCTCTCCTTTACCATGTCGGAAAAAGATTCCTCTGGAAAGCTTGAGCTCTCGCCAGAGCAGATCGACGAGCCCGCTCCTTTGCACACCGAGCCTCCCGTTCCTTTGTACAAGGTCCATAATGTTTTGAATACTGATCTAGCTCTGGCCCTCTCCACTGGCCCACAGCTCAAGCCACTTAGTGTGCAAGCATTCAAGCTCTACCTCGTTATATTGGTGTCCTTTATGGGATCCCTGAGCTTCGGATTCGACTCGTCCGGTGGGTTTTTACCTCGTTCCACGCCAGTAGTGTTTGATTCGTTTCAAAGTGGTAAGCGGTGTGAACGGTATGACGTGAGTTTTGCGTTGTGGACGAAAGGACAATGTCAATGGTTCACTCTGCAGCCAGTTCACCGATTACTTCGGTATTGGCGGTGGTGCGACGGGTGGTGGACAAGGCATAATAACGGGCATGTTATTCTCGATCTTCTCTCTCGGTAAAGCCTATAGATCCAGTCGGCCTGACCCGCTTATCCATTTCGTCTAGGCGTTACTGCGGGCTCATTTATCGCTGGACCCGTGGCAGATAAATGGGGTCGTCGGGGCGGAATGGTATATCCTCTGTCACCACAATAATATATAATATAAACTCAACCGACTCAGCTTATAGCAAGTGTGCTCATCCTTGCTGTACGCTGTATCACCCATTCATGTTGAATGCAACTTGATCTATATAATTAGGGTGTCTCTACCGTCACGGCCGCCCAGAGCCGCATTTACCTCTTCTTCGGGAGGTTCTTCATCGGCTTTGGGACTGCTCTGAATAATTCAGCAGCGTCAGTGGTGTCGTGAGACTTATCTTCCGATAGCTAACTGTATCCAGACCAGCTTATGTCGCCGAAATGTCTCCTCCGCAAGTAAGTATGAGTTCTGCAATGTTCAGAGCCAAGCTAATAATCAACACTGCAGTGGCGGGGTCGCTTAGCTGGACTGTGAGTCGAAATATCGCGGTAGCTCGCTTACTCTATTTATGCCGATTTAGATACAACAGTGAGATACGCGCATCTATCATTTGCAAATTGTCAAGCCGACAGTACTGTAGCGATTGCGTTTGTCGGGTCGATTGTCTGCTGTAAGCGCTGGGAGCAAAAAGTGGTGCCATAAACTGACTTGGAATACATGTACTAGCCGGTGTGGTCATTGCGACAGGGAGAATCAATTCGAGCTTGGCGTGGAGGCTCCCATTCGCCTTCCAATTTGTTCCCACTATTTTTCTTGCAGTTGGAGTTTGCTTTATCCCAGAGGCGCGGTTTCTCATTTGTTTTTTTCGCTTACATATTACCGACGGCGCTCTAGTCCCCGCGTTGGCTGATTTCGGTCGGCCGGAAAGAGGAGGCCCGTCAGATTCTGGCCAAGTACCACGGAAATGGCGACGGGAATTCGCCTTTGGTCGTCCTCGAATGGCACGAACTAGAGACGCACATCAAACTGGACGGATCCGACAAGAGATGGTGCGGGCTCTTTTAAATTAGTTTCTGTCCGACAGCTGCTTCATACCGCATCAAGGTGGGACTATTCCGAGCTCTCTAACTCTCGAGGCGCACGATATAGGACATTCTCGATATGCTGGCTGGCTCTTTGCTACCAGTGGTCGGGAACCGGTATTTTGTCAGTAAGGATTTTTCTTGAGTTTCGTTCCTGACTCTCGCCGCAGCTTCTATATCACAGTCGCGTTTGATCTTGCGGGCGGTGGGTTCATTCGTCATTCAGCGCATTATTGTTCCACTGGCTCAGCTGCTGCAGTAAAAACGCAGCAAAACCGCCTTGTGTTCTCGTTCGTTTCTGTGGCCTTGGCAGGTTTTGGCGGGCTAGTTGGCGCATTGGTCGTCGACCGACGTACGTCTTGAATTTTACATGGACTTACCTGACTGTCGTCCAGTGGGTCGACGGACATTATGGTTGTGGGGCTCTGCCTTAACTGCTGCTGCCCTTGCTTTTACTGCAGGTAAGTTTCCATACCGATGCAGTTCCAAAGGATGTGTGCTCACCACATAGTTCAGGTTTCACTGCAAAGGCCCAGTCCAATGCAGCGATCACTTTCCTCCGTGAGATATCTTGGTCGTTTGCATTTTGAAGTGCAGTGAAGCTTAAGTGCCAACAGTAACATCGAGTTTCGTCATAAATATGACCTTCACACCGCTTCTAGGAAAGGGTTACAGCAGCAGTAGCAGCTTTTGATGGCTAACGTGGCTCCTCAGGCCTGTATCCCTCAGAGTGTTTGAATTTCAGCAATAGGTAAATCCCCATCCCGCAACTGCACATTCCCCGCTGACGGAGACGCAAGGTCTAAAGGACTGGCCCTGTGAGGGAACCCTTCATTAACCACCCATTTCACTGACAATCCCTTGTTAAGATTTGCACTGGTTCAGAGCCTTTCATCTCTGGTAAACAACTTCGCGGGGGCAGTCGCGTTCGAAAGGATTGGCTGGAAGTACATGCTTGTCCCCGCCATTTGGGATGTGGTGGAAATGGTCGTCGTGTGGTTCTGTGCGGTGGAAACAAAGGGTCGTACGCTGTATGTCCCTGTACTCGAGACTCCGTCTGCCATACTCAACCGGGATGTAGCGAGGAATTGGACGAGATCTTCGAGGTTTGGCTCGTTTTTTCATATGATGCCTTCACTGAAATCTTGTAGGATCGGCATCCGGTCAACGCGTCCCTGGCCAGGCATAGGAGCAGCGGCGTAGCAGAGTTCGGCAGATAATCCTCTCGGACTCATTAATTCTGTTTGGGTACTTACCTTCAAATACTTGCGAATTAGACACTCCAAAGGAACGAGTCGGATCGTGCTCGATATCTGTTCCAAATTTCGATTTGGAAAATCGATATAACAAGTCCAGAATTTGAAGCTCTGAAACAGTCGTACTGAATACAAATTTATACACTACGCCCTTACATCTTTTGTTTTCCTCTTCATTTGTAGCCTTGATTTTCAAGTTCTTCTTAGATTTCCGCGAGCTTGAGTGCCAAGATTGATTTCCAACCGTGGGAATTCCTACTTGATCTCATCAATTTACGCACATCAATGCGTCCCAGGGTCACTTCGTCACTTACCATCCAGCTTTATGTTTCCCGCATGTGAATTTCTGTTCTATGATGAGACGCCGGACCGATATATTCGTTGATAAAAATCAAATTTCACGCCAACTTACCTTGAATGTCAAGTCATACATTCAAGACAATTTCATTAGCCAAAATTCCCCTAATTGATTCCTTCTTTCGTCTTTTTTGTCTCGAACTTACCCCCGACGTCCGATTCGGCAGGAAACGTAAATCTAAATCAAGATGCCTAAACGACGGCTGGCTACTAGTAATTCATATGAGGCGATCGATCTTGCACTCGAGGTTCACTCGAGCATCCGGAAAGGCGTCGATGACGGCTTTGACTTTCGAGTTTTGTTTCGCATGCGCATACTGCATCTCTCAGCGCGGCTCTGCACCAGTCCGCTTTTCCGCTAGACACAGACGCGGACGCCGGCTTGCTGTCAAACAGCTTTTCGAGCACAGCATAGACCGCCTCCCCGTAAAAGAGAGGATTTGTCTGGGTACCAGGGGTGCCGTTCGCCGATCAGCGTCGCAAGGGTGAGTAGGTCGAGGAATGTCGGCGCCGTGCCAGCCCCAGTTGTAGATTTTTGAGGTATGCCTCCCAATGCGTCGCTGAAAGTTACCCCTCGCACACGCTAGGCGCCTCCTGCACATCACGCAGGTACTGCGCGATCCATGAGCTGGAGGTCATTGAATAGCTGGGGAAGATCTGGGAGAAGCAGTCCGGGAGGCGCGTCCAATGGTTGATGGTAAATGTGCGCTTAATACTGCGGGCGAAGCGAGCGAGGCCATTGGTGCGGGGGGCACCGGCGTGCCTCGGGGGTGGAATCCAGAGAGTGCCGCCTTGGGGGTGGGGCATCATGCACATCTCGGTTTGCTTTAAGGAGGAGAGTCTGAATCGCCCCTTTGCGAGCCGACCCGGGCCTTGTGATCGAACTTGTGGCGTATTCGGCGATCGGCGTGCCGCGCACGGATGAAATGCATCCTTCGCCCCATGTGCGATTCCGAGCCCCTTGTACAAGGAGTGAGCGAGCGCGCGGAATATTAGGTCAGGGCTAAAAATTTACTTGCCTACAAAGTACTGACGGCGAACTGATCTTCCAGGTCCCAATACCTGGTTTTCGAGGCGGACGGTAGGTCAGACATTCTGTCGGGAAATAAATCAGGAGAAGGAGAGGATTAAATACCGCAAACTCGAATTAGTCTTCTTTGAAAGCGGGAACTTCGAATTGAACACTCTAATATTTGCTTTCCCACGGTTGAAATACGCGGTTGGGGGCTTTCGAGTTCCAGACGCGGATCGAATGAGGTTTGGCAAGGAAAGCCTGCCAAATGTTTCAGCGCTTATAACGCGTCGAAGGTAAGTACATGTATTCACAAATTCGCGGGTTGGCGCGGGGGATACGCGTACACGCACTTTCCCAGTTTCCGCCCCAACTCGAAGGGTACGTTTTCTGCTCTAACGACGGGAAATAAATGAACCACGATGCCGAGATACACGCTAGCCATCGAAGCGGCAGGATTAAAAAGTGCAGGGTTATCGCGACATCCGACACGGGTATGAACGTGCTCGCCGTCCGTCCTCGTCCGCCCGTGAAGGTCTAATTCCGACCTCGCCACGCGCCACCCCCGCCTCTTCGAGTCTACCATCGCGCCCTTGCATTGCACCACCGTGGAACTCATCCATACCCTACTCTCCATACCCTACTCTTATAATAAACCGAGGTACGAGGTTAAAATGTTATAGCGTCTGTTTATAAGAGACTGACTCTTCGCTCGACATTACTCAAGTTATACCTTACGACAATAACCTATTCGACTTCGGCAAGTCACCACACACTCAGCGGACACCTCAACTGCCTCTCGAAATTATTTCCAAGGCGTGCTCGCAAGATGAACCCGCGCCGGCGGGAAGCCGCCGGAAGCGTGAGTAAAATGTGATTTGCCATCAATGCCTTCGCTCACTCTTCCCAGCGGGCACAAGTGGGCCTATGTGGACGCGAATCCGGGAGCAGCGACGGCGCTGCTCTGCCTGCACGGCTTCCCCGACCTCGGATACGGCTACCGGCACCAGATAGGCCCGTGGGCGCGCGCAGGCTTCCGCGTCGTCGTGCCGGACATGCTCGGCTATGGCGCCTCCGATGCGCCGATCGACCCCGCGCAGTACACCACCAAGCGCCTCGCAAACGACCTCGTCGCGCTGCTCACCGCCCTCGGCATCGACCGCGCCGTCGTCGTCGGCCACGACTGGGGCTCGTTCCTTGCGGGCCGCGTCGCCCTCTGGCACCCCGACCGGGTACTGGCACTCGTCGTGTGCGTCTCTTGCGGTTATTCTATTGTATCTGCATTGAGAGAACTCCAGGATGAGTGTCCCATACACCCCGCCCGCCCGCGCGCCGGTGTCCCTCGAGGACGTGGCACGCCTTGCGCCGAACCTCGCGTACCAGCTGTTCATCGCATCCCCCGAGGCCGCGCCCACAATCGAGGCTAACGTGCGTCCGGCCTTACACCCATGTTTTATCCATACCTAACTGCACCCCAGCTCGCGCACTTCCTCGCGCTGATGTATTCGCCCCCCAGCGCCCCGGTGAACATCACCCCCTCCGGTGCACTGCGCGCCGCCCTCCTTTCCCCCGCCCCCGCGCGCCCGCTCCCGACCGTTCTGACGGGCCCCGCATTCGCGGCCTACCTCGCCGCCTTCCGCGCGCGCGGGATGACGGGCCCCACGAACTACTACCGCACGACACGCCTGCGGTACACCGAGGAGTCCGCCGTATCTCCTCCGCTCGCGCTCCCCCCGACTCTCCCCGTGCTCAGCATCTACGGCACCCGCGACCCCAGCATCGCACCCGCAGCGCTCAAGACGCAGCGCCGCTTCGCCCCAAACCTCACCGAGGTCCCGTTGGAGGGCGTGGGGCACTGGGTTATGGTCGAGGGTACGCGCCCGGAGGACGCGGGTGGGCTCTCGACGGACGCCTGGGCCGGCGGCGGAGATGGTGAGTGGTGGAAGACGGGCACGGGCGATGGCGGCGCCGTAGGGCGCGCGGTCCTCGCGTGGCTTGTGGGGCTCGAGGTTGCGGGCGTGCGCGTGAAGCTGTAGCCCGGAGGCTCGTTTCAACCAACGACCGCTCGACTCTTGCGGCTTCGACATCAATGTACTTGTAACGCGCCTGTAATATGACCAATGTATGTTCATTTTCAAAATCCCAAGTGATTGATTTCCTCCATGAGGTTCCGGCCGCCAAAAGAAGCCTCTGGGAGCCGCCGACACTCAGTCTCTTCCCCGAAAGTTTTTGGTCGTGTCCAAACGCAGGGTTTCGTCCCTCAGCCCTCTGTCTAAATTCGACTCCAGATTCTCCCTTGCGTCTGCAACTTTCGGTTAGTACACCGCGTCCGCTTGTGTTGTTCCGTTCAGCCACGGAAATTGCTTCAGCCAGAGAAAAGGGGATCTTGAAATGTGCCCTTGATAAACGGAGGAACTTGATGACTTTCTCCGTGATTGTTTCCCGCTGAGGGAGAGCGCGGTTGACAGAGGGAGATGGGAAGAAATTTGTGGAAGGCGTCGGAAAAAAAACGAGGACGCGAAGAAAGGCATGAAGAAGATGGACACCAATAAAAAGTCCGAGTGAGTGAAACAAGAAGATTTCGGCGAGCGCGGAGTTGGGGAGGCAGTCGGAGGAACTTGAAAGCAGCGTAAAGAGACTGGAAAGGAGGATGGGAGCCGAGACGTCGGGTAAATGAACTGAGAGGCCCGGTGAGGGTGGCGTTGGGTAGGAAGGAAGGAAGGCGGGCCGAGGACACCAAGGAGACGGTGAGGGAGAGACTTCGGGGAGGAAGTCGAGTCGAGGGAAAGGGCATTTCGGATCACGAAAGGTTGCGTTCGATAAGAGGGAAGGAAGAGAGGTCGATAAGGGACTCGAATGTTAATGGTGGAGGGAACGAGTTGGCGATTAAGGATGGGAATTTAAAAGAGAATCTCAACGGACGAGCCACGACGAGGGGATTTCGGAGGGTGAGAGTGATGTGGGAAGGGTTCGACATGGGAGGCGCCCGGCAATGGGCGAGACATGAAGAGCGAGGCCGGCGGGGAATAGAGAAAGGAGAAATTTGAAGGAAGGGTGAGACATGGATGGGGGGTAATAGTGAACTGTCGGGGTAGTGAGATACCGTTGTTGCAAGGAAGGTAAGTAGGAGGGCGGGGAAGGAGCACGGGAAGTAAAGGGAGAGGCTCCGGGGAGCGAGGAAGGGCGAAGGTGACAGCTTGCAGAACGGGAGATGTAGACGGGGGAGATGTGGATGGGAAAGTAGGGAGAGAGGTTAGTGGTGGTGAAGGGAAAGTCCTGGAAAGCGAGGGAGGGTGGTTGATAGGCATCGAGAGAGATGCCGATGAGGGAAGGGAAATCTGTCGAAGGCGAGACATGTAGGGCGGCGGGGAAGGGATTGGATCGGATGGGAGAGGGATAGGCCAGGGCACAGGATGTGCTGATGAGAGTTAAAAAGGGAGCTCGGTATGAGGTAAGGGAACGTACGTCAATGATGGAAGAGAAAGCGAAGGAGCGAACTGAGAGTCAGCCACAGCTATATACGAGACTCAATGGCTGTACTGGTGAGACAAACCAAAGAGTACCAACGCACTAGAACACTCTATTACGGGAGCCTGTCTCATGCGCGAGCTATTGCCTTCCCTGGTTGCGAGAACGAGTGGTTGGAGGACGTGAAGACGGCTTGATCCGTCCAGAAGCCGACTGATCCCGTATTTCAACCGTGAGAAAGTGGGCCCGACTCAACTTTCCACCAAGGCACACGAAAAATAGGCTTTGAATTCGGATCTGGTAATCCTGGTATGATCAGGCTCTTCTAAACAAAACAACAGGTCAAGGGTCGAGTGTTGAGATGATAATAGCTGGCTCGTCAGAAGATTGAATTGTGTACTCGATCTTTCTTGAGTCCTTAGTCCACAGATATACATATCGTTGTAAGCCCACTAAACTCCCAGGTGCTGAAGAACTGCGTCCGACAGTACGAGTCGGAGGTGATTCACAAAAAACTTGCTGGTCTAATCGGGAGGAGAGGCAGATAAGTCGAGGGGAACAGTGGTATTGGCGAGCGCTATCGATGAAGGTCGCGTTCGAAGGAGGTCAGTTTCGACTTGGATTCAAATTGAATGAATATCGGAGAGAGCGCACGAGCAGCCGACAGTTGAACCAGTTTCGAGTGAAATTTGGAAAACATTATTTTCTGTCCAAATCGTTTCAGAACGCCGACCAAAATATGCCGACCAAAATATCGTTCAAAACTATCGGGACAAAATAAAAGCTACCGGGACTCGACTGCAGGAACAAAAAGGTGGCGATTCGATGATTCAGATACCGCCTGAAATAGAGATTTAGCGAGTGGCGGTGATAGAACGGGTGACCGACTATTTATCCTTTGAATGATCAGAGATGTATGTCCGCGCGATCCCATCCCCTCCCCGCGGCAACAGTCTCCTTCAAAAACCCTAGCCAGTCACCAGCAGGAGGGCGCCACTGCGGCGAATAGTCCGTTCTGGAGTCGTCTTCGAAATACCAATTTTTGTGGTACTGCATGGCCCTAATGCCATTGTGAAAATGAACACTGTGAACAACCATAGTCATGCGATAATTCGGGTGCAGCGCCATGCCTGATGCGACCCTGTCGGCTAGGTGTTTGTCGAAGTCGTCCACCATCGTCTGGACGTCTTGGTCATACAGCCGGTGAGTGGTGTCTGTCGCCGCTACACGCAGCTCGGACATGGGGACAACCGCGGCGTTGTCCACGCGAAATGCGGCGCGGGCCTTGGTTTTCTGCGAAATACCCGGTACAGAGGACAATTGCACATAAAACACTTGTGGGGCCATCGAAAGGGGGTGCTCAGACGGCGGACGGTCCCAGAGTCCTTGAGCATGTAGAAGAGAAAGGCACAGAAGCGGCCGATATTTAGAAAGCCAGTCGTTCTGCAACACACCCAGTTCAGGCTCGAACAGATGTATCCTTGTGGTATTCGCGACGTACCAGCAACGAATAACAGCCTTGCAAGAGCACCACGGTCGCTGGCTGACCCGGTGTGTCTGGCTCGTCGGCCATCGCTGCTTGTGAAATATCACATCGCCGTTTATGTTTCGGCCAGTCCTTTTTCTCTGCTCGTTTGTCAATCTACCTGAAGGAGCCTGGACGAACGAAGAGATAACTCACGGCATCGCGCGTCGCAGTATCGGGCGCTTGGAAGAACAATCAGAAGGATGGTCGATTTACACCAGTTCAGACCGGCTTCACGTTTTACATCTGCCACAGAGTTTGAAGCGCTCCCCATCTGGATTACAAGACTCGGGTTTGGAGCAGTTCTGGACCCAGCTCGTTATCAGCAAAACGTCCACAAGCATCCGAGTTGGCCAAATTGAAGTAATTTACCGCGCAATGTCTCAGTTGATATCTACACACTTGTCAAAAATTGCCATGCACCAGTATTGGGGATCTTACTTGAGTTTGCTATCCATGGTGCTGGCTCCGATACGTTGCATGACGGGCAATTTGAAGGAAGGCAGGAAAGTCAAAGGCTGGTTGGATTTTAACGCAGGTTGTTCTACGAGTGGCCTGGCCGATGTGCTCGAGTGTGCTCGGTGGATGCGAAAGATTTTTAAGACAGACAACAAGACGCGTCGGAGTTGGGAGACAAAGTCACTTTGATCTCGATCGCGCCGAATGCCGTGATTACGCAATATATCCAAATGCGGCGATCGACGACCCAAACAAGATGCTGGCAGTGGGTGGGCAACGGCGGCCAAGTTAACACAGCCCACTGGCAGCAGCGCGAACATGACGCCCGATACTGTGCCAAGCGCTTTCCAGAGCACGTCGTGCTCTTGCCACTCTACGTCGTGCTGGTAGTCTCCTCGAGGCAGACGTAAGACGGGCGGCGCAACTTGAACTTTCGCGCAAGCTCAAGATACCTGTCAGATCAAGGATATCCCGAGGCACGAGGGTTCAAGGAATTGATCTACTCTGCCTCTGGGAGACTACGTGCTGGCCAGACTCGGCAGGCCCTGGTCGACAGCTCGAGAAAGTGGCGACTCCGAAACGCGACGCTCAAGGACGCCGTACTAGAGAACCTCAGCAAGGAGTGCATATCATCGTCCAAGCCGGCCGACCGCATGACAGGTAATTGCTACTGGCTATCTCGGCTTGCAGATATTTGTTTTGTTCCCTCAGAAAATATATCCTGCACGGCGCTGACACGGATTAACCTGCGCAGGCTGCTCTGGAACCTGCAGCTGACGGCTCGCTGCTCGTGCTCGACTACCCTATCCCCACTGAGACGCCGCCCCAGCAAAATCAGCACGGCTACAACAAGAAAAGGAAGTACGACGCCTCCCTTCCCCCTTGCGCAAGCAGAGGTTTCCACCATATTTAACCTCTTCGTGAACGTCGACTCGGAGTTTACCAGAACCGACCGACCAACTCTCGCGTCTAACCCCCTCGTCGGTGCGAGCGCCGGTGTGGGCAAATACCAACAGGCTATTACCAACGCGGACGACCTCCTCACGTTCCAGCCAACGCGACTCTTTGTACCGACGCTGTCTTTCCACGGCAAAGGAAAGCAAGCGAAGCTCTTCTTGTCAATTCTCAGCCAGGAGCGCCTCGATTTTGCCGTCGATTGCTTCAAAGCTCGGCTACAACCCTCTCTTCGCCTATAGCTTCATTTTCCACGCGTCCGGACTTCCGGCTAGGGCCCAGCTCCTCGAGTCACTCGTCTCCCTCCTTCCTATCGCGTGGGATGCAGTCGACAGCGCCAACCACGCCGCGGTCCTCTCGTCGCTCGAGGGTCTCATGGGAAAGACGGTTGCCGCTGTGGACTCTGTCGACACGTGCAGCCTTGCCCGCGAGATCTGACAGAAGGGTGCTTGTGTATGGGACAACGGCGAAACGCTGCGTCAACGTCCAGCGTAGCCGCCTCTGTTCCGGGTGGAGCCTCCATGACCAGAAGAACGACTTCGGAGAAGGTACTCCACTCGCACGGGAAGTCATCGACATCGATTTCGGAATTAATGGAGGACCTAGAAGGGTCGTTACAAGGGAAAGGGAAATCCTGAACGATTCTATGCTCGTCAGGAGAGCCGGCTTTAGGCTTCATTATTATTATATATCGTAACTCGCTCACTAGTTGAGGACAAAGTGCCCTCGCAACATTGACACGCGGCAACGAAAACTGCATTTACATTATCGCGAACCAAACTTGAAGGCGGAGTCTACAAACCAAAGAAAAATCCACATAAGATATAATACCTACAACATACATGAACATGAACACGGTACTGATACAGGAGTCCGGTATCTCAGGCCTCAGGCCTGATCCTCGTTGTCGGCGGGCGTCGGTGTCGGATACGCAGCGGCATCCGCGCCCCCGACAGAATCTACCCCCGCGTCCACCCCCGCAGAATTTACCCCTGCGTCCACCCCCGCTTCGCTGACGGGCGACTGCGGGGCTGCAGCGTTAAAGGCGGGCGACACGCGCCGCAGGAGCAGGGACTCGGGCGAGCGGACGCCCCCGCGCCGCAGCCGGGGCGCGCCCGCGGCCGTCCCGCGCTCCTCGCTCGTCTCCGCGGGATCCTGCGTCGACGCGTTGGAGGATGCGGGCGTGGGGAACGAGTAGAACGTCGCGGGCTCGGTGTACGCGAGTGGCTCGTCCGCGAGCTCGGCGCCGTCGTTCCATCGGAGGTCGTGGCGGCGCGTTTGGTAGCTGAACGGGAAGAAGCGGCGCGTGGACTGCGCGGCGCGGCTCCAGGGCTCGTCGGCGGCGGTGGTGGCGGGCTCGCGCGTGCTCGAACGACGGCGGGAGGTGAACTCGTTGAAGTCGACGGTGCGGGAGCGGGCGGGGCGGCGGAGGGAGGGCTGGCGGGCGAGCGCGAGGGAGCCCGGGGCGGCGGGCGGGAGGGACCAGACGCTGCCGCGGATGCTCGTGGGCGGAGATAGCATGGGCGGGGTAGGGGAGTCCTCGGAGCGGGTTGGGGTGGGCGGGCTGGCAGGGAACGACCGGCGGGCCGTGCTTGCAGACGTCCAGCTCGATGTGTTGTATGCGTCGTACAGCTCGGAGCTGATACGGACACCTTCGACCGGCCCACGCTCCAGCAGCGTATCGAATTCGTCCTCGTCTTCCTCCATGTCCATTTCGTCCAGCGGCGCTGTGAGATATTCGGTCAGGCCTGTTCTGCGGGCCGTCGACCTCCGTCCATGATATATCCGAATTGGAGTCGCCAACAGACGCAGGCTTTTGGCGGTACTGTCCGCAATTAGTCTGCGGTCCCCAGGGCTGCTGCGTAGACGGCGTTCGGCTAATTCCTTGTCAAGTCAGTAACAAAAAGTAAGAGATAACTTTTGTTACTAACTTGGACCAAAATATCAATGACAGCCGTCGTGAACGAGTCCCCAGCATCCAGGTCTTCCACAAAGTTTTTGTAGCTTCAGAGGCAAACATGTCAGTCAGGCGAATACGGTCGCTTTGGACGGGATTAACATGCCTAATGGTAGGCTCAGCCTTCTCCAATTTGGAGCGCTTGATCGCGCCGGACCTGGCCTCATGGTAAGATGCTTGACAGTATCTTATCGTCTAGACGCAGTTACATACACCAGTCCTTTTAGTTTCGAGCTGAGCACATCGTCCGTGTACTCGGAAGTCCTGAATGGCAGCATCGGTTATCTGGACCCCTGAGCGCGGTGGGAGAAGGCGCACCATCGGCCCATTTTCTGAGTAGTGAAAAGGTGAAGATGGTGGACAGTTTTCAAGGGAAAGGGCAGCGAGAGGCCGACGATGAAGAGCGGAGAAGGAGGACCGAGATGGTGGTCGCTGACTAAGCACACCGCCTCGCAAGGCGGCCGTGTTCACGCACTTAGCGAACGAGGATCGACAGATCCACAAAGCGACTCTTGACTAGGGGACTCTGTCGACTGGGACTTGTGTCGATTGTGCGAGCTGGCTTTGCTTTGACGCCATAAGCTTTTGGCTGTAGTCTTCGTCTGGCTTGCAGGTTTCAAATCTGTCTTTGGGACCGTTCCTTCGAATTCACAATATCCAACGCATAATTACCTCTCCGATGTGTGGAATAACATCCTGATCCTGAGACCGTCTCCATAATATTATTGTGGAAGACAGCGGAGGGTCTAACAATCCCGAGTCTCACCAACGTATCTGGGGATCTCGGCTCTCTTCTGCGACTTCCGACACGGATGTGCATAGGTCTCTACGCAGATGTGCACAGGTCTCGCGGATGTACAAGTGCCCGCTGCGCTCCATCGGACTTGCTTTTGGTATAAAGGCAGGCCCAACTCGACTGGAAAAAACATTCGTCGCTCCTCGTCGAACTCACCCGGCCTACTCACGACCTTACCCCACGACCCGCACTACTTACGATTCATCATGATGACCTACATTCCTCTCGCTGTCTTCGCTGGCCTGCCCCTGCTGCGCTCCGCGGCTGCATCCCCCATCGCTGCCATAAACGGCAACGCTGGTGTCGCAGCCACGGTGACGCTCACCATAACCCCGCTTTGCAGCCCTACCGCCTCGGGAGACGTGTCCGGCTCCGCGATCATCAGCCCCGCATTGTCCTTTGCGGGCGCCGTCGCCTCCTCTGTGTTGCCCATCCCTTCTGCCGTGGCGGGCAGCGCCTTGTCCTTCGTCGATGCCGCCGCATCTTCCGTCGTGCCCATCCCATCTGCCGTCGTGGGCAGCGCCGCGTCCTTCGTCGCTGCCGCTTCGTCCTCGGTAGCGCCGATCCCGTCTGCCGTCTTGGCTAGTGCCGCGTCCTTCGTCGCTGCCGCCGTGTCCTCCGCCGCCCCCATCCCGACCGCCGTCCTCGGGAGCGCCGTATCTGCGGCCAGCGGCGCAGTGGCTTCCGCAACCGGGTTCGCCAACGCCATCTCCTCTGCGGCTGGCGTCCCCTCGGCAGTGAGCAGTGCCGCCGTCACCATCGTCTCGCCCGTCGCACTTTCCGCCGCCACCCTCGTCCCGGCCACAGTGACTTCGATCACCAACCTCGTCACCGTCCTCACCGGCGTCGCCGGCACCGCGTCTTCGCTCGCAGGCCTCGCCCTGCAGACCGAGAGATCATTTCACTTGTTTCTCCACCAATCCTTGGTGGATCCATAAGTTTTGGGGCTCGTTCTGACCCCACTTATCTCGTGTACATCACATACATCAAGCACTTCCGACAATTCACTTTCCCCCTCATAAAACTTTAAGGATAAAGATGATGTGCCCTGAAATACCTCACCGCCGCAACCTCCATATGAAACAACCCTTTGACCCTACCGATCTAGAGCTTCACATGGTCCATTATGATGTATAAAGGTTCAGTTGTGACGGTAGACCACTATTATATCTGTTTGATAGCTCTCTCAACATTGGCCATGCATCAAAACAGTCAATTTTCTTCGGTACCAATGTCTAAATGCCGGGTTCTCGACAGTCGGAGGCTCCGGGGTGAAACCTGGGCCAGGCATGTCCATTTGCTTATTATGAAGCTCTGTGAAGTTTATTTTGGGCAAGTATGTCCTTTCACTGTTGCGCTGCAGTTGTTTGATCAGTAATATAGATCCCGTCGCACGTGCCTGGCATCGGAAGCACTCAGTTCTACCATTTTTCTAGGTGCAACACACCATTTTACCATCTGCAATACTGTAGTTAGATCCCCTGAACATTATAAACCAGCATAATGGCATTAAATGCGCTGGCAACAACGGATATGTGTGGGTGCCCAGCTTCCCCATAATTGCCCGTTCGGGAGTTTCGGCCGAACTAAATTCACTGCACTTTCAGAATGTCCCCAAATGTGCCCCGAATAGGCTCAAATTGTTCTAGGGATGCGCGCCTACCATCCACATCTTTCAGATGTTCACAAATATTCTCGAGGGAGTTGTGAAGGGGTCAAAACCCCTAAGGTGCCCAGGTTCCCAGCGCCTGATAGTATATCACACCCTTTCTTCAAGCAATGTATCTTAGAAATTAACGTTCGCAATCTTAGCCTGCATTCATTGATCTTGCGCCCTCGACTTTAAAGAAAATCCGTTAGTTGCAACTGGAATCCTGGATCTAGAAGCTTCCAGGAGCTCGAGACACGCTTGCGGAGGCCGAGGAATTGCGACGAGCTAGGATCAAGGGCACCGCGGATTTTCTCGGTACAATATCTCAAGAAAAGGATTCAAAGAAAGCCTCATCTTCGACACGAATATCATCTTTTCCGACCCTATCCTGTTACATGAAGCTAGAACACAGGTGCCCTAAACCATCCTTGCAGCGGCTTCGCCAATCGTGCAGGCTCCTCACTCGGAGGCCCAACCTGCCGCTTGGCTTTCGGGGGCCTCCAGGCGGCGACCCAGGTCTTGATCGAGGCGAGGCCATGGGCTTGCACGGCCGCGACGGTCGGGTTCGCGAGGCCTTCCCGGGTGACTGGTAAACGCGGAATATTAGTGAGTATGGTTAGGGCAGAGACTCGGAGTGGGGAGTGCGCACGGAGATCGGCACAGTGGTAGCCTTCGCCCTCGGCGATGGGTTGCGTAAGCGTGCTCTGAGTGGTGACGCCCGGCGCCGAAAGCGTCGAGTACCTCCAAGGGTCACCTGTACGTAAAATCGGTGAGCTGCATGCGGACAAGACCGAGGGACACCAACGCTGTCCGGTCGCGAAGAACAGGTTGGATATCGTGACGTTCCACCCGCGGTACAGGCTGTTCGTGCGTGCGGTCTGGACGGTGGGTGGGTTGAGGAAGGCCGCGGGGAACATCTGCTGGCATTGGCGCTGGGGAAGTGGGGTTAGAGTGTCGTATCGTCCGCGTTTGAGCGGGACTTACAAGATCGTAGACCGGTTGAATGAGCCGGGACACCAAGGACGGGACGCCGGGCGGGGCGGACTCCTTTGGGCAGCTTAGCGAACGGTTACTTAATGGCGCAAGATGGTGTACGGCGCACCTGGAGGAAGCCGACTTCGTTGCATCTGCATCAAGGAAAGGTTATGAAAGAAAGGAACAGAAACGTGATGACGAACACAATCCAGAACCCTGTATAGATGGCATCAGTAAGATATCTACAACGAGCGAAAGGGTTCGTACATGATCTTCCTGAATTGTCTATGGACGTATCGGTCCAGTATGACTGAGTGATGTTGTAGCTTCCTAGGCAATCCCTGAAATGCCAGCCGTTTAATGAGCAGAAAGTGTTTTGCAACGAATACGGACTCGGCATCTGAATCTCCGCAAACTAGACAACGAAGTATCCGTTAGAAAAGGGGAACATGTAGCGAAGACGATTCGCATACTTAGGGCCAAATAAGTGGTCGTCCAATATGAAGACCACGCATCCAACGCATGGTCAAGACCCCATCCAGCCGCCGGTGCGTTCACGCCGTTCTTGACCTCGAGAGCGTCGCAAAAGTTGAAGAACTGGGCGCCCGGACCGACGGAAAGCGACAGGCCCTGCCAGTCCCACAGATTGTTGCGCAACGACCCCGCGGCGTCGTCAAGATGCGTGACATCGCCCATGCCGAACGAGTCCTTGATCGACTGGATGGCTTTCGTATCGGACCCGGTGAACACCTGGTCGATGTGCGACATGACGCGCTCGATGTCTGCGGAACAGTTGGCCGGCATGAAGAGGCGCTCGGGCTCGAAGTATTGCCAGAAGTCGAGGATCGCTTCGACCACGGCGCTGGATGCGTACCCCGCGGCAAACAGCCCGGGCTTGTTCACCATGGTCCAGCTGGTCAGAGCCCCGGAGTAGCTGCCGCCGACTAATATCCAGGGCGTCGTCGCTGGCGTGACTTTGTGTCCATTAGGCATGGGAAGGACGACATTCTTCGTGAAGTATTCCAGGTCGTCGATGGCCTAGGGGTCTCAGGGTCACGAGCTGTCCAGGCTTTGAAGATTTCAATCTGACCTGTTGTATTGTATGGAGTTTCAAGCTCTTGACAGTCAGATCCGGGAACGGGTTGCTTCAGCGTTTGTCAGCGCTTGCGACGAGGGGGACGGGCAGAACACCCACCTCAATCCGTAGAACCGGTGCTCCAAAACGATAGCGGCCCCGTTTTCCTGCTGCGCGATTTGGCCATTTATGGTGGCATTGGTGAGGTACCCGGTATAGGCTATAAACCATTAGCAATGAGAATAGTGCTTACGACTGCACTCACGAGCGGCATTGGATTCGCCCGGGGTAAATAATATGATCGGTCCACCTTCCGAGTGATTAGTCTGGCTGAGCAGGTAGCGAGCTGCCCGGCTTCATACCGGACTCGTACATCTCATAGGTATGCCAATACCTCTGAGTAAACGTCCCTAAAGAGGGCTAGGAAGCCGTCAAAAATGTGATCATAAGAGAATGAACGGCCTCACATTGTTGTGATCGATGAGCTGCTGAAAGAAGTACGTCGTGTTGTACGGGGGCAAGATGGTTCCATTTCGACTGGTCACTGGCCCCGTTTGCTCGACGGGAATGATGGGGATCGTCGGTTTGGGGAGAAAGTTGGCGTGTGGGCGGCCGTCGGAGAGCGCGTTGACGAGAGAGAGGGCGGTGGCGACGAGGGAGAGCTTGAGAAGCATCTTTTCTCCGTGGGCGGCTGCAGCTCATCGTGCGCATTCTTATACTCGACCGTTTGACGGATCAGGGACGGCGCGGGAACAAGATGCTACCACATGCCCCGCAACCAAGATAGCTGCGAGACGGGCCCGGTTGAGCTGACAGATTCCCCGACGGATATCATCCAAGTACGCAGTATTGCTGCAATCGAGCGTGCCGACGGAACGATGGAAGGCCCGAGACAGCGAGAACACCACCAGGGAACCAGACATTCGAGCTGCCAGGGTCTGAGCGACAGATAGCGTCGCTAAAACGGGGACACTCCACATGCACAAGATGTAGAAGAAATATCGCGACCATCACACGACCGCGACCGATAAGTATTCCAGAGTCTTCCTTTTTTCTCAGCACATGCTGGTCTGTGACAGGGTCGCGACGCGTTGTTGTGGAATATGGATATGATGCCATCAATTGATGCGATCTTGTGGGTCCTTGTTGTATTAGGCCAACGATCATGTGACGAAGTTCAACTTCAACGGCGACTCAGTCTCTTGTTTTTCGTTCTCCCGGTTCCTGGCCCCGGCTCTGACGCCCCCTCCAACGCCTTACGCTTTTACGCGCTACGCACCCGACGCTCCCTCAAGACGCACCCAACGAACATCACAACATGATCCCTCTCATTCCAGCTCTCGCTCTTGCTTTCCTGTCCTTTTTCTGCTCTGTTTTCGTCATTCTACGCATAGTGATTCCCATTCTCCCTCCTCATCCGTAAGCAAATTCTCTCTTCCTTACATTTCCTTGCTAACTGGTTTGTCGTTCATTAGGCTTAGTCGGCGTGTTGCCCCTGTACGCCATTCACCGACCGACTCGACTACACACTAACTTTAGACAGGCTGAATTCGGTCTTCCCAACTTTAGGTCCCTCTCACCCGCAGATAAGAGGTGTGTCCGGTTGTTGCCATCCTCGAAATACGCTGACGATTGTCCAGTCACATCTGGCTGGCCGGCTTGGACATCCTAGCCCTCGCGCTATTTATCTGGCAAACTATCAATGAATACACCGGGGGCCCGTCCGATGCTGCAACCGCCCTGGACCCCGCGTCATCCCTGAGACTCTGGATCGCTCTGACGCTCCGACAGACCTGTCTCCTCATCGTCGCGGGCCTCACCCTCCTGCACGTGCGCATGGGCCGCTCGGTGTCCTTCGGCGTCAAGCACTGGATGCTCTGGACTCCCGCTTTCCTGCTGGTTGCGACGTCCACCGGCATCGCCGTCGTCCTCTCCGGCGCCCAAGTACCCAGTCTGTTTATCGGGCTTGCGTCGTACACGACCACCATTGCCATCATGAGCTCCATCGCGTTCTGCTGCCTCGTTGGCACCCTGCTCGCCATCAAGCGCAACCTCGCCATCCAGGACGAGTCCGAGCCGTGGCCCCCGGTCCGGCAGATGGAGCAGCAGCCGCGCCCGTCGTTCGCCACCGAGGAGGTCGACGCGATTCGTGACGGCGCGTCGTGGATCACGAGTAACGCGTCCAACGCCAGCTCCCGCCATAACTCCGTCTCGGCGTGGTCCTTCTCCACCCGCGCGCCGTCAAACCACCACGGCGGCCGCGCCCAGGGCTCGTCCGTCCCCGCCAAGTCGTCCTTCTGGTTCAGCAACTCCACCCCCGCAGACGCGCCGCCCGTCCCGCCCCTCCCGCCGCTCTCCGGCCCCCTGTCGCCTACGGCGCAGAGCCTCAGCGACCCCGACCCCTTCCGCCTCGACCCGCCGCGCCAGCGCCTCGATTCGCAGACGTCCTGGCTGACGTCGACCAATGGGTCTCAGAAGACGGTCTCGGCGTGGTCGTACCCCACTACTATGCACCCCGCGGACGAGCACGAATCTTCGTCGCACAACGGCAGCTCGAACAACCTCAACGCCGAGCTCCTCCCGTCCAACACCGCTGTCACGCGTCCCAGCACCCCCGCGATGGCCAACGCCAAGGTCTTGGGCGGGTACGGGTTCGGCCCGGTGAGCCACACCGACGCGGAGAAGAGCCTCGCGGCGCTCGCTGCGGCACCGGGTGCGACTCTCGATATCTCCGTCTACCGTGCTATAGGCTGGTTGGTTACCATTTGGGTTCCCCTCGTACGTCTTGCCATGCTATCATTCTGGCAACGCTGACTTTTCGTTATCAGGCACTTTCACTTCCTTACCTCCTGCTTGCCCCACAGAACTCCCGGACACCGGCGGCCGCGTCTATCCTGCTCATCCTCTCCGTAACGCTCTCGTCCCCGCTCCTCGCGCTCAACCTCCTCTTCCGCTCCCCGCTCCCGATCCCGCACGGGCTCTTCGACATCCGGGGCGAGCTGCCAGCGAACGTCGTCCGTGGTCCTTCTCGCGCGGGAAGTACGCCTACTTTCAAATGGTCCCATGAATACAAGCGCAGCACGAGCGCGAGCGTCACCGTCGTCGAGGGGCGGCGGAGCGGTGATGTGTGGGTGGCGAACGGGGATGCGGTCGACGGGAAGGGCCGGGTGGGCCGCGCGCTCGGGCTCGTCGCGCCCCGGCCCAAGCTATCTGTTTTGCCACCCGATGAGGAGGAGGAGGGGCAAAGGACGCCGCCGCTGCCGATGCAGGAGGGGGACTCGTCCTTGCCTATCACGGTGCACAACTCGACGCAGGACGAGGTGAGCGCGCAGTTCGGAAGGCTCAGAAACGACTCGAAGGCGAGCTCCCGCGTGTCGGGCGCGGATGAGAGCTTGGCGTATGCGAGCCGGATTATGGTCGCGCAGCGGCATTACTCAGCCCTCGCGCAGACCGTGGTCGTCCCCAGCGGCGGCTCGCCCGAAAAGTCGCACCGCACGTCGGTCGGCGGCCACCTCGTCACCGCGAGCGGCGTTGGTCCCAGCCGCCCCCGCCATTCCGCGCATCTGCGGACCCGCTCGGGTTCGTCGATTCAACATGGCAGCCCCACGACCGAGTCCTTCGACATCAGCCCGCCCCCATCGTTCCCCCTCCCGCCTACCCCGCCCAACGTGCGCGCCGCGCGCCTCGCGCACCTCAAGCACAAGAAGTCGTTCTCGTCGGGCTTCTCGTTCGGCGCGGTGGACGACATGAACGAGATTGACGCGCTGACGGCGGGGTTACTGCCACTGCTCGTCCCCGGGCTGACGGTCGGGGAGAATATGCGGATCAAGGGCGGAGAGTGGACGCCGCCGACCAGCTTTAGCCGCGCGAAGGGGAAGGGCGCTGCAGCACGCGTGAAAAGGTTGAATGAGTTTGGGGAGGACTTCTCGTCGCCGGAGGTGCATTCGACGCCGGCGCGGACGCGTGCGCGCCAGGCGAAGAAGACGGCGATGCACAAGAGGCACCACTTTAGCTTGCCGAGGTATGAACTTTGTCCACTCATCTTTTTTTTACAAGCTTACTTACAACATACTGCAGTCTGAGCCTGGGCAAGGACGGCGTGCATTCGCTCACGAACTGGAAGGACGAGATCAGCCGCGCGTTGGAGCTCGGGCAGTATACTGCGTTTCCCAGCAACGTCGATATCGGCCGCCGCGCGACAGTTTTCGGCGCGGAATCGATCCCTAATACGCTCACCCACCCCCACCTGCACGCGGTCGCGGAGGAGGAGGAAGAGAAGCAGCAGCAGCAGCCCACGCGCTTGACGCGCGGGCTGTCCTCGCGGCGCCTCGGGCTGCAGTCGGACGTCCCGCACGATGCTCATTTGTCTGTGGATTCGTTTAGTGGCGGTGGGTTGCCCGCCTCGGCGGCGTCGACGGCTACGTTGTTCGACTTTGAAGCGGGCATGGACTCGGGCCCGCAGGCGGAGAGCACGCCGCATAATACCGTGTCCACCAAGCCTACGTCCAAGCAGCGCCCGCCGCCGCTGCCCCTTCCCGTCCCCGAATACGTCCGCGCGCAGACTAAGTCCTCGCGCCGCTCGAGCATCGTGTATATCTCGTCCCCCGACGCCTTCTCGCCCACGGCCTCTACCCCTGCTGCGGACGTCGAACCGACGACACCCTCAACGATGTCGGCGCTCGCGCAGTGGTCATCACGCGTCATCGCGAAGCCGGGGAAGCTGCAGCGGAAGATCTCAGACGCCGTGTACGGGACCACCCAGAAGCCGGGCTCGCCGGGCCTGCGCCCGCTCGCGCTGCTGCAGGATCGCGACACCAATGCCGATGGCGGTACGCCGCCGCTGTCGCTCCGGAAGAAGCAGAACAAGGTGCGCGGCGCCGTGAACGACGAGAACGCTGCGCCTGGAGCTGCGAAGCGGAGCCTCAAGCCGCTGCAGCTCGTGCGGACCGAGACACGTCTTCAGCACGTGTAATCATGATCATACCCATTTTTTTTTGTCGTTTCTTGCTTTAACGGGCCAACTACCCGTTGTTCTACCTGCTTTCATCATCCCACTCGCTAGACGCTTTTTCGCTTGAAGCTTTTCGTTGCTTTTACACATTTTGCATTACTATCCTTCGCTTGATGCTTTTTTGTTCTGTTTTTGCTTTTCCGCTTTTTGCTCTCCTATTGCTCTTACTATCAACGTCACATCTGCTCTCCATTGCTATCATCATCTTGCTCTCTATCGCTATCCTCTATGCTCTGAAACCTATGCCCCTTTCTGTATCCATTCGCTCAAGTCTACTACGTATCATTGCCAAGTCAAGATATCATGCTAAGTACAACACCCATACATATATATACTACTGCTGTTCTCAAATGAAAACCTACAGTTTATACATTGGTGAGAATGAGGTAAACAGATTTGCAGTTGGCTTCCACGTAGTGCGGGTGGTTGGCGATTGGGTTGAAGACGACGTCTAGTCTGCCGGCGGCTGTGGAGTTTGGGCAAAGAGCAAAAAGGTCGTTACGGCCGTTGGCGCCGAGTGTTTGCGCGCCGGCGGACCCGAGGACGGGGTTGGGCATGATACAGTAGGTTGGGGGTGCGGTGGGAGGGAATTGAGTCGTGATGAAGGTCGGGGAATCACCGGGCACGATGGCGATCGAGGTCGTCCTGAAGTTGGGTTGCGAAGTCGACATGGGCAAGAGGCCCCCGTTCGTCAGGACCTCGGAGGTGAAAACGTCGCTGGCGGTCTAGAGGAATGTGTTATCCTGTCGGTCTCGGAAAACTTTTAAAAGCGACGTACGGTAAGTATCGAATAGCTAACGAGGGTGACGGTGTTCACGATAGCGACATGTAGCGGTACAGAGGCAGAGCCTGTTGTTGGAGGGGTGAAATACATAGCTTGCAAATTGAAGTTGGTCGCGCGCGTTGTCGATAGACAAATCTCGCCAGCGCTGTCTTCGTAGACCGATAGTTTGCTCGAGCCGCCACAGAACTCCGTGGTGTTCGCTACACATGCTGTATGGCAGGCAGCATCGCTCAATAACGACGACGTGGGCAGCGAACTGCTGCACCCTGTTTTGACGGTTAATAGGATGCTAAGGGCGCAGAGCGAAACCTACAGCACTCTAGGCCCACTTCTAATCCGGCTACCCCGAACCCATTGGCTTTGCATGCAGCAGTGCAGGTCTCGATTGTTACGCCGCCGGAAATTGATTGTGGGTGTGGCAGAGCTCTGGAATTAACATTATCTCTGGAAAGAGTATGAGTAAACCGAGCACGCTGCATTGGACAAGGACGTACGAGAAACAGCCTTTGTACTCCCACGGTCCAACGTTTTGCGGAGCGACGGGGAGGATGCCATTCCAATAGACGTCCACGAAATTTCCCGCTCCACACAGTTCATTGGAGTTTCCGCTGCAGGGCATGTCACAGTTTCCTTCGCTCGTAAGGGTACCCGAGTCCTGCAGAGCTTGATCACAGTCTAAGATAATATTAAGGAGTGTCACCGTGAGAATGGGGTTTAAAACACACAGCATTCCGACCCAAATTCAACGCCGGCGAGGTTGAATCCGTCAGAAGTGCAGAAAGCGAGACATGACTCTACGGTCATGGTGGCGGCACTGAAAGAGGCTCCCGCTAGTGTTCGCGACGCGCTATTGTCTCTGTATGAAACGTGAGCCGCACTCGTGAAGAGCGGTTGAGGGAAAGGTACTGACGTATAACATCCTTGTGAGGTCCAATCGGAGAGAGTTGGGTCTCTTCGGTTTGTGCGGAATGCCCGAGCCTCAATACAAAGTCAGTCTGATGTACTCGGCGCCGCGTGTTGCCTACGGATGGAACCAGAAGGACAACGCCTGTACACAAAGCTGAGACTTGGAATATCATCGAGTTCGGTGGTATCTGGCAGGCCTTGGCGGAGGCGTCCTTTATAACTAGCTGCCGGGGACAGACACCCGCAACTATCGATCTGGACCACGATTCGGCGTTCCATGCCCCTGCAGGTACAATACAGTGATTTGATAGGCATGCTTCCCCTGATTCCTCGGATATTTATCACCACCGGCGGCCAGTGTGCTTCAGAGCTGCTCGGAGATGAGATTTCAAAGAGGTAAATAGCGAAAGCGAACGCCGAATGTCCATCTCGGTAACTACGAAGGAATATCGCTCCCAAGAGGAGTTGAATAAAGGTTAAATGGCTGACAGACAAGGCTGGCATGCCCTGGCACGGCATCGCTTCCCCGGTGCCATTGTCGCTGTCGTCCTAGAATACTTGATCCTTGAAATGAATAGGCCCGGAACAAAGATGTGGGTCTCTGTCCTGCCACTAGGTCTATTAGAGGAGTCGTTGAGTCAACATTGAACAGCGCCGGAAGTCGCCACAAAGTATTAGGGATGCGAGTTGCTTTTGGCCGAAGTGGAAGCGATGAAAAGAGGAAAATGAATAAATTACATAATTACGGCATTCGCCGCGAGCGGCCATGGTCAACGAACGGCCGATCGAGATCCGACTTTTATTGTCCCACGACGAGTCTTGCCAACAACCTTCGTAAATACTAAGGTAGGCGTCAGTCACTCCCCGCAAGCGGTCACGTGATCAAACTGTCACATTGACAAGGCTCCGGCCACAAACCCTTGACTGACAAACTAAAACCTAGAAATGGTGTGTTTGGACCTTCCTGAGAGATCCTAGATCTCAGAATTTCAAATTTTAAAGTTGTCATCATGTAGTATGTAATTCTTTTGACTCATTTTCTTTCAGTGCAGAAATGATCATTTCATCGAATGGGCATGATTTGGTTTTTTCTTGGCCCAATATTTGCCGCTGACATAAGCTTCCCACGACCCTAATCAGGTAATTCCTTGCCGGAACCATGCATACAGCCCAACCAATCGCCTTCCTTCTTCCGTCCTTCAGCTGCAAGGCGTAATCCTGACTATTTGAAGGCAAATTTGGGCGAGGGAAATTCTGAGTGAGATGACATAAAATTTCTCAGAAAAAAAATTATCTTGGAAACGATACAACTGAGTGAATCCCAGCATTTATAGGTTTTGCATTCAAAATTTTGCCGGTCACGTCACGCGTGACATTTCACGTGACTGCTTGCGGGGAGTGACTGACGCCTACCTTACCTCCTTTAACTTTCTTCCTTGCTCGCCATAGCTCGCCATGCAACACGGACAGAAAACTCAAGTAAGATCCCCTTGAATATTCCGGTGGATGGCTGGATCCTGATAAGGTTGTAGACACCAAGTCAGACACTGCGCAGTAGTTTTCCCGGCCATTTCAAGATGTGTTTCAACTTTACTGACAAATCGTGGTCCATAACTGCTCCAAACCTGAGTCCTGTAATCCAGAAGGGGAAAGGTTCAAAAACTGTGCCAGGTGTAAGATGTGAAGCCATTCTTCTAACTGGTGTAAATTGTCCGTCCTACTCACTATCTTTTCCAAAGCGTACGATACTGTGATGCGCAATGCCGTGAGCCTTCTCTCCATATTCGTCCTTCCGCTTGGTTAACAATGTGCAGAGAAAAAGGACTGGCCAAAGCATAAACGAAGATGCGACATATACTCCTCTCAGACAGCGATGGCCGAGGAGAGAGACGAGCTAGATGCCACATGGGCACTGGGTCAGACACCGACACTGCCCTTAAAAGCTTGTTATACATTGCTGGTATGTCGTTAACGTTACAAGGATGGGTCTATAATGAATTTGGCTTGTTGCAGAACGAATGGGTTTTCAAATATTGGCCGTTGCTGTGTCTTTCTCTGCTGCATGTCCAAGGACTCTGGGGCCGTCCCCGTCTGAACACTCCCTTTCGACAGCCCCCTAGGTATTTTATATGAAATTGTCCACTGCATCAGGTATTTCGGGGAAACCAAGGCCGGGCAACATTTCGCGTGGACAGCGCGGAAGTCGTTTCAATGTCCGGCTACGTGCAGCGGCGACAGACACTGCTCACCGTATGGACGACCAAGATATACAGGCAATTGTGGACCACTTCGATACGAAAAGGTCGCATCGCGCACAGCTCTACACCCGAATTATCGCCTTGCTATGGTTGTTCAGTGTTTATTTCCACAATGGCATTAGTGCCATGCAGTACCACAAAAATTAGTATTTTGAGAATGACTTTAGAACGGACTATTCGCGGCAATGGCGCCCTCCTGCCGGTGACTGGCTAGGTTTCTTGAAGGAGACTGTTGCCGGGGGAGGGGATGGGATCATGCAGACATACACTTCTGACCATTGAAAGAGTAAGCAGCCGGTGACCCGTTCTATCATCGCTACTTACTAAATCCCCATGTTCAGGCGAGATCACATTTGAATGGCATCCAACGCTTGGCAGCTCTTTGTTCCTATGGCCAAGCCCCGCTGGAGTTCCGCCAGCTTTTATGTTTTCCTCCATAGTTTTGAACACTATCTCTTGTCGGCAATCTGCTGCTCGTGTGCTCTCTCCAATAGCTCATTGCCAATATCTGAGTTAGTCGAAACTGAACTCCTTTGAATGTGATCTGCGTCGGCGCTCGCCAACACCGCTGTTCCCCTATCTAATCTCCCTCCTGGATCTAGTCCCGACTGGATGCGTCAGATTTGCGGGCCTTGGGAATGGCTCTACGCAGAGTAGCGGTGTGTCTTGTAAGCATCAAAATTTCCCGTTCCTGAATACCATCGCTATACTTGATAGTGCCAGAAACAATTTTCGAGATGTTCTCGGCACTTGTGATCTCAGTAGCAAGCTACGTGTAACTCTATCCGATCGCCCCCAACTGTGTAACTCATGGCAAAACATTCACACCAGATTATATCTTGTCATGGTCGTGGACAATGTAAGTAATCGAGAAAGAAATTACGGAGTAGTATTAAAAAAATCAGTTTTCCGATGATCCAGCGAAGATCATCTTCTCTCTTAAATGCTCGATTCGTCCAAGTCTGGAAGGCAGGTTATATTAGTCCATAAGCCCCAGCTGAGTAGGAGCAAATTTCCGTGCGGGTGGATTCGTCTTTGGCAGTCGCAAAAGACATCCGAGGCCCGGCCATACACAGGCAATGGGAGCGCGCTAGCGCCATTCGAGAGTCCAAACGCAAAAATCCTTGGAAATATGAGCATGTTGGGCAAGGAGCGCATCTATGTAGGCCTAACGTTTGAACAGGTGAAGACTAGCTAAGAGCCAAGGGCGTTGGGGAGGAATAGCGGATCGTGTACGGTCTTTCGGTAGAGACCGAGCAATGCACGACAAGTCTTTTATTGACATCGCCGAAAGAACAAGTTCAACGGCGGACCCGCACTTACCCAAAGTTATGACGTCATCGGAGATTACCACCGCTGCTCTGGTTGAGTTGTCAGTGTGCCTCCGGTATTGTGCTGAGGGTCGGAATATCTGGGTTCCAGTCGAGTCCGAGTTATTAAAAGTCGACCATTGAGTTGTTTTGTTCGGAGAAGCCTCGTTATGCCAGGATTGTCTGCGGAAAATAGGTCAAATGTTTCATTTTATATGCTAGTTCGTAGATCAGAATGTAAAGCTCGTCTCTTAGTGTGCCTTCGAGTCGGTGGAAAGTTGAGCTGGGTCGACTTTCTCACGGTTGAAATACGGGATCAGTCGGCTTCTGGACGGATCAAATCGGGCATAGTTCTCTCTCACGTCCTCCAACTACTTGTTCTCGCAACCAGGGAAGGCAATGGCTCGCTTCCACATGAGACAGGCTCCCGTGGTACTCTTTGGTTTGTCTCATCAGTACAGCCACCAAATCTCATATAAAGCGGCTGACCCCTGTGGCTGACTCTCAGTTCGCTCCTTCGCCGCTCTCTTCCATCATCGACGTTCGTTCCCTTCCCTTATACTGAGTTCCCTTTCTAACTCTCTTCAGCGCATGCTGTCCTCTGGCCTATTCTTCTCCCATCTGATCCAATGCCTTACCCGCCGCCCTACCTGTCTCGCCTTCGACGGATTTCCCTTCCACCATCGACATCTCTCCCTCTATGCCTGTCAGCCACCCTTCCTCGCTTCCGAGGACTTTCCCTTCACCACCACCGACTTCTCTCCCTCCTTTCCCATCCACATCCTCCCCCGTCTACATTGTCTCCCCTCCTGCAGGCTGTCACCTTCGCCCTTCCTCGCTCGCTCCCCGGAGCCTCCTCTCGCCTTCGACTTCTCGTGCCCTTCCCCCGCCCTCCTACTTACCTTCCTATACCAACGGCATCTCACTACCCCGGCATCTCACCCTTACCCCCATCCATGTCTCACCCTTCCGTTAAGGTTCTCCTTTCTATAGCTCTGTCCGTATTTCAACCGTGGGAAAGAAAATATTGGAGTGTTCAATTTCAAGGTTCCGCGTTCAAAGCAGACTAATATTGTTGTTAGTCGTCTTTTTCATTGCTCCAAAAAAATCTGACCTACCCTCCCCCTCGAGCACCAATTTCATCGGGTATTTGGGACCTCTCCGCTGTGGAAGATTGGCAGTTCCCCTTGAAGTAAATCTTCTTCCGTCCGCTGGCTCACACCTTGTGCAGGGGGCTCGGAATCGTACATGGGTCGACTCAGGATTCCAGCAGTGACGCGGCTGGAGTTACCGTGGACGCTCCCTGCAATACTTTAGTGTGAGCTTCCCTGTCGCTTCCGCGTTCTTCAGCGCCGCAAGGCAATCACCATTTATACCCTGCGTAAACGACCCGGCGCGCGCGCACTGACGAGTTTGTTTTTCAGGCGCGATTCATCGCAGGTCTTTATATCTGTCCCCTTCACCGCACTGTGCTCAATCTGCCTTTCCCCAGGATTCCCCGCATCCTGCCCATTGTAAGTCGTCGGAAAATCATATTGAACGCCCGCAGCGAGAAAGCCGCCGGCTTCAGCGGCGCAGGCTTTAGCACTTCGCACGACCAAGGTACGTTTTGTCTCCGCACTCTTCAGTCCCTGGCCCACGTCTATCCGCCGACTATAGCTACTAAGATGCAGCCGTTAAAGGTTTCTTGAAACAAACTTCCGAAAGGCACATAGAACAAGCTATTTAACCCGAACGGACGTGTACGTTCCGCCCTGATGTGTTTTTGCTGGTCTCATTCGATCGCAGGCATACCCGGATGTCGCGCTGCGGTCTAATTTCGCCTCCTCGCCTGCGTTCACAGGTTGGTTGGTCCAGCCTCGCAGAAGTTCAGGCAATCGCTGACAGACGCGACACGTAGGATTTGTTGTCCTTCTCAACGACGGCTGAAGAAGGGCTTCGCTCACTTGGATTCTTGAACTCGCTTCTGTACTCGAAGCCTGTGAGCGGCTTCAACGATATCACCGTCGGCAAAAATCCTGGGTGGCAGTGGGTGCGGCACGCCGGAGTGCTTTCTGCAAGAAAAGATGCCCAACAGTGGATTTGAGGCCTCAGACGCAGACCCAGTTGGCTGGATTGCGATTTACTTTCGCTTGTCCTGAGAGGCTGAGCGGCGAGCGCTGAATGCTGAGTAGTGAGCGCACGAGCCAACAAACCGTGGATCAGCTTCAAGTTCTTGGCACAGCATCCGGCGATCCTTAATCATCCGAATCAGTACAGAACCACTGTGTCCTCGACTCCTCGCCACTCCCATCGTTTCTTTCGCAGCCCGCCAAGACTATCACACCACCTTCGACTCTGCCTTCACCGCCTCCGACCACCCCTCTACGAAACCCTCCCTTCAGTCCACCCCGGCCAGTCGGGGTTCGGGGAGCGACGAATTCGATGATCAAGATTCCCTCAAACAGAGACTATCTGAATATCTTGGCGACAAATACGAGTGCCGGAATTTACGCATCACAGTCCAGGAGGAGCTCCAGCCGATCGAGAGCTTGACGACCGCCGCGGACTTAATGATGCAGGCCATGCGAAAGTGTATTGGTCGTCTCGTCTCATTGGGCTATGTTGAGTTCTCATTTTCGCTGCAGGGTACAGGTGGCTTTACGAAGAAGCGCGAGTCATGCATCGCGACATCAGCCTCGGCAACCTGATGTTTCGTATCAAGGACAACCAGGTCGTCGGCGTGCTGAGCGAGTATGGTTTATCGCTGCGCCTCGACACCTTCCCGGCGCCGACATCCAAACAGCGGATCGGAACGATGCCTTTCATGGCTGCAGATCTACTTGTCCTTGAACCCCCGCCTCACCTCTATCGCTACGATCTCGAGTCACTATAACCACTTACCATGACGGGACCCGGGTTACTAATCCCCCGCTCTGGGGTGGAAATACTTGGATATGACGAATCTGTGCAAAAAAAAGTATGGCTTCTGCTTGATACGTATACACCCCATGCTCAGGATTTTTAAGAATGGGTTAGTGGCGCGTAGAGATCGCCAAGACATCCCCCCGTTCGAGATACCCGGCGCCCCTCCTTCGACGACGCAACGTTTGGAGGGTAATTTTGATAAATTTTGGCGGTTTGAAGAATAGTCCAAGGTTTAGTAGATGATCTAGTCTTTACGAATCTCGAATATGCTCGTCAACAATTCTGGCTCGAAGCGTTCTTCTTTGCTAATAATTGTTCACAACCCTTGTGTATCAGGCAACTGAGTCTAGAGCTGGGACACTGGGGGTCATCGCAGTCACTGGTTTGGGGACTTCAGTCGCGCTACTTGATTGCTTGGTTGTTTGCAAGAAAGAGACCGCGGAACGGGCTGAGGGACTTGACGCTGGCTGCAGATTGTACCTATGTAGGGCCTGTCTGCAAAACAACTGATCATTTCCCTGACAGACCGAATTTCGCAAAGCTGCTCGCCTTGGTCACGTCGTAGGTTATAGTGAAAACATAGATAAAAGTACAAGCAGTTATTACTTCCGCATCCGCTTCTTCAAACGACGTTAGTGTGCAGGTTTCTCGCACATGGCGGTGTGCGCGCCCCGGTGGTGGTTTCTACGAGGCTGCTCCTGGTACGGAACGCCCCGACTTCGAGCTTCGCGTTTGGGAATATCCGCGTCCGGCTGCCAGTAGACTGGGTGGAAGTCAAGCGGGGCTTCACACAAGTACAACGAAGGACGGACAAATATTGTTACAGTCGAATATAGTACATGTCGCGACGTTAGAACGGGCTTATTGAGATTTGAGATTCTGCACGGTACATAGATTGGGAAAGGAGGGTACATACGAATCAGATTGTTCCAGGCTCGGGGAACCAGCCGCATGCCGAAAGGTTCACTCTCATGGTGCCCGTCGGACCCACAGTAACCTCGACGCCTTCTGCCTCAAGGGCGTCACTTTGATTCTGCGCCCCAGTAGTTCCAGGCCCACGCGACGAGATGGCGCCCGAAGACGAGACTACACGGTGCCAAGGGATCGGAGGAGTGGCTCCGGGCGCCAAAAATTTGAGCGCTGTGGTATAGTCCATGGGTTGCAGCCAGAACAATACACCAAAATGACCTTACCCTGCCCCACATGTCTTGAGTGGTTAGGCATTCCAATCAGCTTTGCGATATGGCCATAACTGGTGACTTTTTGCGGTGGGATCAGGCGGACGGTATCATAGACCGCTGCGTGGAATTCGGCACTATCCATTGAATATGCGGTCTGTGGCCTGTAATTATTAACAAAGCGCGTGTAGGAGGACGGAGTGGTGTGCGGTCGTGCTGCAAATTTTCCTTGGTGGTGGAGAGAAAGCTCAGCTTGGTGTGGCTTTGTTGATTAGCAACATGATCAAGAAACGAACTCGACCACAACCCCGCGTTCGGGAGATATCTCCAGACGAGGAGGTCGTACCGCTCGAAGAAGAAGATGACGGCAACGAGAAGACACCGTGCGTCCTTCGAATACCACCAACCATCCCTGATTCCCAACTTTCGCCAGTTTGGACCTGAACGATTTAATCGAGCTGCGCAAGCTTCGCAGGGCACGTCAAGGCATCGATGCGGCCAAGCTGAACAAGGGAGACGCTCGGAAGAAGAAGAAGCGGCCGAGAGAGGAGGAGGAGGAAGAACGCGGTGGGTTGCAGAAGGCCGCGCCGATTCCGGAGGACGAGGAGTGAGCTTCCATCCTTTCTGGCGCGAACTGGACCTCAACCCAGCAGGGACGACGAGGAACGCGATGCCAGAGCCAGGCGCGTTGTCCGAAACAACAACTTCACGCAGCAGACCAATGCGCTCGACGTCGACAAGCACATGTTAGCCGCTGTTCGTAATTTGCGGGCATGGCTGAATATCACGCAGGATGGCCTACATAGAAGAGAACCTCAAGGTCCGTGGAAGACCCCGCGATGATGAAGAGACGAATACGGGTCCCGCCGATCCGCAAGAGGCGCTCTACCGTATAGCAGACCGCTGGAAAGTAGAGAAGCAAAAACCCACCCCGGACGATGGAAGCGTTACCAACAGCATGACTATGCTTACTGCCATCCCGGAGGTCGACCTCGGCATGGAGTGCGTGTTGTCGTAACGTTGTTGGCGTACACTAACCAAGCTTCACCAGTACCCGGCTCAAGAACATCGAGGAAACGGAAAAGGCCAAGCGAGTCGTGGCAGAAGGCCGACAAGAGCCGCGCAAGAAAATCAATAACGACGAGGAACACCTCGTAGCCTCTCGTTGTGCGTCCACCTTTCGGTGTATGCAAAGCCCCTTTTGATTTCCACAACATAGTTTACCGGCCAAACCTCAAAACGAAGTCGGACGCGGATATTCTCAGAGACGCGAAGCTCGAAGCCATGGGGGTCCCCGTTCCAGATGAACAGCCTCGTAGAACCCACAAGGAGGGCGCGCAAATGGCGACCGACGAGATGGCAAGTCGCGTCGCCGTCTAGTGCGAATAAACACATACTAACGTCGTATCGCCAGGTCATGGAGCGATTCAAGAAGCGGATGCGGAAGTAATGGTTGTATAGCAATTGTATCTTTATTCGTGTATTCATAGCCCTAAGTGACCAAGGCGAGCAGCTTTGCGAAATTCGGTCTGCCAGGGTAATGATGAGGTGTTGTAGACAAACAATTAGAGCGACTAACGTTCCCAAACCAGTGACTGCGTCCCAGCCCTTGGTCGCATTGAATCCCGGTGTGCCGCATCTTGATCTCCTGGTCAGTTTTGGAATCGGAAGCCAGCAAGGAACATACCCAGGATTGCTGCCCACAGTGATATCGTTGAACCCACTCGCAGCCTTTGAGTACAGAAGCGGGTTCAAGAATCCCAGCGAGGGAAGCCCCTTCTTGAACCGGCCGTCGTTGAGGAGGGCAACGAAGCCTACGCGTCTGTCAGTGATTGACCATGCCTCTGGCAGACTAGACCAACCTGCGAACGTGGGCGAGGAGGCAGACGTCCCCCCGATTGAGCGGGGGGTCCCGGCGATGAAGACGCGGAAGAAGTCGGACTGCGCTGAGACGTCCGGGATTGCCTGCAATCTATGAGGGACTGGAGCCGACGCATTAGAGCGACACTTACACGTCCGTTCGGATTGAATAGTCCGCTGTAAGTGCCTTTCGGGAGTTTGCTCAAGAAACCTTTAACGGCCGCATCTTGGTAGCTTGGGGTGGCGCATGGGCATAAATAAGCATAGGACTGAAAGTACCCCAAAAGACATACCTGGGTCGGGCGAAGTAGTCACTGAAGCCTCCGCCGCTGAAGTCGACGGCTTGCTCGGGAAAGTGGATAGTTCCACCGACGGCAGTGACGCTGCGGGCGATCAGTATAGTGCAGTAGTGGGCTGACGTCGACTTACAATGGGCAGGAAGCAGGGAATCCTGGGGACAGGAAAATTCAGCGGCGGTGATAGTAGGGACAGATGTGTAGCAACCTGGGATGAATCGGGTCTGAAAAGGAAAACCTGCGTCAGTACGCGCGGTCAAGGTCATGAAAATAGCGTACCCGGTTGAGGCCATCGTTGGTTATACATTCTTGAGTTGCTGGATCTGGGTCACCATCCCCAACACCGCCGTCTAACGAAATCCATCACCGGGCCTGTGGGCTTTGAAAATGATTCGCCTACCTCCCGAAGAAACCGTCAGACTGACTCCACGGGCACCTGTATTCTAGTCAGTTTCTGCCCTTCTGACGAGACTTGGCTGCATACCTAACTGTGCAAACCCAGCACAAGCCCGCTTTGCAAAGCTTTCCGGAACTGTGCGAAAATGAGTGGGAGTAACTAAAAAGATGGAAGTCGTGTCTACCGGTTTGCTCGTCGTCTCCGTAGGATGTGGAAATCGCCAACGGAGGGCTCGGGTGAGACAGTATGAAATCAAGCCACTGGGTGAAGTATGTCAACGCGCCATAGTGAACGCATTAAGGGCACTGACGTCTGTGTACGGCTCGTTCGTGTCCTCGGGCGTGCCGATATCTGGTATGAAAGGGGGTCGCCCGGCGGTTGAGTAGAATGTGGATGCGATGGGGAAGCTGAGGCCAAAGGCGAACTGCACATCGAGGTTGGCCTCGCCGCCGGCAAGAGACGAGTTTTGGGAATCAAGCCCCCCTGAGCATAATTAGCACTAGAAGATGTATAAACTGAGATAAGCGCATACCTGCGACGGAAATAAACTTGAATGTCGAATTGACCGCGGCGGCGGCCGGCACTTGGTCGGCGTAAAAGGTCTGCAAATCCGCCCGGTTGGCGTTCTCCTCCAGATACCCAGTTATTCCAACCGAATTGCCCACAGTCGCTGATCAACATGTCAATGACTAAGCTCTCGTCCTGGCAGCCTGCCTGTCCTCACCCGAGGGCGTGTATCCAACCGCATTGTAAATCTCCTTCAAACAAGTAATCGTGATGGTGGTATTGCAGCTAGCGTCGACAGTAACTCCAGCCGCGTCAACTATGGGTCGCAGATTCTGCGTCTGAATGGTAGCATCCGCTTCACTGATTGAATGGATCGTCGACTTGAGTTTCTTGAATGCGCCAAACATCGTAGTGGGCTGAATCAGCTCAATGTGCTCATGGAGACTCTTCGGAAGACTGTAGCTAGTCGTCCGGACAAGATAGTCGCCGCTTCCAGCGTGTTTCCAAACGTGATATTTCTGTATGACAGAAGACACAATTATTCGGGGAGATGCACGAATAGAAAGATACTTGCCGTATCGAGCATTTTTTCCACCAGTGCCACGGGAATCCTGAGAGTGAGCCAATCTCCCGCCGGGGAACGGCCCATATCTTCATCCTGAATCCCATGCGAATGCAGCCATTGGGCGACTGCGTCCACACTCTCCGGGCGGGGAGCAACAAGTTCCTCGATATCCTCTTTGGAGAGATGTGCACCATATCGTTCATGGTACGGGTCGCTGATCTCGTACAGGTGGTCCTCCAGGGCTTGGAAGTTTGACTGCGGCAACGCGATGCGAAGCTTAATGAGATGGTCCAATGGAGCAGGGCCGTGAATCGACCACCCGCGGGGTGGGACGACGAGTTCCTTGACCTTATGCTCGGAGTCGCTCGACGGCAGAGCGAAGGCAACGACGAGCAACGGAAGAAGAGAGACCAGAGAGACCCACATATTCGAGGAAAAGCGGCTCGAGGAATATCGTGTGCCACGGACAGGTCGATGTTTTATACTACACAATAACCGACCATGCGGCCACGAGCTTCTGATGTTGACGGCACAGAGGGTTCACATGGCCCCTTCACACGAAGTGCATTCAGGATCAGAGTTTCGAAGGCCATGGTCAAGACGCAAGGATTCCGCAGGAAGAAGCAAACTCGGCTCATTGATCGTTTGATCCGTATGGACTTTTTTTCTCACCATCCGAATCGCCGAACCGTTAACTGACACTCAACCGTTCACACTGACAGGACAGAACCTGACAGTACCTCAGACAAAAGCACTGTGCGGTATGTATCCAGCGCCGGCCCAAGTTGGAGCTCAACCGGGAACAGGAACATTCCGACGACTAATTCCGGAATCCCTTGGGCATCTTTACATATTTCACTGGCAGACATCGGTTAGGACGACAGCCACCGTGAGCTCCGACACACATCTGACAGGCGGCTTGAGCCTTTCGCTCGCCCTCGGGCCTCGGTCTCCATCCTTGGGTATAAATACAGAAAAGCATGACGATAGAAGGAAAAGCAACGAATGAAGCCCAACCTCACCACAGAACTCAGGACAGACCTCCAGAAAGCATACTACTATAGCCACACTATACCGTGCTAATTATAGCTTCAAGTTGCTATTCGAGCACGCCGACTGGGCCGAGCATGAATTCAGAGTACGTGGCCGCTTGCCTCTTGCAATCTGTGAGTTTTCAAGAGCCTGTTCCCGGAGTCTTAAAACCAATCTGGAATCTCCCCCGTGCCCCTTGTACCTTTCTTCCAGTCCTCCGCCATACCCGCACGCCGAAATACGAGGGTATTATTCCCATGAGATCTGAAGCTCACGCGCCCAGAGAGAAAAGGATGGCAACTGCCAAATCGATAGTCGGATTGAGGGCTAGAGGAATCTTGATTTCATGCTGAATTTACACATGAACTAGTGTGTAAGCTCGCCGTTACTTGATGTGAATCAGCGGCACAGATACTTACAGGAAAATATTCTCTACCTTTACTTGGTAGCCGTTAAAAATGGTCGGCGATACTACATGCAAACACCTCGACAGAAAAGATGAAACTGTGCAGGACGGGGCTTTTATAGCAGAAGGGAGCGCGGAAATAGAAGACATTACATCCGTTGGTCACTATCCCTTGGGCTTCTTCAAACATTCCTGGCACCTGATGGGTTTGTGGCGCTCTTCTCTTCTTGATACCACTTTTGGTGGTAGGCGGAAAAAAGAAAGTCGAAAACAAGAGGTGGGCCTAGAGTCTGTGAGGGAAATCGATGTCCCAAGAACAGCCGTTTCTCCTCCATATATGGCACCTTCTGCATTTGGACGCGAAGCGTTGAGTCTGTGATGGCGTGATGGGTGATGTCAGCGATCACCGTTTGTCGCAATTATCTTTCCTCTCCTTGCCGACGCGATGGTGTCTCGTGCCACATCCATCTTTGTATTCATTCACAGACTCCACAAGGGAGCCAAAGTCTCCGCGGCAGTGTTACCGTCAACGAATTTCAAACCATTTCGCTTCAGGCTCCTACACTTGAAGCTGTTCCTATCTCAACCATCACTTTTCATCAAGAATCCATGCCGAGTTTAAAATAGCAGAAGGATACACCACGGCTCTATACACCACCTTCTCGCCCACCATGTCCGGACAATATTCGAACAACTGGCAGCCACAGGCCAGCTACAGTGAGTCGAAAACTCATCGAAGTTCTAGTTTTAACACGCTCCAGATTCACAGCAGCAATATCCATCGTACGGGCATCAGCAAACGCAGGGATCGTACGGTCCACCTCAGGGATCGCACGGCCCACCGCAAGGATCATATGGACCACCGCAACCACAAGGATCCTACGGACAACACGCACCACAAGGATCTTATGGGCAGCAAGCGCCTCCACCACCCGCGTATGGCTCGCAGGCTCCTCACTATCCGCAAACCGACGCCAAGTACCCCGATGAGAAAGTCGCACATCGGCCACCGCAGGCCCAGCAGTCTGCCGGACACGACCCCCGCTTCGTCTCTTTCCAATTTTCGGGGACGAAGAAGACCATCCGGGACTCCCGGGTCACCGATCCCTGGGGACGGACCGTGCTGACGATCGCGAGCACCAAAAAGGAGAGCACCCTCCATAATATGCAAGGCCAGGTCCTTGCTGTAATCGAATGGAATCACTCCCTTCCGAGAATACGCTACCGCGGCGCGGAAGTAAAATCCAAAGAGATGTTCCCCTTGGAGAGAAAGCAGATGTACGTCGCGACCTTCGCGATGGCATCTGGTACTAACCTTGCGCCATTTATGTAGGATCAGAGGTATGACTCACGAGGGGCGCAGTTACGGCTGGAAGGGCATGATGCCGGAGCGAGAGGCGGTTGGAGTGAGTGCGCCATCTCCCACATCCCTTTCCAACCTGACGGTCTTTCAGTTATACTCTCCATCATCCCCCGAGAAGTGCCTCGCCTATTGGCACAACGAGGACCACGAGATTTTCCTCAAGGCCTCTCCTGAGGTCTATGAGTCGGGGATGCTGGACATCTGCTTGATCGCCGTCTTCATGATGAACTGCGGTGTCGAGTTGGAGGACCACGGGCATGGAGGCCCGAACTTTGCGTTAGTGGGCGCGATATCCGCGCTGATCAACGCAGCTTGAGCCAAGTAATTCTTTTGTACCGCTACTATATCCGAAATCGTAACATTTGTCAACTCTATAACCGCACTCATTTCAGATGAACGCAGTTAGTGGATCGCTGAAAAATGATCTACGGGAACTTCCTCGTTTCAAGTCAAGACAGGGGACGATGAAGACCGCTGCCAAACACCAGCGAGATCGTTTGACGCTTGCATGGTTCGGTTCGAGTCCGTCGATATGGTCCAACTCCCCGCCCAAATTGAAACCCAAGTCGCGGCTCACATGGTCCAACACGCTGCCCAGATCGACGTCGAAACCGTGGCCCAACCCATGGTTGTCGACGCCCGACTCGGAATCGCGCCCCGCATGGCCAGAACTGGCCAGAATGAACAACACTCTAGTCACAGCCACCAGATAGACCGACTAAAACTGGAGGTAGAAGGTTTCAGCTGGTCCTGAGCTATGAGGTCGTGAACCGACTGATCTCAGGTAATGTCAGAGTACAAAATATTCGTCGCCTCTGATCAGATTCTCTAGAAATCAATGAGGCCTCCCGACGCTATCCAAATCTTATCAAGGGGAGAGGTCAACCACTGGTCATTCAACCCAAATTCAACCCTAAATGACAGCCTCGTTTCCGATCGCCATAGAACAACTTCAAGTGCGAGGATTGCAGCAGGTGGTGCAGAGCGCGAATATCTCGAATTTCAATAAGGATCTCCGGGGGAACCCAGTCGAGCGCGGCAGGGAAGTGGATACAGTCTGCGAGGTTGCGGTGAAGTTGTGGCCTGGGTGTGCTGGCGTCGTGTAAACAAGTCTAAGCCAGGGCGATTGCAATGGTCCGGGTCAAAGGCCGGAAATGATGCGGAATCAATAACACTGAATAGGGGCTCCGTCCGACTGACCTTTTTTGTGTGGTCATAGTTGGCGTCGAGTTCAGCGGCGACCGGCCAACAAATTCCAGACTTGCGCGAGTGACCTGCGTTCATTCAACCATCCCCGCAGCCGACCGATATCAGTAAGCTCGAGTGGTTTCATTCAACTTGCGTCGTTAGGAGTTCTCCCAGAGGACACGCGCAAGCAGCAGCGAAGTTCGAAGCAGCACGAAAACAGCAGAGGGGGCGAGAATGGGCCCGGGAGGAGGCAGTCCTCAAACAGGGCTTCATCAAGGTCGATGGGTTGGGGGACTTTAAGATCCAGTTCAATGATTTGGCGGACACGCTCAGATGGATCAAGGCATTGGTGATGATTCTTCTCACAGTGGTGATAATTCTTCTCACATTGGTGGTGTTCCTTCTGTTCGAGAGGCGCATGCAAAGCGCGGGAGGAGGATTTGCGCCTGAGACCGTGTATAGAGAGCTCTGATGGGGCGCAGGGCTCGGGCAGTTATACTAGTATTAGACCATCTTCAGCAGGCCTCGATGTAATATATGCGACACGGTAACGGCGCCAAGAATCTAGATAACGAGTCGCTAACACTCAAGGCCGCACAGCAGGAGACCACGAAGCCCGGCCCAATATCGGGGGCCTATCCTGACAAGGACGACCAGCCCAACCGCGACTTTCGCGACATCAAACACAAAGTACGCCTTCCTCGACCCGAGGAGAAACGCAGCGGCCCCGAGCGCCGCAAACGCCCACCGCACAGAAACGGCGCGTTCGAAGCTGCATGCGATCCGTGAGCAAGCGCACGACGGCACGCAAAGGTAAGGAAAGCAACGCACCTCTGCGGCTCGAAATTCGGGCCGTTCGTCCACGACGCAAAGTCGACGAGGAGGAGGAACGGCGCGACGCCGAGGACGAAGTGGTCGCCGTCGAACGGCGTCGTGAGCCCCGCGACGGCGAGCGTGCGCGCCCAGACGACGAGCACGGGCGCGGCGAGCGGGAGGAGCCACGTCATGAGCAGCAGCAGGTGCGTGTTGTGGTTGTGGTTCCCCGCGACGTGCGGCGGCGGCGGCGCCGGACCGCCGCGGCTCGGCCATGACGCTCCCGCCCTCCGAGCGCCGCCGCAGCAGCGGGATCGCCACCGTCTCGGGGATCGCGGCGAGGCGCGACACGTGCACCTGCGCGACGGCGCAGTTGTACAGGTGTATCGTCCAGCAGCCGAGGAACGCAACTTGCCAGGGTACAAATAGGAAGATCAGGAGGAAGATCAGGCCCATCGAGATCACGGTGCTGCGGTGGACGCTGGTTTCTTCGCGACGCCTACTACGGTGGAATTAGTTTCGGCGCAGAGGACGATGCGGAAACAGACCTTCTGAATCCGAGTCTTCCCAGTTTTCCGAGTGGCCACATGCATATCTGAAGCACCCACCAGCTCAGACACACGAAGCCGCTCGAGATGAGCAGCATGAGCGGGGCAATAGCAGAGAACAGCGGCTCCCCTCCGTTCCCGAGATACCAGTTCTCCGGAAGCGGCACCGCGGACAGCACGATAGAACACAACACCAGCCTCCACAACGGTGTCCCCGCGAACGTCGAAAGCGACTGCGCCACCGTGGGCATCGGAGCTACAACCGATCAGCCACCGCTCGCGATTTGCCCGACGGACGCTCACCACCAGTGTCGCTCACCCCCCAGGCGTGGAACAGAATCACCGCGACCACGCCCGTCGCCCAGCTCGGCAGGGCGGTAAAGTACCGCGACGCCCACCGGCCCAGCGTCGCGGCCCAATCGATGCTCAGATCCAGGCCACCAGATCCGACTTGCAGCCCAGCGACCCCGACGAATACACGGTGAAGCGCAGCCCGGGCGCGAGAGCGGGGTCGGCGCGGATGTGCGGCGCGGCACTGTGGGTGTGCAGCAGGATCCGATGCGACGGGAGGACGTTTAGCGGGAAGTAGTGCGTTTCGGACGGGTGGGAGGTGTGCACGAGCAGCGGGGCGAGCAGGGGCTCTGGGAAGAGTTTAGTAGATCTCGAAACGGAAATTAATCGCAGCATACCAGGACACGGTTGCTCGGACAGTTTCCGTCTAGGAGTGACGCGGTAGACGACAAGGGCGTTTGAGAGGAGGTTTGGGAACTCGAAATGTGTCCGTAAGCCACCGAGGTCCGGCATCGGAACAGAGACTTTTCCTAAAAGCAAGTCTACGAGAATGTAAGCATCGATGAAAAGTGCGAGAGAAACACTTCTTACGGAGAGTCCCAACGTCGCTCGTGAAAGGCTCGTCGATGGCGAGCCCACCCGTAATCCACCCTTCCCCTTGCCCGTTTTCCATTCGGACACCAACCCACTTCCCAGCGCTCCCGGACGGAATATCACCCTCGAACAAAACAATCCCCTCGGACTCGTCTGACCCTTCCTTCGGAATCGGGAACGGGCGCCCCGGTATCGGGCTCGGTATGAGCTTCAGCACGGACGGGCGGAACGTCTCGCATCGCACATCGTCGCTCGCGCCGCCATTGCTATCGCAAAGGAACACCGCCGCGTTGAGCGCGAGCGGCTTCTGCGGCGCGACCGGCGGGATGGCGCCCTGCGACACGAACAGCACCATCTTCGCGGGGCGCGCGGCGGGGACGGGCAGCAGGTACGTGCGCGCGCCCTGCGGGCGCCTGAGCACGAGGTGCATCTCCCCCGGAAGCACCTCCGGGCTGCCCGTCAGGCCCGCAGGGACGCCCAGTTCGGGCAGCGGCGGCAGCGCGTGCCCGTCGCGCAGCCAGCGGTCGAGGACGGCCCCGCGCGCGGCGGGCGACGCGGCGCCCCCGAGCTCGAGCGCCGCGCGCGCGACGCGCCAGCGGACCTGGTGGCACCACACCATCTCCTGGTGCCCCACGCCCGTCCACGCGCCCTCGAGCGCGGACGCGAACACCGTGCGCCGGAACGCGGCGCCCGCCGCCGGGAGGACGCAGCCCTCGGACGGGATCATCGCGTCCGCCGCGCCGCCGCAGAGCGAGAGGATCGGCGTCGGGGCGCGCGCGAGCGCCGCGCGGGTGCGGTCGTACACCGTGTCGATGCGCGCGTCGAAGCGCGCGGGCGGGAGCGTGTGTGGGGTGGACATGGTGATGATTGCGGAGATGTTGGGCGCGGGGAGGAGGGACGTCGCGACGATCCCGCCCATCGAGTGCCCCATGACGATAATGGTTTGCCCTGGTGGGTATAAAGACAGGATGTAGTCTATTGCGCGCGCGGTGTACGCCGTCTGCGCTTCGACGGTCGGGCCATGGAACGCCGACAGGTCTTCGTTGAATTCGACTGAGCTGCGCGTCAGAAACGCACAAAAGTGAAGTCACCGCTTACCAGTGAAAAAGTCAAGCGGCCTCAACGCACGCGACCGAAACTCGGACGCGGGCGAATACGGCGCATCGTAGTACTGCCGGGTGGCGGACGACGCTATGGAGCGCGCCTGGCGCGAGGAGCCCGCGTTCCCGGGTATGAAGAGCACGGGCACGCCGTCTGCGACCTTATTACCGCCCAGTCAGTTCGCCTGCGTCGGACTGGCGGCGCGCGACATACATGGGTGGGCTCCCATCCCTTACCGTTTCCGTCCAGCTCGCGGTACAACCAAAGCGAATACCTCTTCGCCAGCGGGGTCCACGCCACGTCAAACTCCGCCTGGAGCACATACGACGGATACATGTACGACATGCGGCATCCTTGCGGGGAGAGGTCCGTCGCGGTATCCACCGTCGCAAAGTAGAGGAACGCGACCGAGAGTACTGAGAAGAGCGCGAGGAGCGCAGTTACAACCCGCATAAGTGCGTCGAGGAGGTCGACAAGTATATCATCAAGCTGGTTGCGGGGCTTCCGCGCCTTCGCTGATGACTACGGGATTCAAACAAATGCAGAGCGCTCTCACGAGAATACAACGAGCAAAGAAAATGAATTATTCAAGGAACACACGAATCCGGATAGTCTTAACGCAAATAAGAAATTTATAACATTGAATTGGTGGCGGGGGGGTACGAGGGGGAAATGGAGTAGCATGACGTGGATAACAAGAAACGGCGCGGCGCGTGCAAAATCTATCTACTCGTCGGCAGGCGCTGAACCCTCCTCCTCCTTTGCTTCGGCGGGCTTGTCTGCTGGACGGGGTTAGGGAGTTCGAGATGCGCAGTCAATAGATGAAACGCACCAGAGTCTTGCATGTCCGAGGTCCAGAGGGTCAGGTTATCCCGGAGAAGCTGCATGATCAGGGTCGAATCTTTGTAGCTCTCTTCTGATAGCGTGTCGAGCTCGGCGATGGCGTCGTCGAAGGCTTGCTTTGCGAGGTGGCAGGCGCGGTCGGGGGAGTTGAGGATCTCGTAGTAGAAGACGGAGAAGTTGAGGGCGAGGCCGAGGCGGATGGGGTGTGTCGGGGGGAGCTCGGTGACGGCGACGTCAGAGGCGGCCTTGTAGGCCTCGAGGGACTTGTCGGCGCTGTCCTTCCGCTTGTCGCCGGTTGCGAATTCGGCAAGGTAGCGGTGGTAGTCACCCATCCTGAGAAGAAGAATAAACTCGTTAACAACGAAAAACTAAACGGGCGCTAAGCTCACATCTTGTGGTAGAAGACCTTGGACTCTCCAGAGGCGGCGGAAGGAATGAGGTGCTTGTCCAGAACGTCGAGGATGTCCTCGCAGATTTTGGCGAGCTCCTGCTCGATCTTCTCGCGGTAGCCCTTGATCATGGAGACCTGGGCTTCGTTGCCCTTGGACTCCTCCTTCTGCTCGATGGAGGAGACTATTCTCCAGGACGCGCGGCGGGCCCCGATGACGTTCTTGTATGCGACGGACAGGAGATTGCGCTCCTCGACGGTGAGCTCCTGGTCGGACGAAGCGACACGCTTCATGTTCTCGACCATCTCTGTGGAGCGCGATAAGCGGATGACGGCGAATGGAGCGATATGCGTACCTTCGTAGCGCTCAGCCTGCTCTGCGAGCTTGGCGAGGTAGACGGAGTCTTCACGGGATTCAGGCATCTGAGGGGGACGTGTCAGAGCGCGACAAGACGCGTACGGCGCGTGAGGACGTACGGTTGGTGGTAGGGAGTGGGGGCTGTGGGGGAGGGGGTGAGCGCGCTGTGGACGACGGCGAGCAAGGGGGACTCACGATGGGGAGGTGGGTCGTTGATGGTGGTGGAGAAAGATGAAGGAGCGTAAATAAACAACCTGGGCTAAGGGTGTTTTATACTTACGTAACACTGGCAGACCTGGGTTAAGGGTGTCCTGATTAGGACGAGGCCTGATCGCGACTTTGACTTGGGCTTGTGTGGCAACCAGCTCCTTGCCGCCCAGAATATTAATACCCCGCACCGCTCCTCTTACCCTGTTTCATCTCCCTATGCGGTATATATGTTTATTTAATTATACAGACACGTATGCTCGCCGCGTACCCTCCGTAGTGATCCGGTCAGTGATACCCTAATCTTCCCAGATCTTTCCATCCATCATGAATGTTCCCGCCCCAAACAAAGCTCCAACTTGAAGTTCAATGACGACGGTCGACAGAGCGTCATATTAGAGTTTGAATTTGTTGCTTTATCTCTTTTGAAACAAAAAGAGACTGCCCTCGACCCAAGCCGCATCCAACACGTAAAACGCCCCAGAACGCGACCTGCCCTCCCTTTTGGAACCTTCTGATATCCTGCATGCGGCCAAAAGAACTGATGCACACTTTTTGGGTCCACGCTTCCGGCCTTGCAGATCAAATTACCGTTTTCTTCTCGACCTGCCGCGAAGGCGAGGCTAAGTGATACGTGTATGCACCCTGGGCAGAGGGGGGAGTGGACTTTATCACTGCCAAGGAAGACTCTACATCGCGGACAGTTGGCACGATGATAGCAGCTATGCTATTCCCGACGCAGCAGCAGCCTCGAATTAGCTCTCCTCTTGCTTGCGGTTTCGAATTCGCTCATTTTTCCGCGGATAACCGCTGCTTGGCCCCTCCATCAGGAATTATGCTTTGACCGGCCACCTGGACGCGGTCTCGGGGCATTTTGTCCGTACGTATGTGTCTGCAGGCCGGTCTTATCGTCGAGAGAACGTGGCTAGATTCTGTGCGCTATTCTGGCGCAGCCACGATGTCTCAGCGACGCGACATAAATCCCGAAGACCAAATTAGCTGGCCTGGGTAAACGATTCTAGGTTCAGTGACTTCAGTGGCGGTAGGTTGGCGTCTCATTCTCTGCTGCTGCTTTGACTTTCTCGTTCCTTTCTCGCAGCGGGCGTATTTCCTCTCGAGATTCGTTGTTCCCCGCTTTAACGGCTGCTCGAGTCGCAGACATTATCTCGGGCTGTCTGGAAAGACAACTTGGCGCAGATGGAGGCTTCTTCTGGCTGCATGTTCGAGCGCCAGAGCTCATCCTACGAACTCCTTTTCCTTTAGCGAATCGCTTCAACAAGACATACAAGTTTCATAAATCAGAGCGGCCTCTTTTCATTTCGCCGCAGACATTGATCGTACATACAAGTTAAACTAAAGCCTAAACTGCGCCAGATCATGGAAGTAAATTTTCTAACATGAATGAAACGCCCAGACTCGTTCGAATCTCCTCTCGACAATCAATTCAGAGGTACTGGGTCGATGGTTTTCCGAACGGACCCATTTTCGATTTCAACTCCTCCCTCCGATGTAGTCTCTTATAAACAGACGCTACAACAAATTTCACTCGCGAGTCGTACCTCGCGTACCCTCCGATCACAGCAGCAATTATTATGTTGGATGTGGATATCTGCCTTCCCACCCTTGGTTCGTTCGAACGGCGAATTGAATTAATTGGGACTTAGGGACCTGGGAAGGGCATCATGCCTTCTAGTTGCATTGGAAGTTACCTTCCACGAATGGATATTGGAACTTACGACGCTAAGGTGACTACTTTCAAGGTTGCATTTATACGATGGAAGTTACATTTTCTTCCCGCAGTCCGTAAAAATAATCTACATAGCCTCCGAAATACCCTTCGCCCAGCCGCACCAATGTGGGAGTTTCGAAAACCATCGACTGTGGGAGGGTTCGAAACCATCATCAGCCGTCGAGTTCCCATATGATCCTAGTCTCGCAAGCCGACTTTATCTCAAATGTGAAGATAATCGTTCACGCGATATAAAATATGTTCCTAGCCAGGTTCAGATGTTGTGATTCTGGACTTGGGTCCTTCACGGTGAGCGAATTTCTGCAAGTGCGCAGTGTTTGTGGCGTTCGCTTGCTGTCGAACGCTCTGAGCCTTAGCCTCGCCGCATTTGAATCCCCGCGTGTAATTGAATGTGGGGTAGATTTAAATAGAAACTGCGAGGACTGTTAAAAATCTGGACGCGCGGTCTAGGCGCTCAGTAGATAGACGCTACACTGGCGCTTGGCATGCTGTAGACCATTCCTTGACTTGGATTGATTAAATAGGTTTGTTGTATTATTGAACGACCGGTCGTGGGACCGTCTGTGTATTTGGATTCAATCAACGATTCGGATCCGTTTCGCCCAGATCTCCATCCTCTGCATCAAGGCCCCGCATACTTATGTAAATCTTGGTTCCAAAGCCGCCCGGTCGATGGAGAGAGGACTCGGGGCCCACCGCGCAGAGACCTATAAATGTCTTCTGACTTGTGGCATCTGAGCACCAAAACTGTCAGAGATCATCTCGGAAGTCTGGATCCCCATTAGGTAGTACCCATCGACCCATCTCGACCCAGCCTGAGACATGCTCAAAAAATCAGACATTGAGCACAACAAAAAGAATGGCTTTTTCCTATGCGAATGAACAAAAGATATCTGAGTTAACTGTGCGCGGGGGCGCGTTTCATGGGTTTGGAAGAACGAAACCAAATTCGGACGGGACGGTTCCCACGTGGAAGCTAGCGGAGTTTGAATCGTAGTAATCTGGCTGCTTGGTCTGTTCCTCCACGGCTGTTGGCCTCTGCGGGTCTACGGAATCCCTTAGGAAAAAAACCTGCCACCCACCATGAGCGCCGACGCCGCTCCTTTTACGCCCCGCGGTACCCCCTCTCGTCGTGGTAAATCACCCCGCTTCGCAACACCCAGTCCATCACAGCCCGATTCCAAGACCCACCCTACTTCTCCGCTTGTCCCACACGATAGCCCTTCTACCGCCACCCCCCGCGGCACCCCATCTCGTCGCGGAAAATCACCCCGCATTAATACCCCCGCACCCCCGAAACTCACCTCCCAGGTGCTGCAGGCGGCGAATAAACCCCCCACCGCCTTCTACTCGTGCATCAGCATCCCCGTCGAGGGCGCAATTCCCGTGAACCCCCCGGGCGATGCGCCGCCCCCCATCCCGGAACAGCGCGCCGAATCCGCCTCTGCCCGCGCCCCGCGCAAATCCAAGACCGAGGCCCTCATGGCGCTCAAGACTCGCTCCCGCTCCGCATCCATCGGCGAGGACGACGGCGCGGAGGACATCCTCGCGGAAAAATATCGCGACGCCCCTGCGATTATTCCGCAGCCCATTCTGGACTTGGCGACAGTCAAGACTCTGAGCCCCCGCCCCGACTCCCTCCCGCGGAAAGAGCCCCGTCCGTTTGGACTCCAGGACTGCCCGATATTTTATCCCACGGCGGACGAATTCAAGGATCCCATGGCGTACATTCGCACCATCTCCGAGCGCGCGAATGCATTTGGCATCTGCAAGGTCGTCCCCCCGGCCGGGTGGAAGATGCCATTCGTTACCGATACCGCTGTTCGTGTGCCCTTTGCGCTGGTTTTGTGTTTTGACTCACCTGCTGCGCAGAATTTCCGCTTTAAGACACGCCTCCAGCGTCTCAATTCGGTCGAAGCTTCGTCGCGCGCGAAAATCAACTTTTTGGAACAACTTTATGTCTGGCACCAGCAGCAGGGCAATCCTCGTGTTTCCGTTCCCACCATCAACAATAAGCCCCTGGATCTGTATCTTTTGAGGAAAGAGGTCCGCAAGCTCGGCGGTTTCTACGTGGTATGTTATTCGCAGAATCCACCGACGTCGACTAAAATTCGTGGCTATTAGGTAACGAAGAAGAAGCTATGGTCGGATCTAGGCAGAATTCTTGGATATCATGGCATCCCCGGCCTCTCCACTCAGCTGAAGAACTCCTATACTCGAGTCATCCTCCCGTTCGAAGAGTACGAGGCAAGAAATGCGTCCAAGGAGTCGACGAAGCCGCCGCCTGTAAAGAAAGCCACGAACGGGAACGGCGAGGAGAAACGCCCCCGCTCCACTTTATCTGCTAAATCGATGGACCTCAGCCCGCCTGATAGTCCGCTGACGTCAACTTCGAGCCCGCTGTCGGAGCCACCCGAGGACGGGGAACACAAAGCGAATGGCTCGAAACCGGTCAGCCGACCGCGCAGAAGCACGAGGATGGGTTCGCACGACCAAAGTCTGTTTTCTTCTCGGATGTTTTTCTTGTCCCCTGACATTCCCAGGTTCGAAAACTCCCGGTCCAAGCGCCCTTCTCGCCTCCCCCCTGCCTCCCCCGGTCTTCCACGACACCATGGAGGTGAAGGGAACCCCTGAGGTACGTCGAACGAGCTGTATGACCTTTCGGTGTCTCAATCCAAGTCCAGCAAAACTGCGAAATCTGCCACAAGAAGAACCGCGGGGAAGAGATGCTGCTCTGTGATGGATGTGACTGCGGTACGTTCCTTTCGTCCGCTCGTCCGAAATATGACTTATCGTCCGCAGGCTTTCACATGTTCTGCCTCGACCCGCCTCTCGACACCATTCCGAAGGAGCAGTGGTTCTGCTACACGTGCCTATCTGGAACCGGGGGTGATTACGGCTTTGACGACGGCGACGAGCACAGTCTCTCGAGCTTCCAGGCTCGAGACGCCGAGTTCCGCCGGGTATGGTTCGAGTCTCACCCACCGGCCAAGGACCCCGATGCCCTGGAGATCGACGACCCGACGTCGAATCGAATCGGGAACGTCACCGTGTCTGAGTACGATCTGGAGACGGAGTTCTGGCGTCTCGTCAACACTCAGGACGAAACCGTGGAAGTAGAGTACGGCGCCGACGTCCATTCCACCACTCACGGCAGGTGCGAATCTGAACTTGCGTACACAACCATACGAGCCCGCTGACCATCGTGTACAGCGCCATGCCCACGATGGAGACCCACCCGTTGAATGCGTATTCCAAGGATCCCTGGAATCTGAACAACATCCCTATTGTTTCCGATTCCCTGCTCCGGTTCATCAAGTCGGACATTTCGGGGATGACTGTCCCATGGACGTACGTCGGGATGACATTCTCCACGTTCTGCTGGCACAACGAGGTACGTTGTTCTCCTCGAAGGAATGCGTCAAGGCGCTAATGTGACCGACTAGGACCACTATACGTACAGTATCAACTTCAGTAAATATCTTTTCCCGTCCGCCTCGAGTGCCAAAGGCTGATAAAAACCTAGTGCACTGGGGCGAAACCAAGACGTGGTACGGTGTCCCCGGGTCTGACGCCGAGAAGTTTGAAGCCGCGATCAAATGCGAGGCCCCCGATCTTTTCCAAGCGCAACCGGACTTGTTGTTCCAGCTCGTTACCTTGATGAACCCCCAGCGCGTCACCGACGCCGGAGTCCGTGTGTATGCGTGTAACCAGCGCGCGGGCGAGTTCGTCATCACCTGCCCCAAGTCGTATCATGCGGGGTTCAACCACGGAGTCAGTGATAACCTTCCAAGGTTGACTGACTTCTTTGCGCTGACCATCATTCTTTAGTTCAACTTCAATGAGGCGGTCAACTTCGCGTTGCCTGATTGGCTTACCTACGGCCGGGAATGTGTGCAGCGGTACCGCGAACATAGGAAGCTTCCGGTGTTTTCACATGACGAGCTGCTTATCACCATTACCCAACAATCTCAGTCGATCAAGACAGCAATATGGTACGTCGACGTGTTCGTTTTATTGGCGCCTCGCTTATGCGCTCCTCAGGTTGATCGACAGCCTGCAAGAGATGACGGACCGCGAGCTGGGCGACCGTCAGACCGCGCGGGCCATGGGCATGCCCGAGATCCTCGAGGAGGAAGACCGCCCGGAAGATCAGTATCAGTGCTTGGTCTGCAAGGCCTTCTGCTATCTTTCGCAGGTCACGTGCGGCTGCAAAACCGCGGTTGCTTGCGTCGAGCACGCGCACCTCCTGTGCGAGCGCCCCACGGACCATCTTACCTTGCGAAAGCGCTTCTCCGACGAGGAGCTCCTCGATACGCTGAGCCAGGTGTCCGCACGGGCGGCGATCCCGTCGGGCTGGCGCGCGAAGCTGGCCAAGGTCCTGCTTGATAGTGCGCGCCCGGCACTGCGCTCGCTCCGGGCGCTGCATTCCGAGGGTGAACGCATCAACTACCCTCTGCCGGAGCTCGCGTCGCTGCGCAAGTGTGTCGGGCGCGCGAACGAGTGGGTCGACTCGGCGAATTCGTTCCTCATCCGCAAGCAGAGCCGCAAGCGCTCGCGGCGCTCCCGCGGGCGGCCCCCGCTGCACGAGCCGCCGCCGCCGCCCTCTGATGACCCGGGTGACCGCCCCGACAAGGGGCTGGACGAGCTGTACGCGCTGCTGCGCGATGTCGAGACGCTTGGGTTCGACTCGCCTGAGATCGGTGCGCTCAGGGTCTTGGGGCAGACGGCGGAGGAGATGAAGAGGAAGGCGGTCGCGCTGCTCAGCTCGACCCACCAGGCGCCCGACCGCGATGAGTTCATCGAGGAGTGCAAACGCGTGCTTGTCGACGGTTCGTCGATCAACGTGTTGCTCGAGGAGCTCTTGGAGGTCGAGAAGATCGTGGACCGGGAACAGCTCATCCGGGAGCTTGAGACCAAGGTGGACGAGACCGAGACGCCGATTCTGCTTGATGAAGTCCGCGAGCTGTTGACGCGTGCGCGAACCTGCGACTTGCCGGCGGATAACCCCCAAGTGAAGGAGCTCGAGGCGCGGCAGCGTGCTGGAACGAGCTGGGAAGACCGTGCGCGCGGAATCCTGAGCCAGCCCGTGAAGACCATTGAGGAGTTGAACGAGTTCGCCAAGATGGATCAGGACATTCCGATCGACGCCGCTGTTTATGATCGTCTCATGGTCGCGCTCGCGAAGGCCAAGGACTTCGAGCGACAAGCGCAAGCTTGGATGCGCCCCGAGCCAGATGCGCCCAAACCAAAGGTCCACGAGGTGTTGCGGCTTGTCAATCGCGCCGAGCGGGACTACAAGGTAGGGGCCGTTCAGGACATCCACAAGACCGCCGTTATCGCGCAGGATCTGGAAACGCGCTGCGACCAGGTGTTGAAGAACCGGTATCGTGGAGAGGAGGACATGTTCGGGACCATGAGCCAGTGGAAGGTCTACGCCCAGAACCACCTCCGGATGTTCACTCTTCCGTCTTTCGAGAAGCTCGACGCCCAGCTCTATGCCCACCAGCAGTGGGTGAAGGGGCTGCCTTGGTACTGTCCTGAACACGAGGTGGCCGAAGGCAAAGCGGTTGTCGACGACGTGATCGAATGCACGCGCCCCGAAGACGACCTGCCGCCTACGGATGAGTACTTCACTTGCATATGTAACCTTGCCGTCCGTCCTCCTCCGCCCGGCGTCCAGTCTGACGCGGTGCAATGCGACCACTGCTATGCCCGCTTCCACGGCGATTGCGCAAACAACGGGGGTTCTTGCCCGTTCTGCGATCATCATCATTGGAATGGTTCCCTTCACAAGGAACGCAGCTGGCACTTCTGCTACCTTCCCGCCATCCTGATTGCCGCGCCCGAGATCTCGAAGAACTACTCCGAGGAGTGGAAGCAGCTGGAGGTGGTCGTCCATCGAATAGATCGGCTTTCTGCTGTCGTTGGCCAGTTCTTGACTTTCACAACCGTGCCCGAAAACCAGCGACCGGAGTATCTTCAGCAAGTGCGCCATTACATGCGCAAACTATACAAGATACAGTTCGCCGTTGCGCCCACTCCTGACGTATCTTTTGGGCTGGATCTCGCTGGGCTGCATCGTATTCTTGCCCTGCGCAAAGGTCCGGTCAACGAGAGGCACGCTCAAAAGATGGCGGCGCGGCGTAAAGAGAAGGAGCTCATCCTTGCAAAGAAGAAACGCAAACTCCGCTTTACTTTCGGCCAAGATATCGATCCAGACTGGAAGGACGGTACACGGTGCATCTGCCGAGGCCGTACGCCCTACCTCATTGGCTACCCACCTGTCACCTGCGAAACCTGCAAAAGGAAATACCACGCAGGTTGCGTATTCTTTCCCATTGAGGCCGGGGACAAGGACGCTCGATTTGCGTGCCCGATATGCGTCACTCGGAAGAACCTCACATATCCGTATGCCGAAGTTCGAATCAGGGCTCCTCGTGCGTATTCGCTTTCTCTTTCTATTGACCGAGGTCTGAATGTGCTCTCTAGCTGATCTGCGAAAGTCCAACGATCAGTACGTTGACGCAAGACTGATGATGGACAAGGGAACCAAAGAGCTCATCTACAAGACCTTGGGCCCGCCGTTCACCAAGACATTGTTCATCGAGATCGTCAAGGTTTCGACTTCGGAGAGCAGCTCGTCTTCTTCCAGCAGCAGTCGACCCGCCCAAACCCCGTCTCGCTCAGTTTTCAAACCACAACCTTATCGTCATCCACACACACGATCGGGGCCCGCCGATGTACAAATGGGGCCTGCGCCAGAAAACGTCCCGTCGACCTCATCCTCGTCCTCGTCTTCTGCGATTGCGCCCCCGCCCCCTCCACCTTGGTCCCGGTGGGGTGGTCCTCCGGAGTCGCCACCCAGCAGCGCGACGTCGAAGAAGCGCAAGCTGGAGGAGCTCCACACATTCCAGGAACCCGTCCCCATCTACCCCAAGAGGCGCGCCCCACCAGAGCCCTCTTCGCCCGACAGAAACGGCAACTACGGCAACTTTACTCCGCCCCCTCCCGAGTTGAAACGCCGGAACTCCTCGACGCAAGACTCGCCGCAAAGACTATCGCCTTCGCTGGCAAAGATCGTGATCCCCGCTTCGCTGCAGAACTCCCCTCGTGCGCATTCGTTTCAAAACCACGTTCTGATGGCGCCACGCACGTCGAGTGGATGAGTTGGGCACGCTGTTATTCCGTGTTTTCTTTGTTCTTCATTGGCGCACATGTATTTATTATCGTCTTATGTTTTCGTACCTGTCCCGTCGCGTTAAAGCTTGTACACCAGAGTAGATTCCATTATGCTATCCGGATAACATTATCCACCTCTATCGTCTATTAACCATGAATTTATAAGTAGAGTACCCTCCGATGATGGCGAACGCTGCGAGCGCCGCGATGATGGAGACAAACCATGCGTACCCCTGTACAGTTTTGTGAGCTGGAAATATAATGACGGGTAAACAGATGCGCACAGGAACATCTTGCCCTGGTACGTGCACGTTCATACCCCACAAACCTCCGCCCCAAGTCAGCGCATGCGCGGGAACAAACAGGGGCGCTCACCTGTCACTAAATTCATTGGGATGAGCACCGTACCGAGGGCGGTGAGCTTAGAGAGCACGTCGTTAATCTGGTTGTTCGCGTCGGTCATCTCGATGGAAATCTGCGCAAGATAGTTCGAGTGCGAGCGCGACAGGATTTTCTCGTAGTGATTCAGGTTCTGCGTCATCGTGATAAGATGGTCCTGAATATCCGAGAGGTACAATCCCTGCAAATGCAGGCATTAGAACCGAGCGCAAATGCAGCGAAACGACTGACGATATCCGACGTAGGCGCGACGCGCCAATGCTCGTTGCACCGCTTCGCGAGGCCCTTGACGACGTCCGCCTTGTTCCCCATGAGCCGCAGCAGGCCCATGACCTTCTTGCGGCAAGTGCCGATGCGCCGGAGCATGTCGCTCTGCTCCGCCTCCTTGAGAATCAACACGAGCTCGTCGATGCTGTCGACCTCGTACTCGATCCCCTGGATGAGCGGCCCGAACGCGTCGGTGATGTCGTCGATGAGCGCGTATGAGATCCAGTCGGACGTGACGCTGATGTAATCCTTGAGCTGCTTGATGCGCCGGCGGACGTTCTGCGGGTGCGGCGTCGGCCGGAAGTGGAACGAAAGCGTGCCCTCGCGGAAGACGATGATGTACATGTTGAGCGGCTCGAGGTGCGTCGGGCTGTACGGGTCCTGGTCGAACGAGCGGAAGCACACGAGGTAGTAGTTGCGGAACAGCTCGATCTTCTCACGCGTCTCCTCCATCTGGATATCCTCGGTCGTGAGCGGGTGGATCGAGAACACCTGCGGGCACGTTAACAGGGGCACGGGCGCGACGAGGAGGGGGGCAAGCGTGCCTTGCTCAGCATCTTCATCTCGTCGTCCGTCGGGCTCTGCACGTCCAGCCACCAGGTGCTCGACTCCGCGTCCGCCGCGCTGTGCCGCGGTTGGTTCGCGTAGTTAGAGTGTCTCGGCGTCTTGTCCCCGACCACGGGCGATGGCCCGGGGCGCGTTGGCCGGTCCCGGGCGGCGCTCGGCTCGCGCGGCGGCGGAATCCCGGTAAAGAGGTCGGTGAACGACTGGCCCTCCGCAGGGAGCTCGCTCATGCTGCGCGCGTGTATCGTGGCTGAGAGCGCGTTCGAGTAGAACGAGAAGCGGTAGGGCCGGTCGTGCCCGGTGTGCAGGATCCCGGGGATGCCGCTCGTGGATTGCGCAGCGTCAATCCCGAATGCCGGCGGTGGGTCGCCGGTGATCCCCTCAAACAGCGCCATCTTGCCGCCGCCGCCCTTGCGGTGGTGCCGCGGGCGGGGGCTGCTATGGCTGAGCTTCCGGCGCGGAGATTGGCGGCGCTCGGGGTCCGAGGGCCCTTCTGCGACGTCGTCCGTGTCGGGCGCGACCGTGCGGGCGCGCAGGGCGCTCAGCGAAAATTTTGGAGAGGCGAGCTCGAGCAGGGCTTTTTCGGCCGTCGCGAACTCGTCCATCGGCGTAAAGTCGAATTCCGACTGGGAGGCATTGGGCTGGTACGTGGGGAGGCCGCCAAAGGTCGACGAGGGTGCAGCGCGCAGCTGCGACTCGTGCACCAGCATTGTCGGGTCGTGTGCGGAAATGTGGTTAATTTCCACGAATGACGGAATTGGGACCACGTTTTCTGGCTGTTCCTCTGGTTCGCCGCGCGCAAGGTCAATTTGGTGCTGTTCGTGGGTGGAAAGAGAGGGGAAGAGGCTCTCGGACGGCTCGGGAACTTGGGAGGCGGTCTCTCTGCGGGCCCGAGAAAGCTGCATGGCCATGTCTACGTCCATGGTGCGCTGGCGCTCTCTGAATTGGGGGTCGTTGGGATCAATTGAGCGGGCGAGGGTCGGGGAGTGCCTAGGACGAGAGATGTCGCTTTCGCTGCGGCTGAGGCTTGCTCTGCGACGGGCTGGAGAGCCGCCAGTAATCGAGATGGGTGAGCTGGAAAGCACTCCTTCTTCATCTCTGGTTGGGGAACTCATTTTTGGAGTTTAAATCTGTATAATGAGCGTTAGTATGGTTGTTCATGATGCTGATTTTGGGAGGAACTTTTCTCGTCGAGATAGCGTACGGCGATTGTGCTGGGCTGAAACAGGATGCCCGGCGCTATTCTGAACTGGAAGCCGGTGAGTCTGGGCAACCGCTGCTCTTTCAGGGTGTGCTATGCGAGAAACCGAGAAAGTAATGGAATTTGAACTTGAAAGTTGCTTGAAAGCGTCTTCAGTTTTGAGCGTTCTAAGTCAAGAATCAGAGCCGTCGAGCCAGAGGCGTAAAAGGCCAGCGTATGCTAGAGTCCTGAAATCGTTGGGAACTGTGACCTCTGCCTCGTCAAGGTCCACGTCAAAGTTGGAGTGGTCGACCGATCATTAGCCGCCCCGGAGCCCCGGCCCTTGATTCCGCTGCCATAGCCCCTATTTTGGTTAAACACTTCGGGGCGAACCCGTGACTCCTTTCCTAAAAGGGAAGCACGACGTGACTGGAACCCGTGACGTTTGTCTTTAAAAGGAAAGAATTGAGCTCGTGACCTCCTGCTTAAAAAGGAAACCCCCGGCGGGACTCGAACCCGCAACCTCCAGATCGCTGGCTCACGTAATTTCGCTTACAAAGGTAGAAGTCTGACGTCATAACCATTAGACAACGGGGGCACTGAAAGAAAATGGAAGCTTGACCATAAGACTCTCAGTGGCCTCTTGGTCAAGTCCAGTGATCCGTGATCTCCTGCCGAGCCTCACATCACACTGATTAAAGTTGGATTAAAGACCCAGAAATGGAGATGATCATGGCTCACAGGGGGTTCAGTGTTTTCATAGACTACTCAGGCTTTGCAGGAGAGTGGGTCAGCTGCAGTTGTGATGAGAGCAAACAGGCAGAGTTCAAGGGGACCAATGGACACAGTCTTTGCCAAGGCAGAGGTCACCAGAGCCATATGGGTGCTTGACATCATCAAGAGTACTCTGCAACTGACTAGCTTGGACATCCTTATAGATCGTGGCCATGGCCAAGGTTGAACCTGGTCAATATCTCCTTGAGACCTTCCACACCACCCCTGCCTCTTCTACCCTTCATCTCTGCATCCATGGGTCCAAGACCACATCAGCATTGTGGAGAACAAGGCAGTTGCCAGTGGACACCCATGTGAGGAAAGCAGCCCAAAGCACTTTCTTCCCTCTTGCATCACACATCCTGCCAAGAAAAGCTGCAGCAATCATAACACTTGCACTCCTGCCATGGGGGTAAGTGTTCAGATCTAGGCATGAGCCATCTCCCTGCACCACCACTGTCTCTCCAGCTTCAACAATCCCAGACCCTCCAACAACATCTCATGACTGTATGACGACCTGACCCAGCCCCAGTGCAGCTTACTCACTCAGCTACCCACAGTGCATATTCACTTAAACATCTATCTGTAAGGAGTGACACACTTTGCATCATGCTGCACCTGTATCCGGACAGCTCCGAGATTGCTGAACCAAACTAAACACAACCCTATGCACCTGCTTCCCACCACTACAATGTGCCGCTGCTCCCTCACCCTGCTCGACACCACTCCTATATACACTCTGACACTGTTGCTGCAGCTCACAGCCTCTGCAAGTACATTTATCCCTACTCCATTTCCCATGCATGGCCTTTCAATCTCAGATCAATACTTTCCATTCTCCTCCTATTGTACATCATATATATTCTGTATTTCTCTACCCCCTTCAACATGATTTGATTCCGCTCCAATTTATGCTTTGCTTCATCCCTCATTGCCCTTGCTCCCAGCCCTCATTGTTACTGCGGAGCTATGCTCATGCTCTTGCTCTTGCACTTGCTCCCTCCTGCATAGGCTGGCTCAAGTCCCTGAGCTTTGCCTGATCCCACTTACACACACTGTTCCAGAGGGAACAGTGTCATGAGATTATGGTAAATAAGTGTGACAGCTCTGTAAGGAAAAAGTAGCCACCACTGAGCACCTTGCTGCCCTGCTCCAGGCCCACATACACTTGGCAATGTGGACACTTTGATTTTGGCAGAGCCGCTTGCTCAAAGTGTGGCACCCAATCAGACCCTCACCCATTGAGTCTCTCCAGGAAGAGGTACTAGGCACTAGGCAACACATATAAACATTACACTCTCAAGCCTTTGCCCACATGCCAAGCCATACTCGTTGATATGCTCCGAGACATAGCACTGCACACTAGGCGACTCCAATTAACACTACACTATCAAATACAGGCTTATAGCTATGAAGCCCTTATTTTATTCCCTATTATCAAGCCGCTCACACCTTCGAGCAGGGTTGTTGCCAGCAGGCAACCACCTTGCGAGCCTTATCTCCCGCCAGGGACATGTACAATGAATCCCCACTTGAAATAAGTCTCACACTACCTTGCCCCCCACTGACTGCCAGTGTACCCTTGGTGTACCCTGTGTTTCATTGTCTGTCCCCCATTACCTTCTCTGGTGCCCGTAAGTGAGGATGTCTGGGCTTGTATGAATGAGAGAGGACCAATGATTACCAGTTTATAGGTCAGATCCTGCAAAATGTCTGAACTTGAAGGCACTTAAATTGTTTCCATGGTTTTTGAATATGCCAAAACACTTCTTTTGGCATTGCAGTCATAAAACTTTTGCCCCAGACTCAACAATTGCCATGATTTTGTCTGAACTCAGCATCCAACCTACAAAGGGATAATCATCAGTCCTAATGAGGGGCAGAGATGGGATCAGGTGACAGAAATGGAAAGCTGCCCCTTTTCGATACAACCTCCCTGCTAGATACAGATGAACATTGAGCTGACTCGTTGATATGGCATGTCTGGCACTGACCGTGGAATCCTGCTATTTTGTGAGTCCTAGGGCTACCTCGCCCGGTGCTATACAATTAGGATCAGAGCTGAGCTCCAAAGCTGCTAGTCACATATCAATGATGCTGAGAGAACTGTAATGATATTCTGGGCATACTATGGCTTGGTCCCATTCCATGGGGGTCGGCATAATAGTCTGAGGGGTACCAGGAAGTTCATTGGATATGGTCCACAACCTATGTCTAGGGGTGGATTACATACACCACAAAGAGCTAGGTATTACCAGGGAGATTAAACCAAAAGCCTAGACAAAGATTAAGCACCAAGTTGGACACAGACAGCTGGATAGAACCAGTCCGAGGAGCTATATGTTGAAGTCCATGGACAATGACTTCGATTGGACATAATTATCACAGGGGGCAAAAGCCCATGCAGTATGATTCTTACTGCCTGTGACATAGTATAAGGTAGATATGCGGAAAACCTGATCCGCGCTAGATCAATGTTAACCACAGTTAGCAATGATATTAATTCTTTGGATGATCAACTGGATTCATTGAATCCATGGTTTGTCTGGGAATTGGCAGCCTGCAATGTGGGCCTGTGCTTGGGAGAACTGTCGAGTGGTTCAGCCCGAATGCCAGCACCAATTCCAGTACACAAGGTAAGGGGAAGGGGACAAGAGAATACCCAACATACCACAAGAAGCATGGCCCAAAGAGCGAAGCTCGCAGGAGGGTAGAACAGAGTCCGAGCCCCCAACGGAGCACTGCGACTCAGAATCAGATAGTTCTATTGATGTTATTAAAATCTAATAAGGATACATCATCGCGGATGCCCTGCCTCGACGCAAAAGTGTTGATGCTCGAATCCCATGCTCGGGTGATGGCAAGTGGAATAACTTGCTCCAATCTATGCCAGTAGATGAGGAAGCAGAGGGAGGTCCAGCCCCCAACTTTCATGATGATCTCGGGCTCAACCCCATCAAGTAAGAGCCTCAGCGAACCCCCGATGCGGTAGCTATGCCCAAAAACATTTTCGAGGGACGTGTCCAAGAAAAACTGGGCCGTAGTCCTTAAGAAGTCATCCTTGGTCAACATAGCCCGGGAGTCTGCGTCCTTGCAATACGCAAAAAGATGGCAGTCCTTGTGCACAGAATGATTGACGGTGATGTGATTGTCAAATGCAATGACTGGGCACAAATCTGCATATTTCCTGTCTGTGACCGCAAATATGCACTTGCCCCCTAGTGGACTGGTTGTCTTCGTCCATCTGATAGGGAAGTTGATTGTGCGCCGGCCGTTGACAACAGGATGGGAGATGCGAGTGGAGCGGACAGTATCGCACTCAATGGAGAACTTGCTGAGTGAGCGAACAAGAAGTTCACCGAGCCGGCGGCAGCCTCAAAACACCACCAACGCTGCCGCCCAAATCGCCGCATCCCGAGGTTGTGACAAATCCAGTTGAGCGCAAAGAGCTTGCAAGTGCTCCACCGTGATAGGACCCCGGGGAAGCCGTTTGAATGGTGCACCCTTCTTGTCTGCTGCTTTCTTCAATGATGGGAGCCAGCCATCATTGCCGTGCAATGCCACGTCGTTGTACAAGTGCCACAGACAAAGTCCGTTGAGCCAGTTCCGGATCCCTTTGCCGGAACACGACCCTATTGCATTTGCAACAAAGGCCGACAGGAGGAATTTGTCTGCCGGCATTCGCAAGACCTCGGATATGCCCTGCATATCACAAAATTGGTGGAATCAGAGAAGGCCCGCGTGTAATGGATGGTTTTCCTATTTTAGTTACTCTTCAGCTACAAGTCATGTGCTCTGTAGTATCATGTGAAATCACCTTATCTTCACATCAAACCACATCGCCTCAGTGCCCAAACTAGCCTTTCCTCATTGAGACTCTCTGAGAAGAGGCCTGCGGGCATTGGGCAACATCTATATACTTCTATACTATCCAAGACTTGCACTAACCTATCGGTTTAGTGCCATTCTCGTGCTATTGCACATATTTGCGCTCTACTAGAATCTTTGTAGAGTGCTGCTGCAAATCCGCCTGAGCGCAGAGCCTCTCCTCCAGATACTGCTCATCTAGGTCGTAAACCCTCGGATTCGGCTTGTCGCCAGCAGGCGACCACATTATAACCCTTATTTCCCGCCAGGGTACGTGTACAACAAGTCCCCCGACTGTGAGCCATAAAGAAGGCTTACACCATGCCATATGATTGGTGAGTTTCTTCCACTGTAGAGTCCAGCAACGACTCATAAATCTTTGTCTCGAGATGAGGGTTGACACCCTGGGCGAGCATCTGGGAGTGAGCTAACACGGAGTGTGAGGATCTCCAGAGCAAAACACGCTGGTCGGCGAGAACAGGCGGTCGAAAATCGCTCTGGGCCAGTTCATTGCCTTTGTTTGGTCGACAGGCCCGCTTGTGGGGCAAGTTAATTGATGCTGCACGCTGGACGTCCATCATGACTGTCCCCAAGTCTGACGAAGGGATAAGGGAGGAGATATGGGAATCAAATGTAGATGAGTCATGTAGGCGTTTGCAAGGAGTCAAGGAGCATGGGTACAATGCCTCCATTGCACGTATTATGCTGAGATAGGTTAGCTATAGGCAAGGCAGATGGACTAGATGAACTAACTCAGATGAAGAGATATTATATATGGAGCTCGGTGGCGCCGAGGCAGATGAAGCAGATAGATGGATGGCGGGAATTAGAAGATGATTATTAATGGTAGCCGGGCTATCGACACCCAGCGTTTCGGACGACGAAGGTCGCGGTGAACCTGGTATCAAAACAGAGCTCCAATCGACGCCCGAGGCTCTTCAAGAGCCCTCAAGAAAATTATTGTGGGCTGACATCACTATCCGTAAAACAAGGGGCGAGATCATGTGGCAGCTCAAAGCACCGTGTGAGTTGGAGTGAAGGTTCCCCGAGTATACCGCGAGATATGGGGTCCGATGGATTGAGTTTGGATTCAATATAAATGATGTTGGGCACTATGCAACGGCCTGTAGCCATGGTGCAGGAGTGTTGTACACACAAATTAATGGCGACATTGCCACTGCAGCCTTTTAAATGGGCGCCAATGGCACCCTTGTTATCTGAATGGATGAGTAGATGGGTGTCCAAGATATCCAGTTGGACTAGAAAGTACAACAGAAGTTCGATCACAACTGCCTCGAGCAAGCAAATATCCATGCCATCAGTTTTCCAGTGGCTCGTCAATTGGCAAGCATACCATAATTCACCAATAATGATACTGATACCCCACAACGTACTGGCATCGACGAAGATGCCCATGTCCCAACAAGGACCCAGGGGATAAAGCTGGCGGTATGCGAGAGGATCACTCAATCTCTTGTACCACCACTCCAAAGTGCCAATCATGGACTTTGGAAGATAGCAGTGACCCTCTGAACAGAATGTGGACATGAAATTGGAGATAGGATGTAGATGGGAGCTTCTGTCAGAAAAAACGAAGCAGATGTGGACAAGAGAGCCGTGGATTTCCTGAATGTCTAAAAGGGAAAACTTTTTGCTTGCTTGTGCCACAGTGAGCATCTTGTCGACGTGGGCATGGAACTTGAGCCGCTTGACTTCCGGGAGCGAAACCCGCTGGTGGATCAGGTCCCAATAAAAGCCGATGAACACCATGAAATATTTGAAGTGCTTTTTGGTTTTCATCAGATGCCACGGTGTGTCCAAACTGGCAATCAACGCCATGCACATATCACGGTCGTGTGCATAAAGGAATTCATCCAGGGTAAACGGACCCTTCCTGTTAGGAGCCAGCAAGGCATCCAAGTCATCCTCGTACTTGCATACATCCAAATGCCCATCCCCTTCCACATTCCAGAATTGCTGCTTGCCAACACCGTGCCAAAAGGGTGGACATGGTCGAGATAGAACTTCCCTTGCACGCAAACAACCAAAAATGGCTTGTGATGCAGGAGGACTGGACAAGTCCGGTGAAAGGCCTTGATATCAAAGGCGCAAGCCAAAGTCCCAGTCGGAGCAGAGGCAATCTGAGGAGGATAGAGTATTAAAATGATGAAATATTGCAACGGCATAGGGGTATATATAAGATAGCGGAAATCACGGCGCTGTGATGTAATTGAGAGCAGACATCCCGCAGGATGTCTGTTTTCAATGATATCATCTGTTTGCATCTGTAGGAGGGATCACCCCGGAACAGTACACTCTGCCCAACGAATTGGATGTAGATGTGTAAGCACAGATGGATAGATGGCAGATGGGCTGATGGGCAGATGGGGCCGATGAGCAGATGGGCAGATAGGGCTGATTGGCAGATGGTTTAGTTAAAAGCCGGTGAAATTGTAAAAGCTCACCTTCTCTGCGACCTTGGAAGCCATGTCAAAGTGTGTGGGAAAATCTTCCTTATCAATAAAGCTGTTGACCGATACCGTGTTTGATGAGCGGTCCCCCTTGGATAGGTTGCGGCAGACCCATAGTTTTGGTGGGAGTCCGGGACCTTCATCTTATGATGCGACGATTAAGGGAGACGCATAGAAAGGTCTGCAACATATCCGTTCCATTTCCCCTTTGGAAAAAGGATTCAACATTCTGTTGGCTTGTAGTTCTGTGCTGAGATAGTCTGTCATGGCATCCATGTTCTCGTCGATGGAGGGATGATTCGGGACTATGATGGTGTGGGAAAGCATTGGCATCTTCCCAATGGGAAAGTCGTTTGTCAGATTATTGACGAGATGGGGGTAGTATAGGGTGAGATTATGGCGCTCGAGCAGAGTACCAAATGCCGTGGAATTATAAGGGTGAATGATGCGCTCATAGATTTCGATCTCCTTCCAGGAGGAATCTGGCAGCGGAAGACGATTATGAACGAATGAGGATAGATCGGGGTATGAAAGATGAATGGAAGCGGGAATGAAGCTCGGATGTGAGCATGTAGGAGAGCTTTCGGCTAGGAAGGCATTGGTGATGCCGTCCAACATCTCCTGAATCCAAAGTTGATCAGGGAAGGTGCTGACCCCCGGCAACCTGGACCCAGTTGGGGTCTCGCGACAGTGCGGCATGGTCCTTGCCACAGAGGGAGCATACATGCAAGCGTTCCTGGGGAGAATGGGTAGCTTGACACCCTCTTCCAACGTTAAAACTTCTGCAGAGCCTTCTCGGTTCAGGTCCCCGAAAAGGCTTGACGGTGAAGAGGTCTTCGTTCCTGTGGCACGCAAAAAGGCGTTGACCATCGGAGAATTTTGTGGATTTGGGTTCGTGGTCTGCGACATGATGGGGGCCTGCGCAGATAAAACATGAGAGGCCCCTGGATGGTTCTTGTGGATCACGGTCCTGAAAGGATTGCCGTTGGTCTCGAAAGGAGCTCCCCGCTGTCGAGTGGAAAATTTGTTTCCCTTAGAGCACCTGGAAATAATGTTATTTGAGGTTACCCTAATAGTTCGATTCTCCAAAGAAGGAACTTCCTTTCTTAGGATTTGGTGGTGAGTGGGCTGGTTCGAGAAGCTGTTGGTGGACCTGTCAAATGCTTACGTTACCCGAAAACTAAATTAATTAGCTCGTGGGAAAAGTCACGTGACATATTTCGTGGGTGCAATGGGGATCAGATGTACGGTGCGTTGATAAGACTTAAGATAACTTAAGAGTTGAAGCACACATATGAGAATGTGAAGTAGATTTATTCTGGTGCTAAGACTAGAACAAGTAAATAATAGATTGGGGGTGCTAAGTAGCGGGGAATCAGCTCGTTTCGTGGGTCCTTATATACCTTTCAAAAATGATGACTAATTCTAATTGTGTAATTCAAATATGACTCATTCTGACTCCCTCTGACTCACTCGCCTCATGTTTGCAGCATGTTTTCCCGTCTGAGTCATTTCGTTCTGACTCATTATGATGATCTGATCGATTGATCTGTTTTCCCACGATCCGTATTGATCCGATCAAATTTGGCTGGTGTGGTCTTTTATGCCAAACAAAATTCAAATGGCACACCGCATGTACATCATAAGACGTCCTCTGGACCTTCTGAACCTCCGGCAAAGTGAAATCTGCTGGGCGCTTGGATGACGTGTCATTACAGGAGAGCACCGGTAAAGACTGCACAGCCTGGAAGGCGCTCAGAATGATCTGAACCTGCATGGCGTAGTGAGCTTCACTGAAAAGCACTCTGCCACTCATGAGGTCCTGGCACATCTCCCTCTCAAAAGGATACCAGAGTCAATAGTCCTTCTCGAAGTTCTTGAGATTCATGAAAAACTCTTGATACAACCAGAACTCGTTCGCGAAGTTGTTGACTGGAGGATTTGATGGAGGTGGGGATAGGCTAATCAAGGCGGCCAAAAGGACAGGACAGCATGTGACTGCGATACTCTGACAACTCGCAATCACATCCCTGTTGCCTAAACACTCTCTGGTTCAACCATCAAGCCCCAAAGGACGGCATGCGACTGCGATACTCTGACAACTTGCGATCACATCCCTGTCGCCTAACCCCTTTCTGGTTTCAACAACATCTCTTTATGCTCCACATAAGGTATATTAAAACATAACACATAGGGTAGATACAATTAAACTCCTAGATATATTAGTATATAAACCTGAGGTAGAAACTCCTGTACTTTAGATTCTACCTCATCTAATCTCAGGCTAAACTTCTGCTTGACTCTTGTTCCCTTGGGATTATGAGGAACACTGGACTCTCACCTGTGGTATCACATACAGCGCTGCCTACGACCTCATATTGTCTTCCTCAGCAGATATCATTCTGTCTTTGGCTCCTATCAGTTCCCACCTGCACGGCGCCTGTGGCCTTACCTCCCAGGACCGAACGAGGAAGCTGTTCATCTTGTATTACTACTCAGCGACTGCACAGGTTACTAAACGGGTTGCTAAACCCCAGGCAGGATTACCCCTTTTCGGACGGCTCAAGCCGACCCATAGGCCATTGTTGACAGGGGTGCCCCCAGACCACTCATACAGGCAGTAGGAGACATCATTGAGATCTGAGGAGCCCTTGCAGGTGTCTACGGACCACTCACGTGCTTACACAAATGAATACTTAGATGTCCTAGGAGTCCATCATGGATGTCCAAGGACCACTCAAAGTTGTTCCATGGACGTACTTCCAGTGGATACCAGGAGTGATCAGAACATGTGACAGATGTGATGTGTCCTAGGGAACCAAGCTAGACTAAAGTGCTTGATGGATGATTGATCACAGCAGACTGAAACATTGATGATGAGTCGTCAAGGATGTAGATGGCCAGCAGGGGTACTCTGTGGCTTATTCATTAAGCAAGACAAACAGGATGGATTAGCAACCATGCTGGGGCAGGACGCAAGTGTCCGAGGAGCCGGGACAAACACAAATATGTTTGGCCAGTCCGAGGGCATTTAAAATATACCCAATATAGGGCCTAGGAGTCAAAGGATATGACTACTAGGCGTCGAGAACACCCAAAGGGCCAAAACTAGAGTGGCTCACTGTGTATACCCTTCCTATCCCGCCCGGACTGTCTGTTTCTCTTATCTCATCATATTTCTCATTACTCAGTTTCACTCTGTCATGTACATCTCTATTTACTATAAAAGACCACGTAGGACACACCCTACAGCAGTTCATTCGTGCCCCAGCACTTGCCTAGGCTATTGCCAACAGCATTGCTTGTCAAGGCCTTGTGTTCTCTGTATCAGCATGGAGATTTGTTTGTAAAAACCTATCCTCTTGTATAGATCCATTAATAGGAAGTTTGAGTGTTGGCTATATTTGTGCTTTAAGATCATCTAAGCCCCTACTGTCCATGGCCTTGCTGCAGCAATGTCACGTACCGTGACATCAGACCTCATCTGAGCCCCGATGAGCTCAACATCAGCAATCTATCAGTCTTGGACTCTTTCGAGTTCAACGGGTTTTTACGCAATGAAGGTCTACTGAGCGTTTCCCATGTATCTGCTGGCGCCTCATCCACTTCGGTTCTCCTGCTCGCTCCCTTCCATCCTTCGGGCTCCGGACATCCCCGGGCTCCCTCAGCCTCCAAACATACCCGGGCTCCCTCAAACTCCGTTGGAATTCAGCCTGCCAACTACGGTGATCTCATTGGTTCTTATTATTTCCACATGTCCATTCCCCATTATGTCTATCCTGACTCATTTCATCATGGGGGCCTCGGACCCCCGAATTCTCTGACACTGCTATGACTTTTCTGGCTCCATCATTATTTACTCTGATTTGTTATGACTCTGCTCCTCTCAGAATCTTCGGTCCTCTGGAATCTCTGCCACAGTTTGACTCATATCATACAGCACTCGTACAGCTTTGACTTGTTTCCATCACAGAGCCCCGAGGGCTCCGACCATTATGTAATACAGTACACTATAGTTTAAATAGCTTCATGTATCTTCGTTCTAGTCAGTTTGAATATCGACTAAGACTTTCTTCCTTCCTATTGTCCTTTCCTCAGTTCCATTTTTATCTGATTACTCTCCCTTCATCAGTCTCCATCCTTTTCCGAACTTGGACACGGGTTGAAGATCCCATTGGCTCCGTTCAGCCCCGACGGTGATCCGGCTTTTCCTTGAACCTGCACAGTCACATTTAGGACTTTGCATTATCCACGCGAAGTCCTATTTTGTGTAGTGTTCATTCGCCGCTTACATTCCCCCTGCCTTGACAGGACTCCTCAACTCCGATCAGTCCTGACGGTGATCCGGCTGCTCCTCGGATCCACTCGGTCCCATTTAGGACTTTGCATTGTTCACGTAAAACCCTACTTTGTGTAGCATTCACAATCCACTCACATTTCTGTGTACCGACAACACTCATTGGCACTGTTCGGTCCGGACCAGGATTGCAATTGTCTTTGTCCTTACTGACAGGACTCACCGGCACCGATTGGTCCTGACCAGGATTACGAATCAATCTTGGTCCTTACCAATAGGACTTATCGGCACCATCCGGTCCTGACTAGGATTGCGACTCAGTCTTTGTTCTTAACCTCTCTGTCTTCTTCCTCGGAAATCGGGCCTTGGGCGTAGAAAAAGGCGCAGTGCATGAGCTGAAGCCAAGCCCACTCTGACCCCCCTCGGGCACCGAGCCAGAGCTCCGATTGGATGGGACTAAATTTCATGAAGCTTCACTTTTTGAAAGTCCTATTCCACCCTATTCATATTACACTTTGTGTGATAGGATTTTGGACCTCCTGCAGACCACTGATGTCCTTGCGTATTCCCATGCTCAGACATCTCAGACCTCCATCGGTTCCCGAGTCTGTCCCGGTACTTGACAAGCAGTTTGTATCAAAGGTTCCTTGTTAAGTCGTCTATTGGAATCAGCCCCATTTAGCAGGCTGGTCAGATTTTCTTGGAATCAACCCCATTTAGCAAGTTGGTCATAATTCACAGACCCCCCTAGGACACCTTTGTTGATGGTCCGAGGAAGTTTGGTTGTTGGCTGTTTAAGGTCATCTAAGCCCCTACTGTGTTGTGGTCCTGCTGCAGCAGTTTGTACTCAAAGGTCCCTTGTTAAGTGGCAAGGTCAGGCATTGGAATCAACCCCATTTAGCAGGTTGGTCATGTATCAAACGAGCCATTGTAATCAGCCCCGTTTAGCAGGCTGGTTGGGGTAATCTGTTGGAATTAGCCCTGTTTAGCAGGCTGGTCGTAGATAACTCTTGGAATCAACCCAGTTTAGCAGGTTGGTCAGAGTTCCCAGACCCCTAGGCCCCATTGTTGGCAGTCCTAGGTCACTTTATCTCTCTTCCTCCCCCACATTCCATGGCCCGGGAACCCCAAGTTTGGTAGTTTGCAACTACTGGAAGCTCCTAGGGCAGTTCTATCTGAACATATCTTGAGTTAATCTCTGTCCCAACACCCCTTGAAGAGCTCAATCTTACCTGTATACTTCAGGACAACCTGAACGTACTTGTTAGCACTTTGTATTGGTTGTGTTGTTGGTGTGTGAGTGTTGGTTGATTTTGGTGTTTGTTTCACAACAGCATCATAGTCAGTCCAAAGCACAGCCATACTTAGGTGCACTGTTTCATTGTGTGGTTGAAAACCATACAAAAAATCTCTGCATCACTGAGATCTAGAATTTGACACTCACTGAGTTACCAGGTCAACCCACAGGGCAGGGATTGTGCCAACTGAGCTATAGTACCATTGTACCAAGGAAGGAAGTGTTGGGTATGTAGGCATTTACATTTTTTTTTTTCGGAGGCTGCTGGCGACTTACAGGCTGAGTTACAGCCAAACATGGCCATTAGTATGTGAAGGGCTTAACAAAGGCTTAACTGCTTTTCTGGCCCATACTAAGCTCTAATATGTAAGGCTTATTACAGCTGTTTGTATTGAGCTTGACAGTCCGGAAATATACGTAAATAAGAGCAAATTTGATCCTGCTTCTTCCTCGCCTCGTATCTCGCTCATTTCTTGTCCCACCGATCTCTGACTAGGTGCGTCTGAATCGCATTCCAGAGGCGCTTCTAACCATACCCATCTCAGCTCTTTACTGTATAATCCCATTTTGACCCATATCGGCGTGGATCACCCGAGCCGCGTACTTGTCGTGTCGCTCTCGAGTGCAATTCTTGATAGATTTGCCTGGTTTCAGGTGCGTTCGGCAGCGTTTCGACAGCGCTTTCCATCCATACTAATCGCTAAGCCCAGACTCTCCTTCTGTACCATCCCAAATCACCGTCTCCCCGCTGCGGCTCTAGCTTGTCGTCGCTCCTGCAAAAGCAATTCTAGCTCAAATTCCTCCATCTTGGCATCGTTCAAAAGCTCCTAGTTGCCCGCATCTTCCAGCATAGCCCCATCCCACTCCGTGCTTTAGTCGAATTCACATATTGTCTTTTTCGCCGCCGATGGCTCCTCGCACCTCCACACACGGAACGGCCACTGTGATCCAAAAGAATACCACTCGTATTGCTGCCAATGACCTACTCGACTCAGACGATAATTTGCCTGTCGGCCCTTCGTCTGCGGATGTTGATATGACGCTCGTGGACTTTGATAGTGATGCCGAGGAGGAGGATGTTAACAAGGTGCAAGAAGGGAGTGAAGATGAGGACAAAGAGAGCGGAGAGGAGGAGGAGGAGGAGGCAGAGGCAGAGGCAGAGGCAGAGGCAGAGGCAGAGGCAGAGGCAGAGGCGGAGCAGGAGGACGGCGAGCAGAGCGAGGAGGGTGCGACGGGTAAACGAAAATGGCGAGCAAAGAAAGCAGGTGTGTCTCGTCTTTCTATTTCATGGTATTCATGTTGAGGATGGGTATCCTCGAGATAAAGAGAAGCCTGTAGCAAAGAAACGGCGAGGACCTGCCAAGAAGTCCGCCAATAAGCCGTAATCACTCGCAAATGAGCTATGTTCCTTCCTTCCATAATCCGCTCACTAGATGATCGTAAAATCACCTACACAATTTCCATCTTCACTGCTGCCGAGGCGAAGAAGAGCAAATCCGCCAAAAAACCCACTAAAACCGCGATCCTTTCGCTTCACAACTCGGAGCCATTCAATACTCTCCGAGCCCAAATTCTTGTTCGCATTGCTTCCGCCCTTCATCCCCCACAGGCAGATTATAACAACTACAATATCACATTCACCGTCCCTCGACAAGTGACAGACCCTATCACTCTCGACTCCGAAGAAAACTACACCCACCTCGTCGTGTATGCTCTTAAAATTACCACAACACCTTCCGCAAAAATTGTTGTTGAGGCTAAAGAGGTACATCCAACCAGGATACCTTCAGTTAGCCGTGCATTGATTTCAACTCCAGGATCATGCCGGAAACAAAGAAAATGACGCCATCGAGATCGACGACGAGTCGGCAGACAAGGCAAAGCACAAAGGCGGGCCGAAAACCCGAGTGAGTGTTTTTTCATACAGCTTCCTTGAGACGCGAGAAATTGATGCTCATTAGATCCCGAACACTCAGCAGATCCTGCCCGGAAATGTTGCCTTGAACGAGAAAATTGGTATTCTGCGCATGCGATGGCAGTGCCCGACGCCCGGTGGTCCTTGCGGGAGCGAGCATTGCTTTGTTCAAGCCGATGCGCCAGAACATTTCCCGCTGGGCAATGCGCACTTCGAGTCATGGGGCTCGGCAATGGTGTGTATCTTCATATTTTCCGACAGCGTACTTGCTCAATAGATTAATATTTGCAGCTCAAAGGCAAAGTGTATGCCGATGAGGACAAACCCCCCAACGGCGGCCTTTTGATGGGATCAGTAACAAGGCTCTCGCTGCGTGTTCACCTATCTTGCAACGCAGACTCGATCTCAAGGCAGAAAAAAATGCCGCTGCCGCACCACAGATTAATTTTAACTTCCCTCCGGATTTGATGCAAATTCTCAGACCCCCCCCCCCCCGCACCTGCTCCAGCCCCTGCACCTTTCCAGACCCCGATGCTTATTCTGTTTCCCCTTGTCCCTGGCACGAAAATGTTGATTGAAGATTTCTGTACCGAATACGAGCTCGACAACAACATCCGTGACCACTTTTGGACACACAAATTCAAGTCAACAAGCTCATTCCAATACATTGAGCTTGCGGAACTCAAGGTGATGGATTTTCTGGCGGGCGAAGTCGCAGAGCTAAAGGTAGCCATTGCGGGATGGGCATGGCCTCCGTAGATGATTTAATTCTGTGTAACAGCTCATGGACTGTGCGTAAATAATTTGATTAGAAATAACCTGCATGTATGAAGTACCCAATCACATCCTCCTCTGTAATGACGTTGAGTACCTCTAGCAGATCATATAGGAATGCATGGGGAGCACAATGATCTCCATAAGTGAACAAGTCATTGTGGCGACGAATCCAGGCTTTGATTTTCGAAAACACCTCCTCGATGGGGTTGAAATCCGGTGAGTATGGTGGCAGGAAAAGCAGCCGAACACCTGCAACACGAAATGTTATTATTCATACGGAAAAACAGCATACAATGCTTACCAAAACGATCACATAGCTCGAGGACTTCTTCTCCATGGTTAATTGTGCGTTGTCCATAACTAGCATGCTCAGCAGTCTGGGGAACGGCGAACACAACGGTAACTGATGAGGTATCAAATGGGGAATGCATGAAAAAAAAACTGTACGCACCACTTGGTACTCTAAAAACTCGAGATATTCCTTGCGTTTCATCAACCCCTCCACAACTTTGCTTGCCACAATACCATCCAACGTAAGTAAAGCCGTTGCAGTGGCCCGTCTTTCACGGACAAATTTCTGCCGTTTAGCTGCTCGTTTACCTTTCGGCGTGCGACCTCGTCGGCGTGCGGGAGTCTTGTCATTTTTCGATGTTTCATCAAGAAAGCCTAGATACTCCGGGGGATATTGCGATGCATCACATACGTAGTTGAGGCGAGTCGGCTTGCTACGCTCCATGGCGATGACCTTGAGCTTCTTTGTGAACATGCCAGCATGCTCGAGCTCGTGGTGGATGGTGGTATAGTGGACGGAGATGAAGCGGTTCGTCTTGAGAAGGCATAGGAGTTCATTGAGAAACCAGTCTGGGCTGTGCCGTACAAGTCGTAGTAGGTATTGTATATCATCGAAGTGCAACAGGCGTGATCGTCCTGGATTTTTGTGGTGTCGTACCACGTCTCCTGTGGTCCTCCAGAGGTACAGGACTTGATAGAATGTTGACTCAGAGAATCTGATGCAGTTCAGAATGTCCTTGAGGGGCAGTTGACCGTGTTCGTATAAGCTGATGGCTGCAATCTTCACGTCTCGGCTGATTTTGTGAAACATTGTTGTGGAATTCTGGAAAACGAATGAATTGGGATCAGGTCAGCAATAAATGAGTGGTACAAACACACATACATAGGAGGGGCTAGCAGTCTGTTGATTATGTATAGAAAATCGGACAGTGGAAGGATCCTAGGTTGCGAGGGGTATAGTTGCGAGAAGCAGAAGAGCAGGCGACTAGGAGCTTTTGAACGATGCCAAGATGGAGGAATTTGAGCTAGAATTGCTTTTGCAGGAGCGACGACAAGCTAGAGCCACAGCGGGGAGACGGTGATTTGGGATGGTACAGAAGGAGAGTCTGGGCGTAGCGATTAGTATGGATGAAAAGCACTGTTGAACGCTGCCGAACACACCTGAAACCAGACAAATCTATCAAGAATTGCACTCGAGAGCGACGCGACAAGTACGCGGCTTGGGTGATCCACGCCGATATGGGTCAAAATGGGATTATACAGTAAAGAGCTGAGATGGGTATGGGTATGGTTAGAAGCGCCTCTGGAATGCGATTCAGACGCACCTAGTTAGAGATCGGTGGGACAAGAAATGAGCGAGATACGAGACGAGGAAGAAGCGGGATCAAATTTGCTCTTATTTACGGATATTTCCGGACTGTCAAGCTCAATGCAAACAGCTGTAAGGCTTAGCCCTTAACCGCAATACTGAATTCAATAGTACAGCAGCTCTGAACAATAGCATCATTTGGTTTGGCAATGTAGAGTTCAGGCTGTATCATGGGCAGGCTCCTACCCACCGCATGTTACGGGGTTGGAGAAGACAGAGTAGTGGGATTCAGCTGGATCACAGTAGTGTAATACGAAAAGACAAATCACTGTTAGCCGAGACAATAGCTTCCGAACTTTCAAGGCCCCAACCCCTCCACGGTGGCTGGCATTTAACAACGGTAAACAACATAGCCCCCCGCTTGGCCAAGTTTTTACGAACCTTTCTCCCGATGTCCTGATTGCTTGTGAAAATGCGGGGTGGGGTCCAGGATCTCACGGGAGCCATTAGAGCAAGTCTCCAGATTTTGTGAGAGGTGGGTATCGGGAAGGAATATTTTCGCAAAATGTGGCTACGTTGTTTACATCTGTTAAATGCCAGCCACCATGGAGGGGTTGGGGCCTTGAAAGTTCAGAAGCTATTGTCTCGGCTAACAGTGATTTGTCTTTTCGTATTACACTACTGTGATCCAGCTGAATCCCGCTACTCTGTCTTCCCCAACCCCGTAACGTGCGGTGGGTAGGAGCCTGTGTCATGGGCACCATGGCAACCAACCCCGGAATCGCACCGCTAGTCCCTCAATTAAGTGGGCATTTTAGTTAGCTGCACTCTTCCAAGTATGGTAAAACAAATGATGCGGCCTAAAATATCTGGTTTGGGACTCAACTAAATTTGATAGAAAACTTAAAGAAGCACAGCTAACTGAAATCTTCTTTCAATTCCCCTTTTAATCTATTAACTAGCCAATCAGAGCTTGATTAATGGATTAAAGGGGATTCTAGTTAGCTACGCTTTTTTAAGTATTGTGTCAAACTCCCCAAATCAGATATATTAAAATGAATTTCGGGCACATCAATTCTTTTACGATACTTGGAATAGCACAGCTAACTAAAATGTCCGCTCAATTGAGGGACCAGCGGTATGGACAGCTTATTCCCTTTTGGGGGTACGTGGACGACTCGATCCGGACTTGGCAGTCACGTGATGTAGACCTCCCTCGCCGATTCACCATGGTAAGGTAGACCCAAACCTGGTGGAAGAATTACATACGCTCTTTGAGATTATCAATGCAGATGGATTCGGCCAGGGGGGAGCGGGAGAAGTGTACCAACTTGAACATGAGCGCCGACGGATTCTCTCGTTCGGGATGTCAACTTGCGCGCTACTTGTATCGGCTAGTGCAAATTCACATACAGCACGCATGCCCACTCGACGACTGTGTATTCTAAGTTTTGGCATCCTCCCGCTTCTTCCGCGCCAGCTTCCGTTCGACAAACGCAACATACTGCGCCATACCCTTCTCCATCAATTTCAGCTTCCCACCACCAACGCGATACGTCTTGCCAGGCGGTGCTGCGGCGTCATCTTCCTCGTCACTGGACGGATCATCCGACACGTCGTCGTCAACTTCCGCATGTCGAAGCGATTCGCCCTCAATCACAACGCGGCTAAACCACCTGACGAATCGATGAGACCCACCATGAAGCGAGTGAGACCCAGAGGACACTCACCGGTCGTGCGTGATGATGATTATCCCGCCCGTGAACGTCTTGAGCGCCGCCGCCAGGGCCTGGATGGTCGGAAAGTCCACGTGCGTGGTCACTTCGTCGAGCAGCAGCAACGGAGGGGGGATGAACACAATTAGCGCGATCGCAAGCCGGACCTAGTATCGCCAATGGTGAGCTTGCGGTAGCGATGCGGAGTATTGGACTACCTTTTGCCCTCCACTTAACTGCGAAAGCGGTGTCTCGCTCGCAATTTTGCCCTGTAGTCCAAACGACCCTAAACACTTCCAAACGTCCTGCTCGGCGACCGTCTCGCCCCTAGCCGCAAAGTGTTCCATGAAATACGACATTGCCGTCACCGGTCCATCCGATGAGGCCCGTGTCAGCGGGCCAGAGAGCTCCTCGACAGAATGTTGGGAGAAGTAGCCGATTTTGAGAAGCGGATGTCGGACGATGGCGCCTTTGGTAGGCTTAAGCGTGCCCATGATCAGCTTCGCAAGGGTAGACTTTCCCTGACCATTCTGCAGCGGGGAAAAATAGTCAGGAACGACCCCGAATCAACCACCAGGAGCACTCACAGCACCCACTAACGCAAGTCGACCCCCTTGGTTGACGGTGAAGGTGATTTCTTCCAAGAACGGCTTCTTCGCTTTGGGGAACCGATACTCGACAGCGTCGAAGTGTATCAGATCTCCGAGCGTTCTTAGCTTATCCGGACTAGCGATACTGATTTTAACCGTCCGCTCTACGAAGGCCATCTCAATCTCGCTGCGGTTCGTGTTGTGGTAGCCCGCCATGTCGCGGTTGAGCTTGAAGCGCGTCCCTTTCGCGCTGGTCTCTGCTCCCCAACGCTCATCCAGTCTGGCGAAGTGCATTAGCCAAGCTCAATGCCCGTGAGGGCGAACGACGGACTTCTTTTGCCGTGATTTTACCATCCGCTGTCTGCAACCTAGGGTCAACGGAAGGACGGATGCCCGAGGAGCGAAATACCTGTTCTCATCCCCAGTTTTCTTGGCGCTGGCGATGCCTTGCTGGATAGACTTTTCAATCTACGCGGAGCGTTAGGAGTAAGCTTTAGGACAAGAGTTAGAGGCGTACATGCTCCCGCTTCTTATCCAAAACCTCCTGAGCACCCGTGCGCCGCTTGCGTTCTTTGCGCTCGTTCACCTCAAAAGCAGCAGGAGTGCCCTCGAAATATTCAAGCTTTTTATTCCGCAGGATGATCGTCTCTTCCACGACGTTGTTCAAAAAGTCCTGGTCGTGTGAAATGAGCACGAGCGTTCGCGACTCGGAGCTCAGGAAGCCTTCGAGCCAGATTATCGCCTCGAGATCCTGCGCAGGTAATGAGTAAACATTTGGACAGAGTAGTTCGAGAACGCACCAGGAAGTTGGACGGTTCGTCAAGGAGTAGGACGTCACTGTGAACGAGGAGGGACGTTGCGAGGGAACAGCGGGACCTCCACCCGCCGGAGAGAGAGGTATATGGCCCCTCCGTCATTTCTTGGGTGAAGCCCAAGCCGGAGAGGATAGTCGCAGCTCGCGCTTCAGTAGACGACGTTTCGAGCTTTGTAAACTTATAAACTATGCACCGGGAGGTATTCAAAGCTTACCAGGTCCAAAGTGACTTGGACGTCTTGGAGCATCTCGAGAGCGTGGGTCATAATATCGGCCTCAATGTCAGCCGTGTCAACGCCCTCGAGTCTTGTGCAGAGCATCAGCCTGGATGAGAGTGTGATTTATATCCGAGCTCTCACAAAATCTCGGCCTTTTTGAGATTCTCCTCTGCCTTAATCTCCTCCAGCCGTGCCTCTTTACCCCGCGCACCCGATCGACGGCTCGCGACTTTCCTGGCTTCCTGCAGCTCGCTGCGCCGTTTCTCGAGGCGCAAACCATAGACAATACGTTGCGTCTCACGCAGAGACGTGCTTTCGACCGCCTTGGTCAAGACTGATTCACCGAGATTTAATAAATATGTTCTTCAAGGAAGAAATGACGCACCTTCAAACTCTTCCACTGCAGCCTGCCTTTGCTTGTCCCCTTTGACTACGTGCTGAAGCACACTGATAGATTCCGCCCCCGGGTTGTCGGTCGCCCGGGCGCTGTCCTCCACCTGCGAGAGGAGGAGAATTCGGATGGAGGGACTCAGCCCCGGGATGAGCTTGTCCGCAATCGCCGACAGCAAGGTAGATTTCCCACTTCCGTTCCTCCCAACCAACCCGTATCGAATGCCCTGCTTGAGCCGCAGATGGCTCGCTGAGATGAGCTCGCGTTCTCCGATCGAGATGGTGACTGCTTTCAGGTCGATTTCGAGGCTCGTGTCCAGTGTTTCGGTGTGGAAGCGGGATTGCTGCGAGGTCGCAGTAATGGGATTCGCGTTTGCCTTTGCTTTGGGGGCCATGGTGGGGCAGGATAAGGTTGTAGTGTCATTTCAGCACGGAACCGAACCTGATACGCATCTGATAAGATAAGATAAAGCTGACAATCACACAGCCACACTTCATTTTTTTTAGATTTCGGCAAGCTCTCTATTCAGAATTCTCTTTTGCTCGAGGTACTTGTGGGATCAAATATACGGCCGCTCCTCATTGCCCGATGAGAAACGTGTTTTGATGAAGACGAAAAGAGCTACAACAAAACTACAAGAAGAACGTCCTTCTCGTGGTCTCCAGCTCCGGCTGCAGCAGCTCGCGGTCAGTCTCAAATTCGCGCAATAAATACCTGGGACACGGACCTTCCACGCCCACATATACTCGTCCGTCTGCGGCGGGACGATAGGTTTGGGGGGCTGAGCCTCAGCGGGGGCCGGCGCTTCGCCCTCTGGTGGGTTAGCACCCTCGCTGCTCGCCTCCTCCAGCGTCCCCTCCTCTAGCGTCCCCTCATCCTGGTCCTCTTTACTGTCCACCTCGAACATCAGGGGCTTGGGGTCGTCCCCGAACCGCTGCACCGCGGGGATGCCCTTCCGCAGCGAGCGCAGCTTCAGCGTGAAGCGCGGGCCGATCTCCTGCAGCGCGACCTTTTCCGGCGAGCGGAACGCGTATCTTAATCAAGTGAGGGGGTTGTCGGATCAAAATAAGAGAGAGGAAACGCATACCGATGCCGTCTGAAGAACAGAAAGTCGCGCTGGTTATGGAGGGTGACGACCTGGCGGCCTTGGAATTCGGGCAGCGGGGGGAAGAGCGTCTGGAACATGCGGCCCACAGCGTGCCCGAGCCGCGTGACGAAGTTGTTAAGCACAAGCTCGGGGTCGTGCGCCGTCGCGCGCGCATGACCCTGGTGTAGCCTATAAACAAACTGTACAGAGCAGAAAGACTGTATAAACGCACGTAAATCTCCTTCGTCAGCTGCACCGAGGTCAGCTTGAAATACGCTGTCGGCCCGTCCGGAAGATGTATGAGCGTGATAGCATCTACTGGGGGTCAACGACGGAGAAGGAAAAAAGCACATAGAAGACGCACTGGGTTTTTTGGAGTCTTCATTCACGACACACATGTGCTTATACCCCCTGCCCGCCGCCCACCCCGCTATCCGGCCAACCTCGAAACCCTTGCCCTTCTTCCTGCGTATAAACTCGGCGCCAGGGAACACCCCCACGAGCTCGTCGCAAAAGTCATACGTCGCCTTCGTCGCCTTGGGAGACGTCGTTATCAGAATCTTGGGCGGCACGCTCGGGTCGTCCGTCGACGAAAAGTACGACGCAAACGGGTCGGCCGCGATGTCCTGCGCGGTCTCCTCCTGCGCGGACGAAGACGACTGCCCCGGATCGGCGGTGAGGAACGATGGATCGAATTCGCGGGTATTATCGAGCGTCCGGGGAACGTTTTCAGCCAGCCGTTTCTACCACAAGTGTAAAGGACAAGTTATGCGAAGAAAAACTCGGGTTACACACTTTTTTGGCGGCGGGGTCGCTCGCCTCGGCCTTGGCCTGAGCCAATCGTTTTTGTAACTTCTGCTGTCCTTTGGCCTTTTTAGTTTTCCTCGATATCTCCTCGCGCTTGATTTTGTTCCGGATCGACGACGGCTCGAATCGTGTTGCAGACATGATGGCGCAAAGAAAAGTTAGCTGTGTGGCAGTGACACTGCCGAATTGGGCTTCGAACTTTGACCAAGGCAAAAATGTCAATGAAAATGGAACCCAAGTGTATGGCAATTGGTATAGTATAATAATGCAAGATGTGTAGGGCTATGTGCGTGTAGAAATGTGTAATGTGCAGGACCAAGAACCATATACAGTGACCCCCTTCACCGTTGTCTAACGACCGCCCTCCGCTCCGCCTCCCCCAACACCGACTTCGGCCCCCGCTTCGCCATCGCCCAGAGAAACACCAGGATGATGATCCCGAACTGAAGCCAGAGCCAGATCTCGAGCACGAACGCCACGAACGCCTGCTTCTTCGGCCCGCTGTCCTCGGCGACGACGGCACTGCTGTCGGCGAGGAGGGCGCTGTTCTCCGCGGACACGGACACGGGGCTAGCGCTCGGGGAGTCCGTGTCATCGTCCTCCGCACGCGCGGGCCTGGTGAAGTTCTCCATAACGATATCCAGCGCAGTCGACAGCCGCTGGGGAAACGACACGGACGGCTGGCGCTTTGGGGTCGACTCGCCAATAAACGGCGAAGAGCCCCCGGGGAAGCGCCCGCCCGCCCACCGATTCGTGCGCAGCGAGAGGGTCTGCGACATGCGGCGGTGGCGCTCCTTGTTCTTCTCGCGCAAGGAGCCGGTCTCGTCCGTGTCCTGGTCTGACGGCGACGGGGGCTCGACGCTGAGCTGAAGAGCATTATTCACGGAGGTGCTAGGTTCCCGCGAGGCCCGGGCGTCGGAGACCCTGCCTCGGAGAGAACGGCTACTCAGACTGGCCGGGGTCGGCGAAGGCGACATCGAGAACGAGAGGTCGTACAGACTGCTGCGCTGCAGGAATGGATCGACTTCGCTAATGAAGTCGTCCCCGAGCTCCGCTTGGAGGGTCGGACGAGAACCTAAGAAGGGCGAAATACCGTAGTCGGACTGGTTGCCAAACCTAGAGTCGGGCTGGGACTGTAATGTACCAAATCTTGGGTCCGGCTGGGACTGCAAGGCTCCGAATCTAAGCGGGGACAATTCCGTCGACTCGTACAAAGGACTAGGCGCGAGCTTGGATTCGTTCGCCACGTCGAAGAGATTGAGAACCGACTTGCGGGCCTTGCGCGGCATCGTCAGACTCGTCGGAAACCTGTACTCGCCCTCCGCGTCCAGCGTCCGGCGGAAACTCTTGAACCGGATGGTCCCGTCCATCGGCGACGTGACCCCATCATCGTCGACGACCTCCCACTCCACGCCGTTCTCTGCGCTGAAGCACTCGTACACCTTGCTGATGCTCTCCGTTTCGCGCTGAACCGCCTGCAGTTTGTCGGTCGTCTCGGACTGCTGCCGGATGATCTGCACATTCGTCTCCTCGAGCTCCTGGATCTTCGACAGTAGCTGCGACACGACCGCATGCTGGTGCGGGTGCTCGAAGTCGGGTTCAGAGCCGTAAGACGCGTCCACCTCAAACTCGGTGCTTGGTGAAGGTGAAAAGGAGGTTTTGGAGAAGAAGCCAGCGGGCGCAAAGTCGCGGATTTCCGAGTCATCCGGCCCGGGGCGCGAAGTATTATTCCTCATAGCCCGGAACTTCGCCTCCCGCTCCTTCTTCTTCTTCCACATCTCCTCGACGATCTGCTCCGTCCCAACGTGCACCTTCTTCTCCAGCTGCTCGCTCCGCGCCTGTGTTCGCTCCAGCTCGTCCCGCAGGCCCTGGAGCTCCTTCTCCAGCTGCCTCAACCTGCGGCGGCTCACATTGTCCGAGCTCTGCGCCTCCGCCTCGAGATTCTCGAGCTTCAGCAGCAGCTCCGCGTTCTGGTCGGAGAGCAGGGAGATGTCCGCGGGGGAGACGGATATCCGGCGCGAATGGCGTTTGATGTACACGCGCGGAGAGGAGGCGGCCGCGGAGGCGTCGAAGCTCGCGTCCGCGGCGTGCAGGCCGTCCGCGAATGAGACCTGCGCCGAGTGCGACGGCGAGTCGCGGGGGGTGGGCGGGATGCGGGCGACCAGGGCGTCGTGCTTGCTCTTCAGAGTGATATTGCTCTCGTGTAGGCTTCTGCACACCGCCGAAGTGACGCCGAGTTCTAAACACGAATGAATACGGGTCCAGGATATGAATCTCGTGCGAACCAGTCTCCCTCTCCTTGATGAGATCGCCCGCCTTGAGGAGTAGCTCGGCGAGCTCCTCGCGCGACTTTTCCTTCAATTGGCCGTCCGTATTGGGACTGTCAGGTTCGTTGTCCCGCTGAGGAGACGCCGGCTCCGAGTTCAACCCAACCATCTGCAGGGTCGCGGGCAACGGCGAGCCCAGGTAGCTCGGAAATGTCGGTTTCCCGCCAGTCTCAGCTTGAAACGCGGCGGAAGAGGCATAGGGAGGCGGCGGCGACGCGCCCAGGGCCAAAGAACGAGTGCTAGAGCGTCGCATCTGCGCAGGTGGGCGAGGCCGGGGCGTTATAGTGTCATTGGCCAGCATAGTTTGTAGTCATAGAATGTACAAGTTGAAGGGAGGAGGAGAGAACCGCAATTTGTGATCGAGCGGGTTGCACGATGTGAGTTACCAAATAAATATTCACATGCACGGCCAAGGGGACCGATTCAGATCGAGAGGGGACCGAAGCAGAGAGAATATGTGTGGGCTATGGTGGTAGGAACGATTGTCTTAGAATCAGTTCCCTTCAAGTTCTTCGAAAAAAGTACTCCTCGGATGGCAAATAAACCGATTCGAACAAATAATGCGTTTACTGGAGGAGACACTATCGTAGTACATGTGCGTGTAAATTCTTATACAGATCACATCGAGGCAAAGACGAAGAAGAGAAAGAAGAAAATAAGATAACTAAAAGGTCTCTGCTCTAAAACAATAATCATTTTTGTGCCGCGCCGAATCCAAACGCACTGGGAGTTGCGGAAGTAGCGGATGCGTTGCCAAAGGGCGAAGAAGCAGGAGGTGCCCCAAACGGCGAGCTCGCCGCAGGCGTGCCGAAAATTGACGGCGCCGCGTTCGCACCAAACGGAGATCCTTGCGGGGTCGTCGTCGCCTCGGCGCCTGCAGGCTTCCCGAAGATGGAGGGGCCCCCAAAACAGATGGTTTGGCGCCAAAGGGACTAGCAGCAGGTGTAGCCGCGGGCGTAGCGGACGCGTTGTTTCCCCAAACGCAAAGTTGAACGCGGGTGCAGCTGCAGAAGCCCCAGCATTGGACGCGGGAGCGCCGGCGTTGGATTCAGCAGGCGTGCTCGTCCCAAACGCCGGAGTCGCCGTCTTCGCCTCCTCAGGCTTTGGCGTGGAAGACCCAAATGCACTCCCACTCCCGAACGCGCTCTTCGTCGCCGTAGCACCCCCGCCACCAAACGCACCGCCAAACCCAAAGTTGCTACTCCCAAACGCGCTGGGCTTCGATTCAGACTGCCCAAACGCGCTGTGCTTCTGTTCAGGTTGCCCCGCACTCGGCGCCGGTGTAGGCGACGCAAACGCGGACTGCCCAGCCTTCGCCGGCGCGAAGCTGAAAGTCGGCGTACCGGCAGGCGTGGTCGTCTGGGTTTGGGTCTGGGTCTGGGTTTGGGTCTGCTGTTCAGCCGGCCTGGGTGCTGCGAACGCAAACGCCGAACCAGATGGCTTCGGCTCTGACGAACCAAGGGCCCCGGTCAACGAAGACGGGTGGCGGGCGCCGCGGCAGCGGGCTTGGGTCCCCCAAACCCAAAGCTGAACTTAGGGGAGCAGGCGCGGCAGCCACAGGCGCCTGTGTCGCCGGTGCTTGCTGCTGAGCCTGCGATTGTGGAGGGGCGAACGCCGACGAAGGCTTGGAACCAGATTGTTCGGCGGGCTTGAACGAAAAGGCGGACCCTTGCGCAGCAGCAGGTTTCGGCTGCGGAGCGGCGAACGCCGACTTTGGTGCTGCCGATTGCTCTGTGGGCTTGAACGAGAAGGTGGGTGGCGCGGGCGAAGACGCTTCCGCAGGCTTGGCGGCACCGCCCATACGGGAAAAAAGAGACTGTCCACCGGATGCTTGTCCACTCCCACTGTTCTGTTCCGCAGATGACGTCTGGTTCTGCGCCGGCGGCGCGAACGAGAAGGTCGGTGCACTCGTACTGGAAGCGGCGGCGGCGTTCCCGGGAGCGAAGGGAGCCTGCGAAGCCTTCCTCGTCGGGGCACCAGCAATAGGCCGTTCACTGGCAGCAGGCTGCGCGAAACCACCACCAGAGGGCGCAGAGCGCGCTGGAAACGAGAACGAAGGGGCGCTCGAGGATCCGGCGGACGGTGCCGCACCGGAAGGAGAGGCGCAAAAGGACTCGAAGTCGGGTTCGTAGGAGTTGCCGCAGCGGAAGATGGGGGGCAAAAGAGTTCGAGGTCGGGTTCGTGCTAGGAGTCGGAGCGGCCGGCTTCGCGAAGGAATTGGCCATGGACGGAGTAGGCGCAAGTCCGGCGGAAGCTGGTGGAGTGAAGAGGTTAGCCTGCGGGGGTTTATCCGAGGTGAGTGGCGGTCCGAATGATATTTTGGGCGGGCCAGCAGCAGGGGCAGTAGCGGGAGCAGCTGGGGTCGGGGTCGGGCCAAGGCTGAACGATGGAATGCTGCCACTAGCTGTTCCAGCACCCGCCGGCGGGCCGATGGAAGGTGGAGGCTTTGTGAGAGAAAATGTGGGAACAGGCGCGGCGGCAGCAGCCTCCTCTCCTTCTTCTCCCGCTCCAACTTCTCCTTGAGTTCCTTCTCCTTAACCTTCGCCTGATTCGCCTCCCTCATCTTCATCATCGCCTTCGCCTCCAAGTCCTGCTTCTCCCACTTCGAAAACGTCCTCCTTGCCAGCGGTGCCTGGGCGGCAATGTTATTCGTGCTGTCCGCGAGCCCCGGCAGTGCAGGGGTCGCCAGCGTCTCCCGCACGGCAACGACGCGCCGCCCATTCGACCGTATACCGCTCTTCGCGAGTTCAGTGCCGACGTGGAGGGCGTTCGCCTTCTCGAACGGATTCACACGCACGCCCCCGAGATCCGTCGCAATCGACTGGCGGAAATGCATTTTGGGGCGGAATTGTTCCTTCTCGGCTGGGCTTGGGGCAAACACCGGGAATGGCGAAGCAGGTGAGTCCCACAAGAGATTCTTCCCTTTTGAGATGGTGGGCGTCGGAGTAGCGGGCTAAGGAGGCGAATGAATACAATACAAGGCAGAATGAGAACAAGAATGACATACAGCTTCCGCCACAGCGGGCGTCGCAGGGGCACTTTCGGGTTCTTGAGTCCCTTTGGGGGAATCTTGCCAGGCTAGAAGGTGTCGAGCTTTGAAGTCGTTGTACTCTTCCTCCGTTAACCAGGTCTCAATGCACACCTCCAGGTTTGCATTCCTGTCAGGATGTTGCGAGTCCAAGGGCTGAAAGGGGTGTTAGATTCGGTCCACAGCACGAAGCAAACCGCGCGCACCATGGTAAACCTACGAGCAGCTTTCTTGACCAAGGCTTGCCTCAGCCGCTGGCCGTTGGCGCCAATCTTGTACATCACGCCGTTGCTCTCCCATTCGTCGCCTATCGGCCGCCCTTTGCCCTTGGAAGCTGAACCTTCGACAGAGCCCTCCTCGTCGTCATCTCGAACTTCCTTACTCTTCTTGCCCCTCTTCTTCGTCTTACGCGAGCTACGCGCCGGCGTCCCAGAAACAGCCCCCTCACCCTCGCTACCCTCCTCATCCACGTCTCGGTCACGTTTCTGCCCGCGGGAAGGCTGGGCACCGGCGTCCGACTTTCTTTTCCCCACAGTCCGGCGCTTCCGCCTCGTCTTCTGCGCTTGGTCTCCATCTTCGGCCTCCTCATCCTCCTCAAAAGTCGACCCGGCGTCGCGTTTCTTGCCACGGGCGGCCGGGCGGCCGTCTCGCCATTCGTCTTCGTCGTCGACATCCATGTCATCATCGGCGTTGTCGTCGCTGGCCATGAAGACGTCCTGGTTCTCGAGGCTGACCTTGCGCGCTCGCTTGCCTCGTGTCCGTCGCCCGGGGCGACCGGCGTCCTCTTCGTCGTCATCAACGTCCTCTTCCCGCATCATCCGCTTCTCGCCGCGTTTTTGCCGGGGTAACCATTCGGCATCCTCGTCGCCATCAATGAATTCATCGCCCTCGACGCGTGTCTTTTTCGGATTCTCAGGCACGTCCGATTCGACTTCGTAATCTTCAAGAGCACGTTTCTGATGTTTGCGCGGACTGCTGCTCGTATTATTGAGATTGCCGCGCCTCGGGAGACCAGCATCTTCTATTTCATCGGCAAATCGAACGACAGGAGGTGGTGGAGCAGGATTTGGATTATACCGGTCGGCAAAGTTGGGCGTGTGTGAAGAGGACCTAGTCGGCTATGAGCATAAACGCTGTAGGGAAGAATTATAGGGACGTACGAGGGAAGGCCGCTGGATGACGGCATGTACCTGCTGTCCGCAGCCAAAGGATTGAACCGGCCTGGCAGACCACTTGTGGTACCGGTCGACCACGCGGGCTCGGCGTTTCGGTACTGGCCTGGAAGGTCGGAGATTAGATTATATACACGGGTTAAAATGAGAAATAAAGCGCACTGTTTCGCTGCCGGATGTTTGACTCGACCGATGCGACCTGCTGATCGGCTTCCGCGTAGAATTGGTCGACGTCGACCCTATGGACCCTGTTGTTGGCGACCTCTTCCTCGCGGCGCGCCCGCAGAACCGCAGCGTATGCTACATTGAACGGGCGGTGGTCGTTGTCAGGAATGCCGTGTCTTCTCCGCATCGAGCTGTACGCGCGTCAGAAAGGTCCTACCAGGCGCTGTCAGAGCTCACAGTCGATAGGATTTTTCACGCCATTTGAGAAGGGCCTCCCAGGCGCGCACTGCGCCCACATATGCCGCGAGAAGCAAGGCGAGGAAGAACGCAGTTTTCGAAAAGCCCGACCATTTGGCGGATGGTGGGTGGCGGACGGGTAAGGAGCTTGAGCCTAGGATGTCGGTGGACTCGTAGTCCATAACGGCCAAAGGAACGAAGGAATAACGCGCCGCCCTGCGAAAACGGTGATGATGGTAGAAAGGGAACAACGAATTGTTGGGCCATGTTGCGCTACACGGCCTCAATCAACCCGATCATTCCGGCTAACCCTGATCTGAGGCTGGCAGTGATCATGCATTCTTGCGTCCCAAAGCATCGGCTGCGCGCTAGTCCGGAGCCATCTTCGCCCGCAATGCTTTCTGTTTCTTGACCCACCTCCGTGGTGTATCGTTCCGGCCTCAGTCAATCAACCCGATCATTCCGGCTTCCCGACCTTGCTCCTGCACTCCTCGGTCCTCCGGCACTCGACACATTCACCATGGAAGTAATTCGGCGTCAGTGCCACCGCCCTACAGGGTATCGGACGTCCATCTGTCCTGCCCTCGTTAATTATTAACGAGTCTACTGCTGGGGAGTTGTAGCGACGTCTGTAGAGCGAGTCGGACTGAGCGACCATTGAAAAGTTTAGGCCTTAGGGACTAGTCACGGACGTACTACACCTGGGCGCTGAGAAGCGACATCCATCAAGCGGAGTTTGAATATGACCCCCATTTGGAAACTTCGCTCAATCGGGAAGGCCTCTGATCCCTCCGTCGCTCGTCGCGCCGCCATGGCTTCTGGCAGCAACCCCGGTCAGAATTGACACAGATAAGACTCCCAAACTATCCATCGAAAGCTAGAGCCGATGAGGGCATAGTTTCGCTCATCCACGAGAGTTTACTGGACGATTGGAACTGAATCCTGGCTGAGACGGGCCAATAAGCGCGGGATGATTTTGGGTTAAAATCACAAGGAAAAGAGCATGCCCGGCACTGCTCTTGGTCGGTTTCTTGAGTGAAGTGCGGCGGGGCGACGACCGTCGACCCGATTAGGGTGACCTTCCTAAAAAGGAAGCCGGCATCAAGCCGAATTGAACTCCGCCCATCAAATGTCGCTTCTCCACGGGGTGATGTAACACGTCCAAGACTTTATATCGGTGTGAACGACTATCTTCACATTTGAGATAAAGTCGGCTTGCGAAACTACTTAGGGACGGTCAATTTATGCCGAGATTTATGAATTTTCAGTTGTTTTTCATGACTCAAGTCGTGTCGGAGAGAATATAATACCCAGTTTTCAACTTGAGTCAACTTGAAAAGCTATCTGTGCCATGAGCCTGCAGAAAAATCTACCCGATGGCAAGGTTCTACCCCGCGCGGGCAGCGGCGCATACTTATAGCAAGATAAAAAATAGCCTCAGTTTAGTGAGAATGAATCTCGAGAGATACACAGAAGTAGCTGGACAAGGTAACTAGAAACGGCTTTAATTGGCATCACTCTGAATCGTGGCGCTCGTCCATCTCGAACGTGCCAGTGGATGTTTGGTGGCGACGTGAAGCCATTCTCCATTGAAGTGAGGTGCTGCTAGCAGTGGAGTGATCACCGGCATGCAGAAAGGCCGTGAGATCCTCCGTGGTCAATGGGCCTCCAGTCAAAACGATGGTTCGGATGCTGAGGACCATGCGAGACGTGATTATCACCGCCACCGTTCTCATCGGGTTTATCAAGATACCGCGAAGGGCGGCACGCTCATTTGGCAAAGTCTTGTAAAGTATAAGGGACGTGAGCCCCGATCTTTGCAAGGTCAGTTAATGCAACCCAATCAAGGGTTTGACGCACGTAAAAAGAAACGCGAAATAAGCGAGACAAGACTTGAATATAATCTTGATTATTCGAATGTTTCCTTGCTTGTCTGCAATGGCGTCAGTCTACGGCTTCCAGACGAGCCTAAGAACCCACAGTGCTGGTAGCATCGAACAGCGCTGAGGACGAAGATAGAGAAACTATGAATTGAAGAAGTCCAGCGGTCTCTGGCGGTCCAGAAATTGTGAAGGAACATGTCAAACCCTTAGAGGGTAGCTCAGAAACTTTGTTGTCGTTACTACAAATCGGGGTACGATGAGGTTTCAAACTTACATTTGATCTGAGCCGTTGCGACTGAGAGAGACACCACTAAGATCAGGTTGGTAATCTGAAGAGTGCGTCGTGAATATTCAAAAGGGCACATCGAAGCCAAGTTCACGTACCATGACGACAGCATATATGAACCATTTATAGAAGGCACCTTGTCCACGATACAATGCATAAGTACGAAGCCCAAGAAATACTGTGATTACTTCAGGATATTACTACGGTAATATCATTTTGTTGGCTTACTGGAAACGGGGATGAAGAGGATGTCGGATACCCATTCTTCGGAATAGAACCAGACTTTGCAAAACTTCGTATTCCAACGAAATGTCAGAAAATTTGATGGTGCTGAAAGACACTGACCGTATAGGGAGGATTAGGCCAGAGATAATCTGAATAATTATCAGAAATATAAATTGCGACACAAGGAGGCACTTTAGCTACAAGCTAGGCCAATTCCTTGGACAATCGCGTTTCCATAACGCATTATCACAAATAAAATACTGCTTTTGCTGAGACGGTAGTTCTGTATGACTCGTGCATTAGAAAGAATCGCTGCAGTTGCGAGGAACGGGCACACCCATACGAGTTCCACCTTGCAAGTAATCATGGTTGAGATGTGTAGGAGGAAGAACAGCCATCTCCTTACCTCACTGAATCAAGTGAGATGTATGACGAGACACGTATGCTAAGAGAACTCACCGCGGAAGCGTCAGGATTATATCGTGAATCAGGAGTACAAGGCTAGCAGCTGGGGGATCGTTCAGACACCGTGCTCACAAACTTAGCACCATTATCGTACCAGTAACGTACTGGCGACCGACAAAATCAGATATCGCAGAAGATGCTGGCATGCATATTATAGACTTACATTTCCTTTCTCTGAATCACTGGCAAGTTGAATGAGTTGACGTATCTGAGCGGCCTGCTCGTCGGGAGTAAGTGCTCCGCCCGTAGTGTCTGCCATGAAAGATATGAAAATTGGAGGGATCTCTAGGAAGAGGAGATGTCAACTTCAACATAAGGGCACCGAGGTACTCCCTGATCGCAGAATATTCTGTGGATTGAAAAACTAGGTGGCTCTCACAAATCAGAAACGTTAGGACCCGGAACGGCATAGTGCACTCAGATGGTGATGAAAACCGGTGGTCCGTGTGCACGAAACAAGATATTCCAGCGACTAGGAAGCTGCATTGCGTAACGATGTACTGTTGAACTGCCAGCCTTGAAAAGCCGTTGATTTCGTTACATGAGCTCCATCGCGCCGGTCCATTGGCATAATACGCATCCCAGGAATGTTGAATCGGAAGTCGTGACTGTGTACTACGGCGATCGAAAAAGACAGAGATACGCCCTCGCTTCGTAACGTCGTTGGCGGGCATCAAGTGCCAGGCATACTTAGAGATCCCGTCGGCGCATTTCCGGAACATGGAGCACCTTCTTGGGTTCAACCAAAGGTTGGTCGTGAGAGACTAAGTAGTCCAAGGGAGGTCAGCAGATTCGGCCGGTCGGCGGGTTCGGCCAGATGCGTGACATGATCACCCCGTGCCGTGCATCGCCTTCCGAATCCAGCATGATTGGTGGGTCCATTGTGGGTCCTTCAGGCGGCCATCTTCATGCGCGCTGATATGGTGCACACAACGACCACATGCTTTCACGCCGCAGCTGGATTTCTCTCCCTGGCCCGCTACTCAGCTACGGTCTGGTGACGCGGCAGCGGCTGGATATGGCAACGATGCTCTTCCACAATCGATCAAGAATGGGGGAAACCCGTCCGCAGATTCGCCGTCAAGCCCCTGATGGTGAGGCTTTAGCCTGTAATAGATCTTTCCATGCACATGCGCTCCAGTTTGATATAGCCGAAGCTTTGGCGCAGGCTTGGGTATTAAAGGCAGCATCGGGACACGCCCCGCGCAGAATCCAAACTTCAGCGCTTAAATTTGCGTTTACCAAACTTGAACTAAAACCACATGCATTCCGCTCTAGTCATCGGAGGTGTTGGATTTTTGGGCAGCCATGTAGTGGAGCGGTTGGTGGACGACGGAAACTATGCTGTTACCGTATTCGACATTCAAAAGCCCAATGACGAAAATCGCGTTAACGGTGTAACGTATAAACAGGGCAGTATTGTCGACGCTACCAGCATTTTGAATGCGGTTGAAGAAGTAAGTCCCACATTTTGGTTTGATTTCCCCGCGATTTACGTTTTGTATATAGCTCAAACCACTCGTTGTCCTGCATACCGCGTCCCCCGTGCATGGATTGCCTGCGTATATATACTACGAGGTCAACGAGACCGGGACGCGCAACGTGATAAATGCGTGCCGTGCAGCGGGGGTCAAAAAGCTCATATACACGTCTTCAACTGGTGTCGTGTGGACGGGCGCAGAATTTAACGGCGTCACCGAAGATCACGTTCCCTTCCCGAGTAAAGGATACGACGCCTACCATCACACCAAAGGTCTCGGAGAACGTCTTATCCTCTCAGCCGAAGGTCGGGACGGAATGCAAACCGTCATTCTTCGTCCATGTGGCATGACAGGGTGGGCACTGTCTTGGTTTTCAGCAGTATAATTAAAAATATTGCCAAATCCAGCGAACGCGACAAGCAACTCATCTGGCGTTTGGCAGAAGTCTACGCCAAAAAACAGCACAATGTACAAATCGGAGACAACACCAATCTCGTAGACTACGCTTATGTAGGAAACGTCGCTCACGCTCACATCCTAGCTTGCACCAAGCTAATCTCCGAGCCGGACCTTGTTTCTGGCCAGACATTTTTTATCACCAACGGAGAACCGAGACCACAATGGGACTTTGCGCGCCTGGTCTGGAAAGGGCTCGGAGATGACGGCAAGGGTCGAATTATCCAAATTCCCCGTCTCGTTGGTCTTATTATGGCCGTATTTGCGGAGGCGTTCTGCCGAATCACTGGCTCATCAACACAGTTCACCGCATTCAGTGTTCGCTTTCTGACAGGCACACAGTGGTACAATATTAATAAGGTGTGTCGAGCAGTTCAACTTCCCCCCATTGTTACAAAACATTACTAGGCAAGGAATATCCTTGGATACACGCCTGACGTACCGCTCGAAGAAGGAATCCAGAGGACCGTTAAGGTGGGCATCATTGCATTTTGGAAACCCGCCTCACCTCCGCTTGACTAGTGGTGGAAACAGACGGGTTTAGCCCAACATGAGCTTCAGAAGATGCGCAAAGAAATGTAGTTGACATATTTCGAGTTTGGTTCGCGTCGGTATAGTACTTAATATATACGATTTTGAATTTTGAAGAGCGAATTTATATCCGTTCAACAGAGGCCACAGAGAGAACTTCACGTTCCAAATTCAACCCGAATTATATCATTATGTAATAAGCGGCAATCGCCGACAGTCTTGCCCAAATCTTGCCTTACCATTTTTTGCCCGCACCGCTTGCACCTATATACCCATCAACTGCTCAAAGCGGCTTCCGTCTGTACTGCGACATGGTGTTGCCCACTCCACCGGCAGCTTCCGTCCCAAGGACCGCGGAAATCACTGCGGACTCCACCCCGCGGCGGGCGACGGGCGTGCACAGGGTGCGTGGAATGGTGAACGAACGATGGTAAGGCTAGTCTAACGTTAACCCTATCTTCCGAATCACTGCATGTAATGTCGAAATTCCAGCATCGTGTTTATTCACTCCATCTTCTGCTGCGACTCACTAGAACACAGCTGGTGACATCACCCTTGCGCTCGGATGCCCATATCCTGATCTGCATTCCCGGGCAACTCTGAACGGATTCCATTTCACGGAACAATGTCGGGCTATGCTGGTCAAACGGGTGCGTAGGTCTGTGTAGGTCCACTTTAAAATCACAATAGAAATTACCCCTTGATACATGTCGCCCTTGAGCTACCCCGCTGTTGGGAAACGGTAGCTGCGTATTTTGGGCTTCTGTGCTGGCGTTTCACCTCTTGATTCATTCTGCCTTGGGCCAATCTGGATTGTGTAAATCGTTGGGGTGGATCTTGGAACTTCTTAGATGCTGTTTCGTCGGATCTCAACTGCTGTCCGAGACACATGTGGGCGACGATGGTACACCATGATTCATGGATCCGGTTCTACCAACTAAAGCTATACTTCCTATAAAAGGACTTCCATAAGCGTGTGCTGCCGGTATCCAGCAACGTCCTCGAACTTTTCCCACCACCCACATTGAACCTCTCATGGAATCCGGATTCACCCTTTTTTTCGTTGTTTCGTTGGCGGTTACTCTCGCGGTCGCATCTTCATCGCGAAAATCAGCGAAGGGTTTACCTGGCCCCCAAAGATTACCCTGTATTGGAAATCTGCACCAGCTCCCGAAGGAAATGTATGGAAAGTCTATTCCGACTGGGGAACAAAATACGGTAATGATTTCCTCTTCCTTCGAGACCAGATTGTAACGCCTTCGTCTTCAGGAGGGATATTTGCCTTCAGGGTCTTCAACCGCCAGATTGTTGTAATTAATTCCGTATCTACGGCCACGGACCTTCTCGACAAACGTGCACGTGTCTATTCAGATAGACCGGACATGGCCATGATACCTCTGCTCGGATGGGGGTTCGATCTGGCTTTCATGCGGTTTCAAGATCCGCGTTACCGTCCGCATCGAAAGATTGTTGCTCAACAATTTTCGCGTCGGCTTCAGAAATTTGAAGAAGTACAACAAGCAGAATGTCACCAATTAATACTTTCGTTATTGGAAAAGCCTTGGGACTACTTTCCGCTCATTAAAAAGTGAGCCCTACTCCATTTATTTGAGTTTAGGTGCATGTTAAGCCATGTTGTGTAGGTTTGCCGCTTCCATTATTCTGAAAACGACCTATGGCCATCATCTCGGCGAGAATGAACACCTTATTCATCTCGCCACCGAGGCTGTAGATCTTCTTTCTGAAAGAGTGTTCTTTGGGGCTCAACTTCTCTATGCCTTTCCATTCTGTGAGTCCTTGTTTAGATCTAGTCCTCCGGGCCCGTTTTCCTGTTAAATCCATCGCAGTGCAGCACTTACCCTGGTGGGCTCCTGGTGCCGGAGTAAAATGTTTTGCCCGAAAGAATAATCCAACAGTTCAACAGCTTCTCAATTTGCCGATCGATTTACTTCAGGACTACCTAGCAAGTCTCCTACTCCTAAAAGTGACATAAGCAATTGACATGACGATTAGTCAACCGGTGGCGAAGCCCCTTGTTGGGCAACGAATCTATTGCAACAGGACAGCAGAGCTAGTGTAACAGACATCAAATCGGTCACAGCCACATCTTATGCCGGTATGTGCCTATCCTTCTCTGGCCCAGGTCCTGAAATGAGATGAATCTAGCCGGCATCCACACGGTCTGAACTTCAGATGCAACAATAACAATGTAGTGCTAATTTTGCCTTTAACAGGTAGAATCCCCCATGAAGTCATTCCTGTTGGCAATGATTCTGTTCCCCGAATGTCAAAAACAAGCCCAGGCCGAAATCGACCGAGTCGTTGGTTCCGGAAGACTCCCAATTTTCGAAGACCGAGCACACTTGCCCTATATATCAACATTATGCCGTGAGATTCTTCGGTGGCATCCTTCCGTTCCCCTTGGTAAGCAACTATATTCGGATTTAGGGACCGTGGTTCATGTTCCTTGAGTAGGTGTTGCCCATGCAGTTAATGAAGATGATGTCTATCAAGGCTGTTTGATACCCAAGGGTGAGCTCCACTGGATTCGACGGGGAAAGTCCCTGATTTTTATCAGGGACCGCCGTGGTCACCAATATTTGGTAAGCCTCCCTTCGATATAATGCATCTGATATTGATCTGCTTCTACTATCTAGGGGTATGACTCGGGATGCAAGTATTTTTGAAAATCCAGACAGCTTCAAGCCTGAAAGGTTTTTAAATGATGGAAAGTTGAATGATGACTTCTGTAATTTCATCTTCGGCTTCGGCAGGAGGTCTATGTACCCGTAAACCAGGTTTTCAACCTCTGATTTTTATTCTAGGATTTGTCCAGGACAAGAATATGCCCAGGCGACACTCTGGTTGCTTGTAGTGTCTGTTTTGACTGTCTTCACCATTTCCAAGGCTAAGGACGCATCGGGCAAGGATATGGATGTGGAAGAACGGTACACAGAAACAGGACTGATCTCGTAAGTTCCCATTTTCAGCGTGTTAATTATCTGACAATGACTAACTTCTAGGCAACCTTTGCCATTTCCCTATTCACTTTCTCTGCGCAACCCTCATGTCAAAATCCTGATCGAACAGACTCGGGAGCAGAATATTTGATTCAAGAGGGAGTACTTGATACTTGCGGCATCCTTATTATACGTAGCATTTGCCCACTTGTTAAACCTTCGTGACTTTGCCAATCTTCAAACCCACTGTGGAATCTTGATCCGGGTCTTTCCGATTAATTGAATTGATCTGGGCAGTGCTATTGTGGGTCCCACACCTGGATGACCGCCCACAAACCGCGGCGTCTTCGCCAGATTACCGGATCTCTATCTTCTACCATTTATGTTAGGGGCTCGTGCCGCCCTGCTGAAACGTTCCAACTAAACCAGTCACCGCCTTCGTTCCGTGACTTTCTGTCCAAGGATAGCAAAATCAGGCGTTTTAGACCCGAAAGCAACCCGAAAGCAAAGCATTGCTGTCGGCGGTCGCCGGAAAATGCCATATCATGATCCGTGGGCCGCTGAAACCACTTCCACCCGCAAACGGTACACAACAGCGTCTTCTGGCAGTTAAATATCACTTGCTTGCCAGGACAGAGCATATGCGATTCGAAATGACACTTGGGACAGTATCCAAATGGAGCCTTCAAAATTCCCCAAATCGATCGATGGATAGTAATCGTCACCGGCAGCGACATGCTCGACGCATTGCGCGGCGCTCCCGAGCACGTCCTCTCCATGGAAGCTGCTATGAGCGATGTGAGTTGCGGAACATACAGCCCTGCGAAAAACTCAACTTTAAGCGTAGCTCTTGTCCGCCGACTACACTCTTGGAACCGAAACCCTTCGTAATACGTACCATCTGGGGGTCATTAAGAATGCTATGAACAAACAGCTCGGAAGTATCGTCCCCGATATTTCCGACGAAACAACGAAAGCGTTCGGTGATATCATTGGCGCGAGGGTCACCGACGACCGAAGGTCAGATTCTCAACATCGATTTTTTTTTTTCAAACTAACCTTCGTACCGCTGCAGCCTGGACTCCGATTCGCGTGAGCGACGCCATTACGGACATCGTTTGCCGTGCCGTGAACCGCGTATTCGTTGGAGAAGTCCTCTGTTTGTTCACTATTTTTCTTCATCCATATGGTTCTCAGTATTCTCAGGTCGAAATGAGGACTACTGCAAAATCAATAAACTATTCACCAAACATGTTGTGTTCGGGGCAGTATTCATCAATTTCTTTCCCGGCCCTTTGAAGAAGTCGGTCACTTTTCTAGCCTCTTGCGCCATTTTCAACTGTATGACAGGATCGCTGGTGCTATGTTCACCCGGATTTCGGGACTCCAGAAACGCATGGCCCATCACATAGAACCCTTGATCCAAGCAAGGAGCAAGGAGGTGGAACGCAAGGACGATATGCTTACATGGCTCATAGAAGCCGCGCCCGTGGAAGACAAAAACTCGGCCGAAGCACTGGCTCTGCGGATTCTCAACGTCAATTTCATGGCTTTGCATTCTACTTCCATGGAAAGCTTTCTTCAAAAGATTGAGATCCTATACTTCACACAAATTAGACATTCACACATGCGTTGTTACACCTGGCCTCGAAGCCAGAGTACCTGCAGCCTCTCCGCCAAGAGCTCGAGGAGCAATTCGGAGACTCGCTCGACGTTACCACGCACCAGTTGGAAACCTTCGATAAATGCCTGAAGTTGGACTCTTTCCTGAAAGAATCCCAACGATTGAGTGGGCTAGGCGCATGTGGGTGCTTTGAAGATTTTTATGCATGGTCTCATCGTTCGCTCCATCCCAGTCTCCATGCCCCGGAAAGCTCTTGTTCCCTTCCAATTTCCAGATGGCACGATGATACCTGTGGGTGCCATTGTCGGCACGATCCCACCAGCAATCCACGCCGACGAGCGCTACTACAAAAACGCGGATACATTTGACGGATTCCGATTCTCTTTAAATCGGGGGTCGAATGACGCAGAACAGTCGGACGCCAGCTTGCGCCTAACAGGTCTCGGAAACACGTACCTTTCCTTCGGCGGCGGACGGCACGCCTGGTGCGTATTGGCACCAATCTATTGCGCCTCTGCTAACGGGCCTCGTTCAGTCCCGGTCGATTCCTGGCTTCGGTGGAACTGAAATGCATGCTTAGCCACGTTATAGCCCAGTACGACGTGAAAATGGCCGAGGATGGGGTACGCCCTCCCGACGACTGGTTCGGACCGATGTGTACGCCGTCGGCAAAGGCTGAGGTCCTCTTTCGGCGCCGCCGCAAAGGTGACTTGTAGGGCTTTCGTCTGCTTCCGTCCGCGTAACCTGCAAGCTGCGAGTAACAAATATACATCGTTGAGACGGGAGATGAAATACAAACTGCATTCGCGCAGTGATACATGGCAGAAAAAGCGGCAAGTCAGTTAATCAACATCCACCGCAGCGACGGCGGCCTGTTCCATGTCAGCGAGAATCTGGGTGTGACCGGAGGCTGCTCAACGCATAGTGAATACTTCTATCCAGACGAAACCCAGCGTCACGCACCGTTCCCCGTCCGCACATACTCTGCAAATTTCCTGGACCACGCGTCCACCAGTGTAGTGGATAGGAGCCTGCTGTCTACGCTCAGCCTGTCCGTGAAAGAGCGCGCCTGTCCATCTGGGAATATATTGCTGACAAGGTCGGCGATGATGCTGTAGAAATACTGGGCGGGGAACGCGACAGTGATGCGAAGGAGGTCCGCCCGTGGTAGGATACCTTGGAAGTTGTCGGTGATTTGTTGGCGATATCCTGCGTCAGGAATGCTTTGCATGTCCGCCAGCACCTCAGCATCCGAGCGGATCCCTGCCCAGACAGCCTCGATTCATAGAATTACAGCTGGGAAGGTTAGAGACATGAATGAGATGCACCTGGTAGGCAGAGCGTTTCGTGGTCCCCGGCTGTCGTGCGAGGGCTATGAAGTAGCTAAGGAGACCCTTTGTAAGATAAAATAAGATTACAGCTAGGAAAGGCTCACCTATGTTTTGACAGAGAGTCTGGCTGCTTGTTCGCCAGATCTGCCGCAAACGTGCCCCAAACCAAGAGAGCGTCTCTCCAGAGATCGTTCCATTTCTTGAAGACCTTCAGGTCATCTTCCATGTCGTTAGCGGCCAGAATGGCCCGGTGATCCATGCAGGCCTCTTTATGCCCCGCCTTCCAATCCTTTTTCTGGCAGTGGGACGAACAGTATCGGGCGATTTGACATCGACCGCACCGGCGAAGATCTCCAGGCTCTTTACAGCAGTAGCATAGGTCATTCGTACCGGCGGCGAACAGGAAGGCCGGCATTATCCAACGACGCGGGCTCAAAGTCTGCCGTGGTCTGAGGCAAGGGGTTTATTTAGTTCGCCGACTATCCGATGCAAACAGCAGGCAAAATTGCTCGTTCCGCGTTGCTCGAGCATTGCATGCCATTTGCCGCATGTAACTCGTGTGTAACTGCTCAACCTCTCTCTCTCAACCATTGATTTATCGGGAAAAAAATGTCTGGACGGTACGTCCGTAAATCTCTTATTATTGAAGAGAACCTTATCGGCCTGGCAGATTAACAAACCGCGAGATGCTTTCGTACGGTTTCAAGCCGGGGAAAGCTTGGGGAGAGCAGCGCCGCGAACTGGAGCGCGGATTCGATCGCGCGGATCGTTCAGACCGCGCCGGAATGTCGAGTCGTTCCATGTCGAGCGGTGGCTTGCCCTCGGGCTCCCAGACCCAGGCCCTCCAGCTTGAACGTTACTACAGCACAGGCCATGGTTATGCAAGGCACTCGGGCTACGGAAGTGGTCATCTACAACGCGCGGACTATGCCTCCCCGGGACGCACCACGTATCCCCAGGATCCGCGGATGATGCAATACCGCGAGCCCTCCAGTCGGTCTGTCTCTTCGCGCGCGTCCTCTCCGCTACCCTCGTACGCACCCGGAACGCATGGGCGCAGCTACAGCCTCGGCTATGTCCCGTCCTCAAGCTACACACCTTCCGCGTACCAGTCACACAGCGGGTCGTCGCGGTACAGCGGCTACGGCTACTCCGGGTCGGGGTCCTCGAGCTACACCCCGAGGTCTTTGTACGAGAGCGACGATGAAGACTATCAACATGGAGATGCACCGTCATCCGGTGCCGAGTCTGAGCCTCACTTCGCAAGCGGGTACGCCGAGACGAACTTCATCATCGAGCCTTCGGATTCGGGCTCCGAGGCATCTTATTCCGGGGAGCATAGTTCGTACGGCGACTCCGAATCCGAGCGCGGCGATAGTGGGTCGGGGTATTCGGGCTCAGAGGGCGACAGCGTTTATTCGGAGGGCGCGGACGACGAGTACGACGATTTTGATGATGATGGAGGAAGCTACTCTGACGACGGGGGTTATTATTCCGACGACTAGACTTGGACTAGACATCCTTTCTTAATCTGTTTTGTTTCTTGCCGCAAGTTTAGTTCTCTGAAATCCACTTCCCGTTGAAGCTGGAGCCATGTTTAATCCCGCTTGCCGACCATGAGCATCAGATAGAACGAGAGTCTATACGAGAAAAACGGGAGTGGCAGAGAACGACCACCAGATATGCCGGCCTGAGTTTGTCGAAACAAGAGTTCAGATGACTTGTCGCTTCAAAGTCGTTGGACAGGATTTCGTTAATCTCTTGAAGGGTGTAAGAGACGATATTCCGTCCCAGCAACGACAGGCCTTATCGAAGCTTGGAGAAAGACGAAAGGCAGTGTTATAGGATTTGCACATGTTGTATTAGTCAGACCCGTCTCTCCCTCTTCCACCTTCGTCGTGGTCTAAAACACCTGCTGCTGCCTGTATCGCGCGGTCGCCGGCTTAACTGCAGCTTCAACAAACGAGAGGTAGGTCCATGCAAGTTTCGCTGATGCCAGTTGTGCTGCACAGCCGTCTTTACAGTTCCGTCTGGTTCTTTTTCGACCTAGAGGACGCATAGACATACACCCCTTGTATCGAATCATCTCCGCTACCTGCTTCAGCAATGGCATACTCCCAGCCCTTTCCCTTGGCCGCACCCCAGGTGCAAAAGGTCCAAGCACCTTCGTACGGGCCCGACCTCAGTGTCCGCCTCATATGTCCCGAGTGCCGAGACCCGAACCCCGAAATCGCTGAAGAGTTTGGTAGCGGAGACCTCGTTTGTAGAAATTGTGGTTTAGTGCTGGGTGACCGTATCGTTGATACACGCAGCGAATGGCGGGTGAGTTTAGTGGCATGCGGTTTTTTTTTACTCGTGCTGACATGACTCGATTCCAGACCTTTGCCAATGACGAGGGCGACGACCCGTCCCGTGTTGGTGCGGCCGGCGACCCGCTGATGGAAGGGCGTGAACAGCTAGACACTGTAGTCAGCTTTCGTGATGGCGGGTCAGGGATGGCTCGAGAATTGCAGCGCGCAGCATCGCGGGCGCAGAGCTCGCGCGCAGAGCGCAATCTGCTGACCGCATTCCGCGACATATCCAGCTGGTGTGATCAGTTCTCTCTCCCAAAAACTATTAGCGACATCGCGAAGCAGCTGTACAAGCGCTCCGACGAGGAGAAGCTGCTGCGAGGCAAACCTCTCGACGCGGTCATCGCCGCCTGCATCTTTATTGCATGCCGCCAGGCGCATGTACCCCGGACCTTCCGCGAGATATGCAACCTGACGCATGTGTCGAAGAAGATTCTTGGGCAGTGCTACAAGGCCCTCGAGCAGGCGTTCAATCTCACTCCCGGAGCCTCTGCGACCACCTCCACCCCCTCCCCGTCATCTGGCCCTGAAAATCTGCTTGTCAGATACTGCAATCATCTCGATCTCCCTGCGAACGTCCAATCCATATGTTCCGACATCATCGTCGAAGCGCGGAAACACGGTATCGCAGACGGGAGGAGTCCAGTGTCCATCGCCGGTGGCGCTATATACTTCACTTGCAACCTTCTGGGCAAAGTCAAGTCGTTGCGGGATATCAGTGCCGTGGCGGGAGTCAGCGAGGGCACGATCAAGCTGGTCTACCGGCTGTATTATATGGATAAGGAGAAGTTGGTGAAGAAGGAATGGATCGACGATGGCAAGGCCGACCTCTCGCGTCTTCCCAACGATATGAACCGTTAATCTTGTGGAGCTGTGGCGTTGGATGTCTTTTGTTACTTGTAAAATATGGTGGATTCCTAAATAATAAAAAAACATTGTAATATGCGACATCTGCGACATTTGCTGTGCTACATTATAAGTGGTTCCTAGGAGCCAGTCGACTACCGATTACTCATTACCATACAGTATAAATTACTGGGGGCGCACTATAATGAAAATATCTTGTCAATCTGCGTTTTATATAGATCCTCGACCGCCTTGCGCCGGATATTCCCCTTGGTAGCGGTTCGGGGGAGTGAACCTCGGGGCACGACAATGATCATTTCAGCTGACGGTATACGCTCGTGCACGTAGCGTCGGGAATGGAACAGCCTCGTCTTGCGGATGATATCCACCCTGAGCTTCTCGTGCTCCATCGCCGTCCCGGGCTCGACGAACATTAACGGGTTTGGTCGGCCATTGCCAACGACAACGCATTCAGAGATGAGCTCCCCACACATGGCGCGCGCGTTGTCCTCGATAGCCCTGAATCAAGAAGTCGTTGGTCAGTGGTGCGCGGAGCGTCGCAGGGGATGGACATTACTTTGTATTGCACCTCAGGCTGCTTTCGGATTTGATCCAGTCGTCATCCCTGCCGTGAGAGATATAACACCCGGGAGAAACCTCCTGGAAGAGATCGCCGGTATGGAAGTCCCCGTCTGCATGCCGGAGCGATGCGTCGGGACAATCCTCCGATTCGGCGAGGACGATCAATTCCAGTAATCTCGCCGTCGAGAGGTGGGCGCCCGGGGATTGGGAGGACTCAATCGGCACGAATTTGTACACTGCCCCATCGGTGGGACGTAGAAGACCTGCATTCGAATCGCAGCCTCCGATTGACACGAGGAGCGCCCCGACTTCTGTGCTGCCGAATACATTCTAACATCGAAGTTAGTCTAAATCGCCTTCGGCTAGCAAAATACACTGACCCGCAGTCTAATTCCCTGGCCATACGCCCAGTGTTCTTCCTCCCGCGGTAGCGGCAGCCCGGTGTAAAGCACCTCGTCGAGGCCGGCGAGCGTCCCCAAGAGCTTGGAATCAAGCCGAGAATTGCGGAGATGTGTCGTCAGGAATGAGCCAAAGACATTTAAGCGGTTAAGTCCACAATCATGAACCATATCAACAAGCTGATCAGACGTAAATGGCATCGTCGCTGGTTGGATAATGCAGGAGTTGTGCTGAAGGCTACCGATTAACACTAAAGGATCAGGTTATTCAAGAGAGTGCCGAGAAATCAACGTTGACTTACAGAAGTTCTGGAATATGTGGCACATGCTGCCGCTGGAGAGGGGATCAGTGTGGTGTACTATAAGGAAAAATCAGTGGACACGCACCCCCAGGTAGATACGTCTCGGTGGTCTTGATTTTGCGGTGCGCATATCCGATGTGATTTACGAATTGTCATGTCCAGCCATTTATAACTGCAAGGCACGAGTTTTGGGCTGCCGGAAGTCGAACCTTGATCGAACAAGGAACGAATTAGATAGGATGCGCATCGGTCAAAAAGAAATTAGGTCGAACCGCTCGTATGGAAGATAAATGAAATGGATTCGTTATGGGGTACGGGAAGTGGAGGTAATTCGAGTTGGCTTGATCCACAAGCAACTTCGACGCCAACCGCTCGGTACACAGGAAGCGGCCATGTCCGCAATGCAGACTCGAATAGATCTTCGTAAATGAGAGCCTTTGCCCCAGTCTTGATTAGCAGTTCCAGTATTACATCGGCATTGGGAAGTCGCAAGCTGAAAAGCTGGGGGATGAATCCTGCTCTTGAAACACCGTAGATGGATAACACGTCCTGGTAACTGTAGCCACCAATCCTAAAATAAAGGTCGTCAAGGTCAGAATGCGAGCGAAGAGAAGCGACCTACCAAAGTCCAACTACCGATCCTTCAGGGATCCCCGCTTGACGGAAGATCCGCGACCAATGGCTCGCAGTTAACTCGACATCTCTGAGAAATTGCTGATAGGTGATATCGCGCCAAATAGGTTTTGGCTGTGATCCATCCGACTGAGGAACTTTGAAAGCAACTGCGGAAGGCGAGTGAAGGGCACTCGTTTCGAGGACAGTAAGGTGAGTCCTGAGCATGGTGAGTCAGTTGCGAGATTTTGAAGAGATGCTGAACAGCAAACCATTTATACCTGCCGCAGAATAATATTTAGTGCTATTGCGGCCGGGAGCGGTTAGATGGGAGACATCGGCACACCGTATTGCCTCGTAGGCTATTGATCTCCGGGTGAAACGTACATTACCAGGTACGATCTGGAGCAGATGGATCCCTTATCCAGTCGGAAAACCCGGCGAGGGCAGTCATCATGTCAAGTAAGTGGAGGAAAGCGCCAATCGGGACCGGACGGCCACCAAAGCAAAAGAGTTATATGTAACTGACTCGGAAAGCGATGCCTGTGGCTGACTGATCCATTCAAAATGTAACAAAAGATGAAAAAAAAGGCTGCCATGCTAACGTCATGGCTGCGACGCGTACGGAGATGTGATTGCGGTCCGCTGAGGGGAAACTTGGGTCGAAAGCTGTTGAGGGTCTTGGATTTGCTGCTCCTGGCTTTGACAGATGTTTGCTGGAGCAGCTGTAAGGACCCGGAATGATTTTCGACCGAGCTCGATCCATCGTTTATGAAGAGCCTATTTCATGGCCTCCGGGAAGGCTTGGGACCGTGGATTCAGGCCGGGATCTTGTCGTCCGCTCAATCCCGTAAAGGCGAGTACGCCAAAAGATGGCCTTGATTGGTGTCAGGACCTGAGTCAACTCGGTGGAGGGTATCAAGGAGCAACATCTGCCTCGCGGACAGCCACAGGTGTCAAAAATATCAGCATCCGAGCCGACCCGAGCCCGAAGCAACAGGAATTCATTAACCGGCAATTCATCAATGCACCACGTTCTCAACCAACGTTGAAAATGACGCCCACTGCCCAAACTTCACGGTGATCAGACTTTCCCGGGCGAAGATGTTTTTTTTTCATGCAGTGTGCAGACCGAATAACACGGAAAACAAACGGGTCAAGCACTTCCTCGTTTTCCCAGGAAAATCTTGGCATGTCCTCTCGAAAATGACTCAACCAAAAGTTCGGGCAGGCGAGGGCAGGCGTGGGTGCCGGGGATATTCCACCACCGCTGCAAGACCGTCGGCGACAGTGACATAGCGTGCTGCGCAGACTGCGCTTATTTACTATGCGAAGGCACAACTTGGGAGAAATACCAAGATAACGTTGCCAGGAAAATCGGACCGGGAGCAAGCGCGTGTCCACGCGCTGGAACTGTGCAAGCGCCTATGTATAGAGGAATCGACGCGTTTCATGAAGAAATGGAGCAACACAAAGGTACCGGAATTGTAACCACGTACAGCAAGGTACAGCACCCAGAAATATCGACGGTTGCAAAACGGCTGGGACGAGACTCTTCTCGGCAACAAAAACGGTCATGGACGGAAGCAACTCGGAATTCCCAAAAAGGCAAGTCATTCTCTTCTGTCTGCACCAGCAGACCAGTCTAGAGCCCGCCCGTCGCCGCCTCCACTACCCTCGCTCTTTCCAATCGCCATGTACTTATAATACGCCCTGTGCGCGCCATCAGCGCAAGATTTTGGATCCCTGAAGAGGCCGATCACTGAGAAGACGACTGGCTATTAGAAAATCCCTCAGCGGCAACTTTCTATTATCTCAGACATTCTCTATCAAGGAAGTCTAGGACCGCTTCCCCGCCGTCTTCGGGGAACTAAATCTGGATGAGAAGACCGCCACGAGGATCTCGGCGCTCTGTGGCACTATACCTCTCGCTGCTTAGTTTTTAAAGCTGCCGCATCATGATGGAGGAACACACGCTGGCTGTTGGTATTTACACCCTTCGGATGTTTGACGCGAATCTGAGGCTCAAAGGAGGCGGTAGGTAACCAGGTAAGTCAAGTATGTTGATTGCTATTCCATCAAACAGCCGACGGAGATGTAGCTGCCGTGGGGCCGTCCTCTGATCACCGCCCTCGTTTCTCCTCGCCCTGGAATGCATCCAATCCTCGTAATCGGCACTGGCTTCCTTGGAAGCCACGTCGTGGAGCACCTCCTCAACGCCGGTAGATATCTCGGGACCGTTTTCGACATAAACGAGCCCGAAGACGAAAGCCGCTTTGGCGGTGTCTCGTACATCCAAGGAAGTATCATCGACGCGACGCACCTCGCCAACGTCGTGAAGGAGGTGAGTTGGGCTCCCATTCTGGAATGCCTGTTTAGCAGATACTTATTTTATTGTAATTCCCAGGTCAACTCACTCGTTGTCCTGCATACCGCGTCCCCCGTGCATGGGTTGCTCCGGAATATATACTACGAGGTGAACGAGATGGGGACGCGCAACGTGATAGATGCATGCCGTGCCGCCGAGGTCAAAAAGCTCATATACACCTCGTCGACTGGCGTCGTATGGACGGGTGCAGAGTTCAACGGCGTCAGCGAGGATCAAATTCCCTTCCCGTGTAACTGATACGACGCCTACCATCACACCAAGGGGCTCGGGGAGCGTCTCGTTCTCGCCGCTCAAGGTAAGGACGGCATGGAAACCGCGTCCGTGTGGAATGACGGGGCTTTTCTCGGAGTATATTTTAATTGAATGTGGATAATCCAGCGAACGCGACAAGCAGCTCATCTGGCGTTTCGCGGAGGTCTATCCACGACAAGAAACAGCACGGCGTGCAGATCGGGGACAACACCAACCTCGTAGACTACGCGTACGCCGGAAACGTCGCGCACGCGCACGTCCGCGCCTGCGCCAAACTGATCTCCCACCCCGCGCGCGTCTCCGGGCAGACGTTCTTCATCACCAACGGCGACCCGCGGCCGCAGTGGGATTTCGCGCGCCTGATCTGGAAGGAGACGACGGGCATGGCCGGATCGTGCAGATCCCGCGTTTCGTTGGGCTCATCATGGCTGTGCTTACGGAGGTGTTCTGCCGAATCACTGGGTCGTCGACGCAGTTCACCACGTTTAGCGTTTGCTTTGTGACGGGCACGCAGTGGTACAATATCGACAAGGTGCGCTGGAAAGTTGCGGACACGATCGCTACGAACATTCTGCTAGGCGCGAGATGTCCTGGGATACGAGCCCAGCGTGTCGTTGGAAGAAGGGGTGCGGCGGACTGTTAAGTGGTGGAAACAAACCGGTTCAGCGCAGCACAAGCTTCGGACAGGCCAGCATTAATGCAAAGGGGAGGCCGAGCATTTCGATTAGCCCAGGAAAAATTATCTGATTTTACTGTAAAGTACACAGCTCTAACGAACGAAAATGCTATGGCTCAACGTGTACTGAGTTCACCATCGGGCTCCCGTTGTCCCAGCCGGACAAGACACCCTTCTTTTCCTCCATCCTGCGGCCCGTCCAGTCTTCCTCGCCCACCTTGTTCGCCCAATCGTCCGAGTCGTCCCACGACTCGCCCCACACCTCGTCCTCTGCGGGCGCAGGCGCAGGCGCGGGCGGGGGCACAGGCGCAGGGACAGCCGGCACCGGCGCAGTGTTGGGCGTCGGCCCGGGATGGGGCGAGTTGACTGCGGGGCGGTTGACGGTGCGGATGTGGATGTTCGGCGGCGCCGGCGCCGCTTCGGCTTGAGCTTCGTCGCCTCGCGCAGCGGCGGGGACGACGATGACGCGGAGGACGTGAGGCTCGGCGGGTACGCGTGCGCTCGTGCATCTCCACGGGCTGGCTGGGGGTGGGGGTGGAGGACTTCAGCTCGCGGGGCGTGGTGTCGGAGGACGCGGAGCGGCCGCTGGAGGGGGAGAGCGAGCGGGGGCGCGCGCGGGGATGGCTCTCGATGTCGGCGTGCGCGGGGACACCACCCTCCGCGTCGTCGTCGTCGTCCGGCGCGCCAAAGAGCGGCTCGCGGTCTAGGGGGTCCGGAGTGTCGAGGTCGAGCGCTACGCCCGACGCCTTGACGATGGAGTCGATGAGCCAGAATTGCAGGATGTTCATGAGGATGGGAAATACGCCCATCGTGCTGGAGAGCTAGTGAGGCGGGGATACGGTGGGAGTGGTGGGCACTCACAATATGACCTGCAGCGCGTCGCCCTCGCCGGTCGACGTCCAGCTCAGCAACCAGGCGCCGAGAGTGAACAGTCCGGGGAGCAGGGCCATCAGAGCGATGACCAGGAACTTCATCGTGGTGAGGGCGAGGACATATATCGCTGCCTGACGTAGCCAGTACTTGAAGGAAGGTGGGTTGCCGTATATTCCGGACTCGAAGCCCTTGAGGTGGAATCGTTCGGACATGATAGAGGTCAAGACTCGGAGGATAACGTATATGAGTCCGACGCCTGGTAGAAATATGAGCAGGTTGGGAGGACAAGATAAAAATACAGACCGAGAGTTGTGTCAATCAGAACATTGAGGAAATAGAATACACAGGCATTACTCGAAGAGTGGTGGGATCCCACGTCCGAGATAAAGACGTTGACAGAATGCACGAACATCTGGCCCGCAATCTGCTTGGATACATCGAAAAGCCTCGGAGAGCGTCAGCGCAGCCGGGTGAACGAGAGAGACGGGCCACACCAGATTTTCCACAGACGCATAGGCTTCTCCCGGTGACGTTTATACACCAGGGAAAGGATTACGAGGACGCCCATGAGTCCTTGCACTGTCTGCGATAGTAAGGTTACAGCCACCGAAAGGTGGCCACGACGCTTACCAGCGCGATGGGACCCAGTAGACGACATGAATTGGTGTCAACATCGGGGGAGTCGCCAAAGGTACGGCTTGGGGACGCGACCGAAGAGTTAGTGTAGTTGACGTCGTCCATAGGATTCCGGAAGCGCCTAGTCCTCAATTGGGAGGGCACGTGAAACATGGTGCACGTGGTGCACGTGATTTTCCCGGTAGCTGTCTCCCGCGTCAATCACCGTAACACTGCCGCATTTCCTTGACCACGACCTCAGCTTAAAGCCACGACTACACTTGCACTTAGAAACTTTCAATGTCTTTCTTACGAAACCAGGGCCAGGGGTCCCCCGGAGGCTACAATTCACTACCAAGTGGGCCCCGCGCTGGAACGCGACCACCACCTCCGCAGTCCATGCAGTATAATGCACCACCAACGCAATATAACGATCCTCCAAGCGCTCCGTTCGAGAAGCGGGGGTACGACCGTAAAGCGCCGCCGGCTGCGGGGGGCAGGTAGATGGCTTCTTGTACAACTTTGCTCTGCTATTAACTTCCTCGGCACCAGCTTCAATGTAGAGGGCGCCCCATCTAACCCACTTGCACTGTCCAACCGTCTCGTGGTGCATCCCTCAGACTTTCAGCAGGGCCAACATGTCCTCTGTAAAGGCCAGTTTCCCGTGACCGTGATGTGAGCCTCCCGCGAGTGCCATGTCGCTCTCCTGCTTAACATTTGAAGTCACGACAATACCGGGAAGCTGAGGCCCGGGTGCATTGGGGCGGCCCTTATGCAACGCCAATGGATTGGCCTAGCCGTCGCGGGGGACACGATTCCCATCGAACCCTGTCCAACCGAGCCCAGCTACCTCCAATCGCTCGACTTGGACGTCGGGTTTCTACGCAAGACCGAGAGCAAGGAGGCGTACTCTGCCGATGAGCTAGCACGGAATTTCCTCAAGGCGTTCACCGGCGTCGTCATGATGGTCGGCGAACTGATGATTTTCGACTACCACGGCCAGAACCTCAAGATTACAGTCAAGAGTCTGTCGGTCTTGGAGCTGGCCGATCAACAGCGTGGAGGCGGGCGGCAGCGCTCGGACTACGGACCCGACCCGCGCAGTTTCGGGATCTTGATGGACAAAACCGATATTACCATGATGAAAGCGGCGGACGGCAACGGGATTAACATTAAATCGAGTGCGAAGAAGTGAGTAGCAGGACCCATATGTCGTGCTGGTCTGACGCTCCCGCCCAGAGCTCCCCCTAATGCGATTCTGGCGCCTAATTTCAAGTTTGAGGACATGGGAATCGGAGGTCTGGACACAGAGTTCAGCGAAATCTTCCGTCGTGCCTTCGCCTCGCGTGTCTTCCCGCCCGGCCTTGTTGAGAAGCTTGGGATTGAGCACGTCAAAGGTGGTCCTTTTCACGTCTATGTATCCTCATTGCGCTGAACGATATTCAGGACTTCTGCTTCATGGCCCTCCCGGGACTGGGAAAACGCTCATCGCTCGTCAAATTGGAAAAATGCTCAACGCCCACGAGCCCAAAATCGTTAACGGTCCTGAAATCCTGAGCAAATTCGTAGGTGCTTCGGAAGAAAATATCCGGAAACTATTCGAGGATGCCGAGAAAGAGGTCCGTAGCAACGTCCTTATTATCCCCGCCCAACTCACATGGCCATCCTAGTACAAAGAAAAAGGAGACGAGAGCGAGCTGCACATCATTATTTTCGATGAGCTCGACGCCATCTTCAAACAGCGTGGGTCGACGAACAGCGGTACCGGAGTAGGCGATAGCGTCGTCAATCAGCTTTTGTCCAAGGTACGTGCTCTTCTGTCGACACCTTTCACTTGTACTGATACTGCTGTAGATGGACGGTGTCGACTCGCTGAACAATATCCTCATTATCGGAATGACTAATCGGCTCGACATGATCGACGAGGCGCTCTTGCGTCCCGGTCGGCTCGAGGTACACATGGAGATCTCGCTCCCCGACGAGAAGGGTCGCTTCCAGATCCTCAACATCCACACGGCCAAGATGCGCGCGAACCGCGTCATGGACTCGGATGTCGATCTCGAGGAGCTGGCGGCGTCGACGAAGAACTTCTCGGGTGCGGAGATCAACGGGCTGATCAAGAGTGCGACCAGTTTTGCATTCAACCGGCATGTTAAAGTAAGTTTCCAGTACATGCGCTGAAGTAAAATGCTGAGGGTGCTATAATCAGGTTGGTACTATGGCTGGTATCAGCGACGACGTGGAGAACCTCCGGGTTAACCGGAGCGACTTCATTCATGCCCTGGACGAGGTCCACCCTGCGTTCGGTGTGTCCGAGGAGGAGCTGCAATCCGTCATCCAGAACGGCATCATCCGCTACGACAGCATCATCGACGTACGTGCCCTCTTCCTCGTGGCCGCCGCCCAATTGACCCTCCTATGCAGGAACTCCTTCGTTCTGGCCAGCTTATCGTCGAGCAGGTCCGGACGTCCACGCGCGCGCCGGTGGTCAATGTCCTCCTGCATGGCCCGCCCGGGACGGGGAAGACGGCGCTGGCAGCGGCGATCGCGCAGGCGTCGCAGTTCCCCTTCATCAAGCTTATTACCCCGGACAACATGGTCGGGATGGGCGAAACGCAGAAGATCTCTGCCATCAACAAGGTATTCTCGGACAGCTACAAGAGTCCGTTGAGTGTCGTTGTCGTAGATAACATAGAGCGGTTGATTGGTTGGTGCTTCTGCCTCGATTCCACTAGATTGCTTATAATCCGCAGACTGGTCGCCCATGGGCGCGCGCTTTTCGAATCCCGTCCTGCAAGCCCTTCTCGTGCTCATTGGCCGCCGGCCGCCAAAGGTTCGTCCTCATGCGCTACCTCCAAAGAAACCCTAACACGAGGTTTTCTCCCAGGACCGCCGTCTCCTGGTCATCGCCACCACCTCGAACCGGCCCATCTTAACCGACCTGGGCTTCATGGACTTCAACTCGGTGATGCGCGTGCCCCCCATCACCTCGCTCTCCGCGCTCGAGTACGTCATCCAGGAGGTGGACCTCTTCCCCGCAGACGAGGAGCGCCGCGACGCGATCCGGATGCTGCGCGACGCGGGCTTCGACAAGAAGTCGCGCGACGACCCGACGTCACGCTTGCAGATTGGGATCAAGAAGCTGCTGAGCATCGTTGAGATGGCGCGGCAGGAGCCGGAGAGCGTCGCGGAGCGTCTTACGACTGCGCTCATGGAGCTGGATCTTTAGAGAACTCGGATTTGAATTCGAGCGGAAATGTATCATTTGTAACAGGCCGCACGGACTGGGCAGTGACTGAGCTGGCTGTATATTCGTTCGCCTCACCCTCGATGGGGCTGTTCGTACGCCCTGTTCTCGCCATCCTCGGAGATGCACTGGACGGGATACTTGGAACTTATTTTCTGGTTTTGCTTTTTCCCTCGCAGCGTCGCAAGCGCAGACGGTGATTGGAGATCATGCCGGCATGCCGATCATCTCTCAACTCTGCTCAACTTCGACATTCATCCTTTGGAGCAGTCAGCCGTGTAGAGGCCAGGCACGTATTCCCACCAAATGAGTGCATCTTCATCTGAGTGCGTTCATTGAACTTTCCTTTCATCGTGGGAACCGGAAACGGCTCCGACAGGACCTTCATCATCAGCTATCATCACGATATCCTCCATACTGGACAGCGGATGAGCTTGACGTTCTCGACGATTTCGATCATGGTTTATTGCATCTCCAATGGACTAAGATGTTGGTGGTAATTTTTCGTTACGTAGTCAGGACCAAGGACGCGTTCACTGACGCAAAGCTGCAAACAGTTGATATGAAGATCGATCAAGCTCACCTAATACATCCGGGAAGTCCACCAGAGAGAAAGTAGCCGGAAACGAAAATATTGACGCACAGATTAGCATGAATTACTTGGTTTCAGGATTCATGAACCTCCCGGGATTCCATTCATTGGCGTCTCATACACCGAGAAGACTGGGGACGGATAATCCGAGCGATATCAGAGGCACACGCAAAGCCGAGCACCGGTGCTCCTGGTATGATTCTGATAGGTGGTTCAATTATGATTTGGTCCATTTGTTTCTTCGTTCAATTCAATTTTTTTTTACCTCCGGACAGACTAACGGCAACGCCATTCTGATACTCCCAGGCTCCGACTCATTCCGCAGTCGAATCTCGGACCACCTGATACAGCGGAACGGTGGACTCTAATGGAGCAGGGCTCAGGGCTACTAAAGCCGTCGAAATGTTTTGTGAACTTCCCTTCAACGCACGCACGCACTGCAATGATCATTCCTTTGCTATTATTTCTGTTGCCTCTTGCCCTCATCTGGGTCGTTCGGAATCGTCGGTGGGCTTCAAACATCGATGGCCCCCCTCCAGAGTCGGTTCTTCTTGGTCCGCGGTCTGCACTGAAATTCATATACTGGCTGACGTGTTTTGAAGGGAACCTTCTAAAGATGATGGCGCCACGACCGGCCGTGACTGGCAGGTAGACACGGTGAATCAGTACGGCGGCGTTGTCAAGATTAAGAGCCTTTTCAATGTAAAACCTGTACCTCACTACTTGAGTATTTCTCACAGTAATCTGTTTCTAGCGACCTGCGTTACTCGTCAGTGATCCCATGTCGTTGCATCATATTCTTGTGAAGGAGCCCACTGTATTTGCGGAGTGGCCCCCATTCACTATGTGCGTCGGATCAATAGCAAAGCACCTCCATTCTCAGGCGATGTTATATCAGTACCACCTCATTGTTGTTCGGGGAGGGCCTAACAGCGACGATCGGCGAGAAACATCGCAAGCAGCGCAAGATGCTTAATCCTGTGTTCTCTTGGAAGAATATTCGCGAGATGGCGCCAAGATTTTTCGTCGTTGCAAAGGAGGTAATTTGGGTCATAAATTGAATTCGAATATCTGCTAAATCAGAAGCAGCTTAAACAATCCATTCAGGCCAAACTCGATGATGGCTCTCAAGAAATCGAAATGACGACTTGCTTGACACACACTGCGCTCGAACTTATCGGCCAAAACGGACTGGGTCATTCGTTCAGTTCTTCCGATAGTTCTCACCAGGCCCTTGCCAAAGCAGTCAAGGAGCTCGTGTGAGTTATTTTTCGAAACCCATCCAGCTTCAGTTGACGATCAATTAGTGCTACATTATCCGTCTTGGTGCCGGGCGCGCCGTTTCTTCCATTTTTTGTTCGGTTGGGGTCCGCCAGTTTACGTCGAAGGATTATCCAAACGATGCCCTTCTCGACAATCCAAGAACTACAATATATTGTCGACACTATGGCCAGCCATATGGTGCAACTCTTTCATGAAAAGAAAGCGAAATTGTTGGAAGCTACGGACGAGACTGAACAACATGATATAATGGCTATCCTTTGTCAGCGACCAAACCTGATTCCAGCGCATATTGTCATCTTATTCCTCCGCAGTTAAAGCGAACAAAAATTCGAGTGCAAGTGAACGCCTCGGTGATGAAGAGCTGTTGGGTCAAATGGCGTGAGTCTCGCGCAAAAATTACTCGAATGAGTGCCAACTTCCGATGCAGAACCTTTATGTTTACAGCCACAGACACCACGTCCGGCGCCTTGTCCCGACTTTTCCATTTGCTTGCCCAGCACCCTGAGGTCCAAGATAAATTGTTCGAAGAGATTGCTGGTCAGGGAGAGGAGCCCGACTGCGATATACTGGCTCGCTTCCATACCTGGACGCTGTGATTCGGGAGACACTTCGTGTGTGCGACCTTTTTGAACCGTCCTGGAACACATACTTAACACAGCATTGTAGGTTCCCTCCCATTCCCATGGTCTGGCGCCAGTGGGTTGAAATCACCTGTATAAATTCATCTTCTTATATATGTCAGGACAACTGAAGACACATCACTACCTCTTCTTCATCCGGTCCGCGGCACTGACGGCCGCAACTTGAGTTCGGTCGAGGTTCCCAAAGGCACCGATATCTTCATCAGCATTCTCGGCGCAAATCACCATCGCCCGACTTGGGGTAAAGATGCAAGCGAATGGAAACCCGATCGGTGGCTCTCACCTTTGCCGGCTAACGTCATATCAAACCGTTCCATCGCTGGCGCGTACTCTCATATGCAAGTTTTAATTCTTTGAATATAGTATTATGTTAATTTATACGAGTCACAGGATGACCTTCTCTTCCGGAAGACGGGCCTGCATGTAGGGTCACATTGACGCCCAAATCTAAGGCTTGGCTGACAATGATTATTTGCAGCGGATTTACCTTTGCTCTCCTGGAAATGAGTGAGCGGAATACCGACCCTCTTGTGCGCCTTCCATTGATTAAATAACCATAGAAGTGGTGCTTTTCTGTCTGTTACGCTCGTTCGAGTTCACTTTGGTGCCAAACAAGGAGATTGGATGGAACATGGGTCTCTTTATGACACCCGTCCTCAAATCCTCCGACTCCATCCACAGTCACATGCCATTACGAGTGAAGAAGAGGGGAATATACGGTCATAAATGATAGTACTGCAGAAGTCGCCATTAGCTATCGAGGAAGGTTCATTGTTCGGTTTTGGTTGAATATCATGTGACCGCAGGTATTGGAGTCTCAACCGTGGGAAGGTTTCGGTCACAGCCGAGCATTTGTTGGCGTCGCTCGCCTCAACTCACAAGAAGGATATCATTTTTATTGGAAGCTTTCGTTGAATTGGCCACTCGGTGAGATTTGAAGTGACTGCTGACAGTTAATCAACCTGTTATAACTGATCTGAGCTAAGGCTCCAATCATATAGTTTTCGTGTAGAGGTTTGCGCAAATTTAAATGGAAACGGTATTTAATCATTAAAAACCTTTAAAATCGGTTTTAAATGGTATTTTGCCGGGGTAAAAAAAAAAGAGAGTGACCGAGTACATTACAAGCTCTGCTAGCCCCTGCCGCAGTCTAAAGATGCCTTCTTAAGTAGTCCAGCCTTAATCCACATTTTTGTAAGCATTGCCTCCATAATCGTTTCGCATGCAGTGAACCACGGGACTCATGGCAAAGATGGTGTGATTTTGAGAATAATCGCTCCACCGAAACACTCGTGCCCGGGATGGCCAGGAAGTCACGTGCTATTTTAGATACAAGTGGGAACTCATGTTCGTGCTCCTATAAAAAAGGAAAATAAATAAAAAGCTCAATCAGCGAGAGTCAGAACCGGGACTGACCTTCCACCACGTCAACGGAGCATTAGGGCCACCACGATAGTTCGAAAATGCTGCCCAGAAACACTCGAGCTCACTGGCCACAGGTGCTGCTACCTCCACATCAGCAACACTCACCATGCATACATCGTCCAGGAAGGAGCTGCCGGTACTCAGCTGGGAACCGCGTACATGTTGCGCCGGGTTTGACACAGCGGCGTCATGGATACCTTTATAAGACTTGTAGGCATGTTCAAATAATATCTGCGCCTGGCTCGCGCGGCCCGAATTTTTCTTGCGGAACCAAGCGATGCCGAACGCCGGGTGAAGCACTAGTGCATTGTCAGAAGATCAAATATTGACCACAAAAGAATAGATGTACATGTTGCAATAACGTTCAGCTGGCACCCGAGGGCCTTCGAATAGTATTGCTGGAGCTTTTGCAGGCCAGCTGCCGCTGCCTTGCGGAGAGGGGAGTTGATGAATTCATCGGCTTTGCAACGATTGAGGTGCTTGAGCATGTGCTCGTACATCGGGAGAACCCACGGGAGGGTCGGTGTGCTGGCGCGAGACATCTGTAGCGTTATGTGTGTAAAGGTTTGACAAATGCGGGCCACAAGGGAGCCGAAATTAATCATATGCCAAGTTTCGAACTTGAACCTGCCTCAATCTTGTCTGAGTTGTAGTCTCTCAGAGCCAGACGCTTCAACAAGATCAACCTCGTACCTCGGTTTGTTGAAGTCTGTTATTAAGTGATGGGTCCCGATTGGGGTTGGCCCTTGTTACATAATCTTCGCTTAGCTGCCCTGGCGTCGTTTTTGCTGTGCGGCACCTCTTTCTCTGGTTTCTTGAGGTGGAACTCAACTTTAGAGCATATTAGAAACAATCTGCCTCTTCAGAATTTCTTGAATGGTGCTTGAATGAGTGCAGGAGCTTATCCTTCAATGTGATGGGACATCAATGTGCCAAAAACCCATGAATTTGACTCCTCTATAGCTTCGTCCCATGGTACTGAAAGAATTGGGAAAAATTTGGGCACACAGAAAATATCTGTGACTTTCCGATGTAGATATTTCCAAGGTTCAAGAGCTAGGGCAAGGGCCTTAAAACGTGATTATGTAATAAGGTTCTACCCCAATCGGGCACCTGACCTTAAAAACGGACTATCTGAGTTGTGCCCGCGACCTGGCAAGAAAAAATCTGGCAACCCTCAGGTCCTAATCGTTTGAACCGTTTAAAAACGGTTTGTTTACCGTTTGCTCCCCCCGGCAAACTAAATGAAAATAAAAACAGTTATTACTGTTTGAAAACGTTTACACACAGAAACAGTTGGACCCTTACTGATCTCGTTTCATGGGGTTTAAAAAGAATGTTTACGCAAGTCTAATCGACCGTGCGCAATGATCCCCTGCTCAGGCAGAACGGCCCGACACCCCCGCACACAGAGCTGGAGAAATCCGAGCTCGCGAGAGTCGGGCCGAATCTTCCAAGCGATCATTCGGTCACGAGACCGTGATGTTGCTTGGACCCGTCGAACCGGGAGGCGCGTCCGCCACTGGAGGCTCAAGCATACAATAGCAAGAGCCGTGCTCTATTATATGGCCGGCGCTATCAGCACGCGCTTGGGCCTGCCACTTTTGCTACTTAGGGCGACTGCGAGGAAGGAGTCCCTCACCTCCCGCTTCCTCGTTTCTCGCCCTAGGTAAGTCTCAGCCGGAGACCGGTTGCTGCGCGTTCAAAACCTGACTCGAGACTCTGTCTGAATCAGGTTCCCGCATTGAACCCAGCTTCCCGGTGTTTTGCCAGCCGTTGCGTCGCTAGCTTGCTGCAATTCACTCCAGTACGTGCGCCCGAGCATTTATTGGAAACAGCTCTAACTGAGATGTGTCTAGTTAGCTGCTACATATCCTAGTGCTCGCCAGACGTCTAGAGCCGCTGCTCCTCCACGAGTCTTCACGCGTCACTAGGTACGAAAACTCCGTTTTTCTCCATACTCGTATCAGGAACTGATGCTTCACGCGTCACTAGTTTTGTGTTTCACCCGCCCTCTCATTTCATTTCCTCTTACCCTTGACTTACGTGTAGTTATATTCCCGGTTTTATCTCCTCCCTCACCTCACTTCACTTCCTTTCCCTCCTCTCTTCCAGTCTGCCCTCCTCAATCTCCACTGTCGGTACTTTACTATACCTGGACTGCAATATTCATTCGGGCTCCGTTCGGGGAGTCGCTTTTCGGCTAAACCTCACATCTGAGTTCCATTCGAAGACCGTGAGGTTCTGGAACGTCGGCGCGTCTGCTCGCCGGAGCAACACGCCGACTCGGAGAAAGCCGAGCTTTCGTGGTCCACTCAGGTCGATTAGAATCTTCGCTTGTTATTCTGTCAAAGGGGCAGCACAAAATGAACCACTTCTGAGTGGACTTGAACCTGGTCAACCAAGTTCCAACCGTATGATGACGGCACTATAAATCCAGCTACTGTATTTTTTCATTCAATTCGACCATCACGCGTCACTTCCCCCTTGGTCGATGGTGAACATTGGTATTTTGTCACGCATCACCCACCCTCTGGTCGAACACATTTTGTGTCACGCGGCCCTCGAAATTCCCCAAAATTGTGTCCGCGATGCGCAAAATTGAAAATTTTTGTTTCTGGTGGTCGAATGATCGAATCGGTGATTTGAGTCACGTGTCACCCCCCTGGTCGGATTGAATGAAAAAATACAGTACACAGATACGGTGGCACACTGCTTTTCCTTGTGCTTACCGCTTCCCCTCCCATTACTGGTGTCTCCTTCGATACGTCTGGAAAAGATGAAACCACCGGCCACGCTGACCATGAAACACAGTTTTTTCCCAGACCATAAAGAGTGAGGGGAGGTAGTATGGGGGGAGGGGGGAGTGGTAAAGTATTTTGGGATGTAAGGAGAGTAAGGAAGGAGCGAAAACGAGTACATACTGGAAAAATTATAAGAGAGAGAAAGGGAAGAGACAATATCGGAGTGTGCTGACATGAGTAGAGAGATCAAAATCCCACGAGGCGTCACTTTCCTTCCCCCGAAGCACGGACCTCGCCCAGCTGCCCGCCCGCCTCGGGCTGCAGAGGTCATCTAATTCTCCTTAGCCTGTATACCGGCTGTTTAACGATGTCTGTATCTGTTTTCACCTGTACGCTCAAGAACCTTCTCTGTTGACAGACAGGGAAGAGAAACAGGATAATATCTTCGCAAGTTTCCCAAGCGGACGCACTGTCAGCCGATGGTCGGGATTTCACCGTAACACGAACATCCACCTTCGTCAAAGTCTGGGTCCATCGCGTCCCAGGGGCGTTTCGACTGAAAACCAGATCCTCTGGCGCTGCGCTGTCAGGGTCCAGTCGACAGCAAGCTCGCACGAACCCCTCTGGCTTGATGAAAATGTCGAGTACAAGGGCTGTGAGGTGCTCGAATCTGAGCGTGCCTAGCATTTTGTGCAGCCATGCGAAACACTCTTCCCCGATATCTTGCCTTCCATGTGCAGCCCGACATGTAAAGTGCGGAGCGCGTAGAGTAGGCCGAGCGAGGGCACGGCAGGCACACAATCCTTGCCTTGCCACAGTATGACCACGTGCGGGATGGATGGCACAACATATAGTATCGCCTGCAGTATTGCCGGCGAGTAGCCCTCGCTGCCAGAGTGCAGCTCGGCAGAGGAGAACCGAGATAACATTGGCTTCTGCGCGAACAACCACAGAAGGAGCGGTGTCTTAATGATGTCGCAATCGAGGGTGAGATGCTGCAGGGGTTTATGCAATGGGTGACGCCGACGGGGCAGGAGGCCCTTGAACTTTCGCCAACCCAGCCAGGTGAAGAAGATGGGAGAAAAATCCAGGCTAGTGGGGATATGAAGCGGATATTCATGTAGAAGATGATAACAGCAGGAGCACCGTCTGGCATGGAGGAGGCTGGAGGCCACGATGCTCCCAAGATGGTTAAGGACTCAAGATGGGGAGCCTGAGAGATGATAGAGAGAAGGGCCTGCGGCCCAGAATAGAATCGCGCGTTATCGACGATGAGATGGTTGATGGAAGAGAGAAAGTGGGTGAGCACGCGGGAGGCGGACTACGACGAGAATGTAAACCAGTCGATTCAACTAGCTCCAGTTGGTTGATGTCGCAGAATACTTGAGAACAGGGATCACTATGTTTGCATCATCCATCCCACCGGTGTGTGGGACAACTGACCACATGGAAAAGAGAGCGACAATAGGAACGTCCCAGCCGTTGAAGACGAGGTGGTTAACGGTGCAGGGAATGAAGCGGTGGGAGGAGCGAGGAGAACCGTATAAGGCAATGCAAGGTGCCGCAGCGCCGCCCCCGGCAATGCAGACACGGGTCACAGCAGATGTTTATGGTGAGACCATTGAACACAAAGCGGCGATTTGGAGACAAAAAGTGCTTGTCGACGAGGCTCAATGTCCCCAGCGCCTCCAGATCTCCCGCCGAGTAGTCGACAACGCGATCGATCAAATCTTGTGGATAGTTGGCGGGCAGCATCAGTCCTAAGACACAATGTCAGTCAAGAGAAGTGGCTCGAGGGTTCAAGCCGACCTTGTCAATGGGTACTTGGAAGATGACGAAGTAGAATTCAAGCGTCGTTTATCCGATGGATCCGCACAACTGTTTGCTGGCCACAGGAGGCGTTCTGTCAAGTAAGGTCTGTGAAAAGCAGGATAGTCGCAAGCTGCAGTTAATATCGCCTATCCAACTATCCGCATATACGTTCCGCAGCCTTGAAGTAGGGAGTCAGCGGCACACCGTCCAGAGGATGCGGAGGGATGTGGAATTTCAGCGGCACACGAGGTTCCATCGGTACGTTCCGGTGGTCTCTTCAAGGGCGCGGTAGGTTTGATATACAGTCGTTCAAGCGAAAGGTACTTACCGCCGAGGGATAGACTGGGATAGAATTCAACGGAATTGAAGTTCACTTACAAATTTTCGACGGCAGAATCAATCAAGGCAGAACGCCTCAGAATGCAGTTGATAGGTGAGATCTTTTCAGCTTGAAAGAACCCCGCAGTAAGCACCGAGCAAAAATGAGGTGCATGCAGGGTGCATGCGCGACTAGTCTCGGACTCAGACCCTCATAACATCCCAATTTGGGAACCCTGTCATGAGGGTCTGGGCTGTAACCAGCCAAACAACCATACATGAGCCTCTCGCAACCGGGACCCCGGCTGTTTCACAGCTAAAATTGCCGGTCCACACAGCCACCGAGCAGGACCCCGGAACTTTGGGTCCTCTAGTCGATAGAAACATCTTCCCCAATAAATCTGAGAATATTTCCAGGAGTCTTGATGGTATATAGCTACAACTGTCTCTCCAAAGTTTTGCGAGGGAAGGTTGAAATGCCCACGAACGAGAGCCCAAAAAACCGAGAAATCAAGAGGCTCATGTACGCTTATTTGGCTAGCCCAGACCCTCATGACAGGGTTCCCTTGGGATGTCATGAGGGTCTGCGTCCGAGACTAATGCGCGACTCGGAGAGTGATATGCCCGCCACTTACAAGTGCCTCGGAAGCCATCAGTGGTTATTGTTGGCTCCCACCAACCAATGATTGATAAGGGTGTTTCGTGGCCAACAAGATGAGATAGTGCTGATCCGTGATCAATATTGCCTGATTGGGGTTTACAAGGACCCCTAGTTGTTTCCAATGTTTTCCAGTGGGCCAACTGTATTGACTTTGTGTTTTTCAAAATTGCCAGTTGCTTAACAAAAATGGCATATATGCGAAGGGATCTTCTGACGGCTTTTGGGAGGGTGTTCTGAGCCGAATTTTATATCAATTATATTGCACAGAACTCACTAAAATACAAGTGTGGTCTGACAAGAACCACTGGGAATTGGTGGTATCTATTGGCTTCTACCATTAACATGCAACAGCAGAATGCCGTTTACACTGGAAATCACCGGGTTCCAGTGGTGTCCATTAGTCTGTAGTTTACCGCGTGCCTGATGTAGGGAGCTCGACCTTATTACATAATCATCGGACTTTGAATTTCCGACGAGGCTCCCCTGCTCCAGCGGGGCGATGGATGGCATAAATTTTGAACCCAAATCACTTAGAATGCGAAAGCAACGGAATTTGCGTCCTCAGAATTCTGCTTACAGATGTCGTTGAGGTGCAAAAGTGTTACCGGCCGATTCACATCAAAATTCGGCCTCGCCGTCCTGCCATCATCTGGAAAATTTTGGGTGGCAAAGTGGCTGATTCCCATACATGGTTTGATAATCCAAAGAGAAATCCACCAAAAACGCGCTCTAACCCTCAAATCTGTGTCCGAGAAATTTGAGATTACATAATAAGGCTGACCTCCAATCAACTGATCAAGGCACTCAACAGACTACATCATGCGAGGTACGAGCTTTTTCTGTTGTAGCGTCTGTCTACGAGAGACTAGGTGTCCATCGGGTTTGGATGGGAAACAAAGGTAGTAAAAAACAACGGAAACCAGTGGATATTGTCAGTTGACAATATCAAACATAACTTGCAGGAACATAAGTAGATTGAGTACAAATTGAAATTCAAGCTCAAAATGTTATGAAGTACATTGGAAACCGAACTTGAGGAGTAATGGATATAGGTGGGGTCCAATGAAAACTGATGCAGAGAGTGCAAGTGGAAGAAAATAAGAGAGGGAAAGGTGATGGCATCCAGCGGAAACCATTGGCGGACAATGGTGGCTCGCGGCAGCGTCTAGATGCCGGTAGATGCCGGTACGGGCCTTCGGCCCGCATCGGCATGTGCACCCGCGCATATTACTGGACTCAGACATTGTGAAGGCTTGGCGATCGCTACTCGGCCCGGAACAACCCGTAGAATGATCGTCATCATTATCGCGTAAAGTCGTAAAATCTACTCTTTCGTTACCAGCCCGTCCTCCGCATACTTTGCCGCCCGTATGCCCTCCGCCCACGCCACGGCGTCGGCGCGTCCCTTGGGGATGTCCACCGCAAACCAGATGACCAGCGACGCGCAGGTGCACATCGCAAACAGGAAGGGGAAGCCTGCAGTGCATTCAAGCCGTTAGAGCAGAAGGGATAGAAAGACCGAGACTACGAACCCATCCAGTTATTCCCGGAGGAATCGATGATGGCCTGGATCACGTTCGGCCCAATCATCGAGCTGGCACGATTCGAGAGCCCAAAGAGCCCGAAGAACTGGTGGGATGTGAGTTAGGCTGTACATATAGCGCAAGACAGCCCTCCGCGACCGACCATGTTGTCGAAGCCCGGCGGAGAGAGTTCGGCCATCATGGTTTGAGAGAACGCATAGTACGGCGCCTGGAAGAGCCCAAAGACGACGTTGTACGCCCTGCGTGGCGGTCAGCAACACGACCGCGCAAAGAGGAAGCTCCGCACCAGAATTCCCACTTGTTGTGGAAGCTAGGGCCGTGCATTTAGGACAAGGAGCATGTAATGGTGGAAGAGTACCAACCCGATCTTATTGGTCCATATTCCAATCATGCCTTAGTCGCCGTTTAGCATGACCACAAACCGGAAAGGTCAGACGTACCCCAAAGGGGAATCATTATCGTTACGACGTTGGTTACGATGAACTGCAAGTCGGGAACATACATTAGTTTCATGATGCCCAGTCGGATATGCGGAGGGACGCACCATCTTCTTTGTCGGAATCTTCCAGTACTTCTGGATGTACCAGAAGCCAAGCGTGCTGATTGTGCTGGTGATAGCTTGCGACAGTCCTAGTAGTCTCCGGCAGTCAGACGAAAATTTCCTCGTATAAAGAAATCTGACGGACCAAGATACGTGTTCTGGAGGAAGCTAAACGAGAACTTGTCGTTCTTTACAGAGATTGGTTAATGTGGCTTGTGAGCAGCGTGGAGGTATCGCATTACCTGGCAGATCGAAACCAGCGTGCCGGTAGTGTTCAAGCCCTGAAAATGATCAGTATATGGAGGAGGATCAGTTGAGCGCAAAACAACGCACATCGGCGAGCAGGAAGAACGAGAACAGGTAGATGAAGGTGTATGGGAGCTGCTTGTATTGTTTGAATGCGGCCCAGATCTACGGGCTCTGGTGTTAGCAATACTCGTCGCAGGCAAAGCAGGGAGACGTACCTGCTTCCATCCAATCGTCATGTAGTGCTCACCCTTGGGAAGGGGAGGTCCCGGTCGTGGCTGTTGGAAGATGACTGGCTTGGGATGAGCAGGGACCCGGAGCGTCGATAGATTTGCGTACACCACCAAATGCCCAGAATTACCCAGTACGCGTTGGTCCTGCGGGAGTATTAGGAGTGCGGTCGTGTTATGAAGGAAAGAGACGCACAGCACAATAGTGTAATTGTTGACTTTCCCGTTCGAAGCCAGGGGCAGAAGAATCGACAGGTTGAGACAGAGCGTGAATATGTAACCGATGTTGCTGTGTGCCTAGATGGGCGAGTCAGTATGGCCCGCATGATTCGGTCGGAGCATACCGTACTAATGTTGCTGATCAAGTTCTTCTCCAGACTCTCTTCACGCTCATATACCTCCTGGGTGATTTCTCCGGCCTCAATTTTCTCCTTGAGCTCACGGGCATGGGGGGTGTTGCGGGCGAGACGGGGGAATAATGCAGCGTAAAATACAAGAGTCGCGCCGTAGGAAATGAAGCCTATCATGTATAGCGCCATGGCGACACCCCACCGGGACGGTTCTGCGGCCGAATGAGTTTCGAAAGTGTGCCAGTGTATCGTGTAATACCTGTAAGAGCCATGCTTGAAAACTGGGCTCCCCAGCAGATAATGGTGGCAGTAAAAAGGACCCAGCGCCCAAAGGTACCGTAATCTCGAAAAAATATGAGTTTCGACCGAATGGAAACGCGGGGATGCCGTACCAGCCGCGCTCCCGATGGTCGTAAAAATCATGGTCATGATCTAATCGCGAAATAAGCCGCGCTTCCGCAAAGGCGAAGAAAACTTACAGCGAAAGTAATCCCGCTCGCGATCAATACAACGCTCGTAACCGACTTCGTTCCACCAGCCCAAGGAAGGACGCATTGTCCCGAACCGTTGTCTGCTCCGCAGGAAGATCCTACCCCAGCAACTGGGTCATAGCCCGCAGCAAACGCGAGGGACTGGAATAGAGTCATCGAGTATCCATTGGGACCGACACCCTACGCATTTTCAGAACAAGGTTTGAACAAGAAAGAAGGCCCAACGTTGTCTCCGTTATAATAGACTGGTTTTTATGCTTCAGGGCGCTCAGAGTTGAGGTGAAAGTGTCACAAACGATAATAAGCCCATAATTCTCTACGCGTCACCACCGGCTCGTCCTTTCCAATCGACGAGATGAAAACAGCACGTTTGCCTGGAACAGGCGGCGTCGAAGGTTGGTCGGCGCTACCCTTGGTGTCCTTGTACTCGTCCGAATTCCTACTCTCGGCCGGGGAATAAGAGGGTGATCAGTTGTCCTCGTACTCGTCCAAATACCTGCTCTCGGCCACAGGTTCTGCGTCAAGGATGGGGTTGACTGGGGCGGGCAATCTGGACATGGTCAAGGTTCCACGCTTCCCGAAAGTCGACGGGTCTGATGACCTGGGGTAGGCCTTATCATCGGCATCCTTATCCGTACACGCTGCCGAGTAGACCAGATAACATGCGCTGGATTTGAATAGGTAGTATACTGTATGGGGCCTAGTAGAGGCCTCAGGCACGGAGTAAATGTACGCAGAGATCCAGCACAGAGGACGACCAAGAAAGAAATGCGGGCATTCGGTCCGATTCCGGCTGACCCGTGGCTTGCTTCCGCTTCACCTAGTCTCGCAACGATTCAATGACTGACCAAAAGAATTACCACCTCCAATGTACTGGGCCAGCGATGGAAACTGTCCAGCGACACTCAGGCGCTCAAGATATCACCTTGTTCGGTAGCTGTTTCTGTCCATTTGTTCAGGTTAGTGGTTACATAGAGTTAGTGGTTAGGTTGGTTACCCGAGGCTCATGATCCACTTAATCAGCGAGTATGGATTGCCTTGGAGTACCTCGGCATTCCGTACAAAGTAAAATGAACACTCGATGTCCCTTTGCGGGCTCACAGATTCACAGTATTGTGAGTTGTCTCTACTTTTTTACTAATGCTTGGATTTTGACATGGCCGTAGATGAAGTCGACCCGTACAAAAAACCCGCAGACCTTCTCGAGGTGTCTCCCAAGGGGCTCGTACCAGGCCTGAAACTGCATAAATACACGCCCCCACGCGGTCTGAATGAAAGCACCGTGATTCTCGAATACTTCGAGGAGTGCGTTGGCTCCCTTTCCTGGGATAATACTCAGACGCTGTCCTCGCAGCCTTGCCGCTAGTTCGACGAAACGAAGCCTGTTGCCCACCGACCCATGTTTGCGCCCCCCTTTATCATTTTTAACTGCGCACAAATAACTGCATTCCAGACGCCCGGGCACTTGTCCGTCTGCAATGCGACCACATCAGCCGGTCTATCGTTCCCGCCTTTTACCGCTACCTCCAGGCCCAGGAAGAAGGAGCCCAGATCGAATTCGGCAAAGAATTCCGCACTTCCATTGAAAGTCTGGTCGAGCTATTCGAGAGAGCCGAGCGGGAGATCGTGCAAGGTGGAGGTGCCTCCGGTGTCGGAGAGCAAAGGGCTCTGGGCGCCGGCCTCGGCCTATGGCTCGATAACGGTGATCTTAGCTTGAGCGATGTGATGGTCGGCCCATGTCCGTCGCGACGAACACACACTTTGTGTACTCACGCACCCTCAGGGATTTTCCGGGCCTGCAACGTTCTAAAGCACTACCGCGGGTTCGAGCTCCCAACAGGGCCGAAATTCGGAGCCTGGATCGACCGGCTCTTCAAGCACCCCGCATTCAAGGCGACCTGCAGCACAGATGAGTTGTACCTCGATAGCTACGAGCGGTAATTGCGCGACTTTGGATGGATGTAAACACAGAGTCTGACACTTTCCCCAGGTACGCTCAAAACCGCCCTAATACCAGCCAAGTCGCGAACGCCATCAACTCTGGGAAGCCTTTGCCGTGATTCCTCTCGAAAGAACGAGATTGTATATGTAATTGTACCGCTGATTTGTGAGCAAGGACACAAACATGAATATTGTCCTCAGAAATCCTGCATCGGGGTCACATCCAAGAAATCCGACCAGGAACGGGGCTTCCGCGCCAACACCCCGGCACTGGTGATCTCTTTGGGACCATAATCTGCAAAAGTATCAGCTGGTACTTCGATCTCAAGCAGCAAAGAACTCGCATCCGTGGACCGCGAACGCTTGAAACATGTCTGCCAGCATGTTTCCGTACTCGGGCATCCCCGTCATCTCGATGAATTTCTCTCGGTCAACCTCCGCGTACGTGATTTTCTTGCCGGAAACTGCAAAAAATATCAACACCGGGCAACAGCGTACAGCACACGGACGGCACCTTCCGCGAGCTTCGCGACCATCTCTCCAAATGAAATCAGCGTCCCGGACTGCACCTCGGAGCCGGCGCCGAGCGCGGGGTCCTCGATTGCGGCGCGGACGTACAGGCCGTAGTCGTGCGCGACATCGATGACGGGCACCGCGGTGGTCGCAGGGACGGGCAGCCCGAACACGTAGCTCCCGTCTGGCTGTTTCCTGAGCGCGTACGACGCCTCAAAGACGTTGCTCGCGTAATATCCTGCCTCGACCACGGACAGCGGGACGCCGGACTGCTTCGCGTACTCGGTGATCTCGCTCTTGCTGTCGAAGAACGCAACGCGCGAGTACTTTCCGCCGGACAGCGCGCTGAGAGGCTCGAGACCGGACCAGATTAGGAGTTTCACGCCGACAGCCTTTGCGGTATTCACGAGCATCTTCCCCTCGGCGACTTCCTAGAGCAGACCTATCAGGACGCATCACACCCGGCATTGGACGTTTACTCATTACCCGCTGCTGGTCCATATGCTCGTTGAAATTGGTAACTAGCTGCGGGCCGGCCTCAGTACCCCGGGCTCAAGAGCTATCGCGGAACAGAACCCACGAATATAATATCGGCCCCATCGAACGCCTCACGGACGCCGGCCGCATTGTCGACTGTCAGCGAAACACTGACGATGTGGACGCCTTGTGCCGCGAAGGCCTGTGCTGCGAATTTGGTCGCATCACGGGTCAGCCCGCGAATACGATAAGGTTTGTCGGATTCGAAGAGGGCACGCGCTACGCTTCCTCCCTGGAGTCCGGTAATTCCGACTAGAACAGCCAAAGGGGCGGAGGGGTCTTGCGAGATGGTCATAGTATTTTGCAGTGGTGCCAGTGCTGAGCCTACTGGAGCCTCAAGAATGCGGTATTTAAAGGGTCTTCGGTGACCTGCGGGCGAACTTACTACGCTTCATTTGCTTAGTAGATCCATTGCAAAGCAATAAAGTAGACGCTGAAGTAAACGCTGGTCAATAAGCTATAAATGAAGGACGCGCGTGACTGGCGGCTATGCGCGTCTTTTCCCGGCCCGTTTCCATTTCCCCGACCTTCTTGCGTACTGTTGCTAAGAAAAACACAACACATCAGTATATGCATCAGTGCTGAGCGCTGAGCGCTAATCCACAGAATCCAAGACGGAACCAAATCGGAAGGAGCCATATTTCTCGGACTCAAGCTACTCAAGCGACTCGTGCACTGCATTTCCAGAGATTTACATAAAGACAGCCGAGGAAACATGACGAGGTGTCTTGTGCCTGTCGAGAGCCGGAGCGTATCTCTGCGTATCTCGTAGTAACTATCCTGAGGATGTCTGCAATGTCGTGATGCTGATCATCAGGCACCAGACTTGTGTGTGTGCTTATCTCTGAATTGTAAATGAAAAGTCGCATCATCGCATGCCCTAGGCCGGCCGCTCGCTGTGTCCGTCCCCCTTCATGGTCGGCCCCTCCCTCGCTCACAACGCAAGCGAGTATGCACCAACGGAGGCCGAAGCGTATGCCAGCCTTACGATCACGCAGAATTACGTCCTCTGTTCGTGCTTCTGCATCACTCGCGTGACTGAGGGCCTAAAATCTCCCATACAGACGCGACGTCTGCCCTGCTCGTGTACGAGCTCATCGTGACGTTCGACGATGAAGTTGAACGCGTATGGTCGTCAGTCCCTCTTCCTTGCGGGCCTCGGACCGATGCTGAACCCATACGCAGCCTTAAATGGCGACTTCCCAAGCTGTTATTCGTACTCAACCGGTATATCACGCGAGGACTATTAATGTGCGTATTTCACCCCCAACCTTGGTCCGCAAGGCTGAAGGGGCTTCAAAAAGATTGCAATTCATTGCCGGTGGATATCCCGGGACATCCGCTTCTGTGAGTTCCCTTCCTTTTCGTGATCGCCTAAAATTCTCAATGAAATCTACAGTTGTCAGTTTTCTTTATTCTTGCGTCACGGCTCATCTGAGCTCCTCACAGCTGCCGAATATATGGATACTGGCAAGTCATGTACGTGCCGAAGTCCAGGAACCAAGACGCAAAGGCTTACGGGCTTGTAAACGTGCAGCCCTCCACGGCTAGCGATTTTTGCTGCGCAGGCGGTCATGGTGATCAGGCTCTGGGCGATTTGTGAGTGCCTCCCCTTCTTGCCTTTACCCATTCTTGACAGGTTTATCAGACAACAATAGCAGGGTATTTTGTGGTATCCACTTCCTCGAGAATTCAGCTGATTCCCGTCTAGCAAATCCTATATTTGCTCATTGTTCTCTTTACCAGTGAGCACACGCCTGGCTACGAAAATCCTGATCGTTGACCTCATCTTAGTGGAGGTCGGTGCTGTCGTGGCTTGTATGGCTCTGGCGGTATTGGCCACCCAGGGTGCGCTTTCCGCTACTCCCCGCATCCAGCGTTGACAACCCTCTGCACAGGAAGTTCCCAGCCTGCTCCGTTGGGTTGCGGCCTCGATGCATTGACACCGCTTCTCAAAGGCTACGCTGCCGGGACCTGGTACGTACATAGGCTTGTGCATGCACTCTGCCATTGATCTGCTAACCTCTCTGAAACTAGGATCGCCCCAGTCTGTTTCGAGTGTCCGTAACTACCCTGGAGCTCGCACCATTCACTGACGCCGCAGAACAGTCCTGATATTGGTCATTACGCTGGTCAAAGTCTTCCCACCCATGCCTCCTGCACTTGTCCAGAAGGCCAATTTCATGAAGGGGTTTGGCGTCGCAACACGGGATCGGAATCCAACGTGCGTTGATGCCCCGCTACCCGCAAAGCCCCACTTATGCACGATTCACAGACTAGACATGCTTGCGCGCGACTCGGTGAATAGAGGATAAATGGCATACGTCGACAAGCTTACTTACTTGAAAATTTCGTCAGATTATCTACTTCGCTTTCATTTTCAGTGAGTCCCTCTATCATGAAGTCTGAGTAGTAAACTAACTTGCCGGCGTAAAGCATTCACCCTCGCCAACACTGTACTTTACGAACTTGATTTTGCGGCATATTATCATGCCATCCTGCTTGGGCAAGTCCTTTTCAGTTGCATGTAACCTGCCTCGATCCTGACTCGGAGTCGATCAGCCCCACATCCGCTATATCGTGTATCGCAGTGCGTCGCCCTCCCATTCTGCCCGTCCATTTTTAAGTTATTTTGCCCACCTAGGTATCGCGCATGATAATAAACATTCGCTCCCTCCCCGGAACCATCGCACAGGGTGTGTCCGCGTCGAACGTCATCTTCGCCGACAACAACAGCGAATGCGATCCGGACATGAGTGGCATCTCGGAGTTGCCGCGATTGAGCGTCAGTAGGACGCTGAGCGGGCGCGCTTTGGGGAAGGACCGGGAGATAGACGGTTACGAGCTGGTTACTAAAGCGGGGGGTCGGCGGGTCCTAGATGATGTGTAATATGTAATGATGCGCTTTCTTTATGATTATTCTGTAGCTAGAACCTTTGTGGTTTGATGAAGGTCAGGAAATAGTCGCAAGAGGGCTTCGAGGAGGCAGACTATAAGTAGCCGACTACAATATGTCAATGGGGAGGGATTGAGTTGAGGAAGGAGATGCAAGAATGAATTGATGGGTATGCTGAAAGAAGGGGGAAAGTACAGTAACCCTTTTCCACAGTCAGCGACTCGAACGATCATGCATTGTAACGCCAGACCCTGGGCCTTTATATGAGCGATTCCGTTTCTGTACCGCCTTCAACTTCCTGAATGGGAGGAGGGCATAATCTGAGCACTGGGACAGGACTCTCGGGGTCAGCTACAGGAGGAAACCACGTATCATAATTACAAATCTTTTACTTCTATACGAGTGATTCTGTTGCTGTACCAATGTGAATGTCCATACCCGCCGCCTTCAACCTCTTGAATGGGAGGAGTTCATCGTCTAAACAATCTGAGGCGGGACTACGGATGTCCGAAACGAGACGGAACAATTGGAGCGGTGCAAAACCATCCGGGGCGTTCATCCGGGCGGTCATCGGTGCAGCCGCCACCCGCACGATGTCAGATACAGACGCCCGACGCGACCCGGGTCCTCCCCTACATCCCAAGATAGAGAGCTTTTGGAGTCGGGGAAGTAAAGTGACATCGTGCCCGAATGGACGAAATAAATCTCGGATGTCCCAAATAGCGCGCGCGGAGATTTCCAGGTCGACAAGGCTGGGCACCCTTCGGAGAGAGGCGATCTCAATTTGCACGCCGCTGATCACAAGTTTCTGCAATCGGGACCCTGAGCGCAAGAGGAACGCATTAAAGATATCGCCATCAAAGTCAGCGGTGTCGAGGATTTTAAGGGTCTGGAGGCCGGGCAGGGTAAGGCAGGCGAGAATGGCTGCGCTGTAAGAAAGGTTTTTTTTGAACAGAGTAAACGACTCTATGCTTGGGTAGGAGATGGCGGGGATGACATCCTCAAAGTCCTCGAGGACTGCAAAGCTACAGTCCACAAGGTTGGGCATGAGTCGCAATGCCTTCCTGCAATCCGCAGCACTGATGCGTTCCCCCGTGAATTTCGTGAGCTGTTTCCACGGAAGGGCGAAAAAAGAGGGCGGGGACCTCATGAATACTTCGCGCAGCGCCGGAACGTCATCGTCATGAAATATTGTGACGGGATTTGGCCGACCTGGGTTGCCGCTGGTACTAATGTTGAGAAATTGGAGCAGAGGAAAGGCCAGGCGTTGGCCATCCATCACCTCGAAGCTCTCCTCATGCATAGTTAACTTCAAAGTTCGCATTCGCCCCGAATGTTGGCCGAATGCCTTCAGAAATTCGTCAAGCCTCTCGATCTGGGACACATATCCGGAGATCCTCACAGAGAGAGGTCTTTGGCCGGAACGTTGCAGCCATATCTTGGCTATCTCTGAAAAGTAGGGGGCAATGCGCGTCGCGCTGATCTCCAAAGTCGACCACAACGCAGGCGTCGAAACGGCGATGTTCCTCCAGGCGCTGCAGACATGCGTCAACAGCAGCGGCGCTTCTGTAGGATTCACAACATCCAACATCCGTCGATCGGGAGGACATTGGACGAAAATCTCGGACGTGATTTCGGGAGGGAGGGTCAAGACTGGATAAACGATGGCATCCAGCTGGTGCTGCACATTTTGGAGCTGTGTCTGCAAGCCGTCCAGAATATGCTGTTGGCGGGATATCGCGGAGGTGAGGTCGGTTGCTTGCGCTCGGAGCGAAGCGCTGGACACGAGTGACATAATGAGGCCGGAAGGTTGGAGGTGGTGGGTGATGAGTTTTGAGATACAGTGTGCACTGGGACTTGACTGGAACGCGAAGATAACGTACAACGAGCGAGGAGCGAGCGTGTCCAAGTTGTGATGTTTCCTAATCCAGCGCGATTTGATTTCTGATGGGTCGCAGAGTCACCACCCCGGCTCGATCTTTCTTTCTTTCTTTTTTTGAACAAAGCACAGAATGAAAGGGCGTTACATTATACATATGCCGTTAAATTCATGAATACATTCGACGCCCGCAGCGCCGGCAATCCTACAGTACATTATCCAAGTCCTCAGAGTCGTAAAGTAAAGTAAGTATGGGGGGGGATGAATCCGCGCGAATCCGTACATACACGCCGCTCACTCGACATGCTCGTGCATATCCTTCCCCTCGACGCTCGAGTTCTCGAGGTCCGTTTTGTTGCCGTACGACTCCGCGCCGCGGAACCCGAAGATCGCGTCCATCTCCTCGATCGGGATCCCCGCCGTCTCGGGCACGACGAAGAACACGTACGCGCCGCCGACGAGCGTCAGCAGCCCGAAGAAGAGGTACGTCCCGTAGCCCATCGACTGGAACATGTACGGCGTCGCGCGCGCGATCACGAACTGCCAGATCTGCGGCGCGGTTAGTATTGCGGTAACCAAGAAAGGAAGGAGGGGGCGCACCCATTGGCTGGCGGAGAGGAGCGCCTGCGTGAGCGTGCGGACGTGCTGGGGGAAGACCTCGCTCGCGATAACCCAGGGCGTGCCTAGCGGCCGATGTCAGAATCAGAAAACGTGCGAGGCAGAAGAGGGGGAAGCGCACCGTTCCACGAGGGTCCGTAGGCAGCCGTCCAGATGTAGATGAAGGCGACGGCGGAGATGCCCCCGCTGGTGATGTTCCCGACGTGCTGCGCCGGCTTCCCGATCGCGATGTACCCGCCGACGTAGAGCATGCACAGGCCCGCGACGACCGCACCGATGAGCAGCAAACGCCGGCGACCGAAGCGGTCGATGAGGAAGAGCAGCCAGATGAGCGTCGCGACGTTCTTGACGATGCCGAAGATGCCCGTGGTGAAGAGGCCCGTGCTCGTCCCGGTGATTCCGATGCTCTTGAAGACGGTCGGCGAGTAGTAGTTGATCGCGTTGATGCCCGTGGCGTTCTGGAAGAGGAAGAGCATGAAGCACATGAAGAGGCGGTTGCGGATGCCGGGGAGGAAGATCTCGCGCAGGCGCGCAGAGAGGCTGCCGCCGCCCGTCTTGGCTTCCTCGATGGCGAGCTGCTGGTCCGTCATCGCGTTCTCCTGCAGGATGTATGGGTGGTCTGAGGGGGTGTATATGAGTCTCGGGCATTGGAAGGAAGGAAAGCCGACTGACCCATGGGGAGGTTGCGGAGGATGCTCAGGTTCTTGTCGGCCAGCTCGGTGCGGCCCTTGGAGCGCAACCAACGCGGGGTCTCAAGCAGGAAGAACGAGAAGACAAAGAGGAGCGCGCCCGGGATGAGCTGGATAGCCATGGGGATGATCCACTGCTTGCGCGAGGACGGGATGGTTTCGTTGACGGCGTAGTTGCTAAGTCAAAATATTTAGGATGTGCAAAGACGGCCAGCGAGCAGGGGGCGTACATCCAGAATCCGACGAGGCCACCGACTTGGAGCAACATCTCGTAGAGACCGACGAGGCGGCCACGGATGGCGGGGGGGCTGATCTCGGCGATGTAGATCGGGACGGTGAGGGAGACGGCGCCGACACCGAGGCCCGCGACGACGCGACCAACGTAGAGCGGAGCCAGGCCCCTGTGGGCGTCCGGTGCCAGGTGGAGGCCAGCGCCGAGGGTGAAGAACGCGGCGGCGAGCGAGAGCGACAGCCGGCGACCGTAGCGCTCGCAGAAGGGGAAAGACAGCAGCGCGCCGAAGAACGCGCCGGCCTGGTAGCCAGAGACTGCAGCCAGACATGAGACTCTGGAAGGAGAAGCGAAAAAGAAATGGTGCGTACCAATGTTGGCCGAGATGGTTGCCGAGTTATGCGCGGTGATGCCAAATTCTTTCTTGAAGGACGCCAGGGCGATGGTACCGCCAATGAAGGCGCTCTGAGTTGCCAGTCAGTTTTATTTTGCGTCGGAGACACGGCCGACGGCCGACGCACATCATAGCCGTAGAGAACAGCGCCAAAGGCGGCGGTGATGGAGTAGGCGTAGATCCTCCAGTTGTAGACCTCGGACGGGGTGGGACGGTCTTCAATTTTGGCAAGAGAAGGCATGTCGGCGGTGGTGTCTTGGACGGAGGATCAGGAGAAATTTCGGCTGCCTTTTATGGGCGAAGATTGTTCCTCCAGGTTTCACCACATGACTGCGGGGTAAAGATTGTGGGGCGGGGAATAACGTTGTTCCTCGAGGGGGCAGTGCGGAATTTGCAAAAAAAGCGGGTGCCTTGGCGAGGGAGCTCTCTGTCCAGACATTCATGCCTCCCCAGATTGTCCCTGCCATCGTTACACTGTCCCTGGGTCGACCCGAGGTGGGGCACCATCTTCTTGACAAGATTCGCGCCGCCAAGCGCGTCGGGTTTCCCGCTATCGAGATCAGTTATTTCTGCTTGGCCGCATACGCAGATAAGGCAGGCAAGTCGCTGCTTGAAGCTGCACAAGATGCGCGCGCCCTCCTGGACGAGCTGGAGCTTGAGTCCGTGTCCCTCGGGCCGTTGATGAACTTTGAGGTCAGAGGCCCAGCCGTGTGTGTTTGCTTCAAGTTTGTGATTCTCCCATACAGGGCATCCTTGATCGCTCCCTCCATGCTGAGAAGTTCAAGACTGCGACAGCCTGGCTCGACCTCGCCCATGTCCTGCGCGCGCCCCTCGTCCAGCTGCCTGCTTCCATGCTCCCCAGCTCTGAAACTTCCCTTGAACTCGGGATCGCAGACCTGATCGAGTTGACTGACCTCGCGGCAAAGTACCATCCGCCGGTCTCCATTCTCTACGAATTTACGAGCTGGAGCACGCATGTCCGCACATGGCAGGAGTGAGCATGCAATCTACATTACTTTTAGTTATTGATTATTGAACCACGTCCGCAGCGCAATCCAAGTCGCGCTAAAAGTCGACCGCCCGAATTTCTCCATCTGCCTCGACGCGTTTCACATCGGCACGTACCTCGAGCACGCCAACTCGGCGCAAATCCCCGCGTCGTCAATGCCCGCCGAGCAGTCGCTAGCCGAATCGATGGCCGAATTGGCGCGCACGCCGCACGCATCCAAGTTTACGCTCTACCAGCTCACGGACGCGGCGCCCGTACCCAATCCCCTCCCCGCAAACCAGCCGGCACAGGACCCCGCTGCGCCGGGCCTGCAGACGATGTCGCGCACGAACCGCCCCTACCCGTTCACCGAGGGCGGGCTCCTGCCCCTCCTCGACATTTCGCGCGCGGTTTTGGAAATGCAGCGATCCGCGACGCGCTGCATCTGGAGCATGGAGACGTTTGTACCGCGCGCGTGGGCGGAGGAGAAGGGTGTTCCCGACGAATTGGCGGCGGTGGCGTGGCAGAGCTGGATCCGCATGAAGCGCGAGCTTGGAATACAGTAGCGGAGGAACATTCAAACGATATCGTTTTTGTGTTAATTACACTCCTTGTTCACCCAAATTGTAACGAATTTACTTTTCAACTCCTTTCTTGCCTCCTTTTGACTTTGGTTCGACGATATCGGACATCGGACCTGTCGGATTTGGATTTGGGCCGGATCACCAAGCCCTGATCGCGATCAGCGGAAATTGGTTTCTCCTTCCCCACTCGCCAAACTTCATGCGGCGGCTCGCGAACCTCCACAACCGCACATGGCAACTCCCTCCACCTCCACACAGAAAGTCGCGCTCGTCACCGGCGGCGCAGCGGGTTTCGGCCTCGCGATAACGGAGAAGCTGCTCGCGCAGCAGTACCGCGTGCTCGTGCTCGATATCTCCGTCGCCGCCGACAGTGAGGACGGTGAGCGCGTCGTGCTGCGCGGCGACGTGACGAAGAAGGACGACTGGGTGCGCGCGGTGGGCGCCGTGCTCGACAAGTGGGGCCGCCTCGACGTCGTGGTGAACAACGCGGGGATCAACATGACGGGCAAGGAGACGCACGAGGTCGACGAGGCGTTCTTCGACCGGCTCATGAACATCAACGTCAAGAGCGTGTATCACAGCATCTCTGCGTGTGCGCCGGTGTAGGTTCATTTTATTTTATTTCTGGCGACTTGAAGCTTATTGTGTCACAGAATGCTCAAGCAGAAATCGGGCGTGTTCATCCACATTTCGTCCGTCGGCGCCCTGCGTCCCAAGCCCAAGATCGCATATTGTGCGTGCCCCGCGCCCCTATCTCCTGACCCTGCCCCCGCCCCCGCTCATCCACCCCCAGACTGCGCCACGAAAGCCGCGATCATCGCAATCTCAAAGTCCATCGCGATCGAATACGCGCCGCACGTCCGCTCCGTCGTCATCGCGCCCTCCATGGGCAACACCGGAATGTGCGTGCCTTTTTGCCCTCATTTTATTTTTATTTTTATTGTGGCTAATAAAATGCGGGTGCGCTAGGATGCAGCTGAACCTCGGCCCGGGCGTCGCCGCGACCGCAGAGAACATCGCGCCCATGCTCGCGAATATTCCCGTGCGTCCTTCTCCATTCTCCATGCTTCCCTTTGAAACTAACGTTCGCGCAGATGGGCCGCGCGTGCGAGCCCTCGGACGTCGCCGCCACCGTCGCCTTCCTCGCGAGCGACGACGCGTGCTACCTTACCGGCAACGTCGTCGAGGTCGACGGCGGGCGCTGCATATAGACTCGGGCTGCTAGTGTTTCGGGTCAGTGGATAGAGTTTCTCTAGTGTATTATTGAGTATTAAGAACCTACCTATCGAGCCGCGGGCTGCATATAATACCACCGTCTATTCGACAATTGCGATATTACGCACAAGTGTATCCATTGGATGAATATGGTCAGTTCAATTTTGTGCCTAACTGGCTCTCGTGGTGGAAGACAGCGGCCTTTCCGTTGAATGTAAAAACTCGGCATGGAAAGGGTGCGACGTCCAACAATATTTGCACGCCCGTTAGACTTACGTAAACACCATTTTAAACACGATTAAATTTCAAAGTGCGACTCGGAGGAGAAAATGTAATATTTCAACATGTAGTAATCAGTGATCGGGGTTGTTCGTACAAGACTTGAAGAGTGATCCTGGCTGACGCGGTGACCGGCAGGTCCAGAAAACTAAAGAAAAATGTGACCAGGCTCCAGCCCGCGCTTTGGTAACTAGTCATGAGTCCAGTGTTACGGGGGGACATCCTGAGTACAGACGCAGATCGCCCACGCGGTGGGACTTATCGGATACTGTTTGGATACTGCGGTACTTAGTACTGAGTGGCTGGGTTGAATGCTGTCGGAATGCTCGTCGGGCTGATTGACTGGGTTGGAGCAGAAGAAATAGAATGCGAGCTCATGCGAGGCCTGCCAGTGAGTGGAAGGCAACTTGGTTGTGAGCGACGAGCCACGGGGCTGGCGAGACGGACATTTGTATCATGCTGTATTGTACTAGTTTTGGAGTAAGGAGTGTTGTAGTGTAGTGTAGCATTAGGGTCTCGCTTTTCAAGCCTTCACCTCGTCGTTCTTTTTGAACTTCTGGAGGAAGGTTCCAAGCTGGACTAGTTCAGTAGTACTTTTTAGAAAATTGGGCCAGTCATAAGTAAAAACATACTTAGAAGAGTACATTCAGGTACCTAATAATAGTGATACCATGCAGTGATGTCTCGTACACTGACGAGAGCAGCGCGGGCCTCCTCCAAAAACTCTGGAATACCTTGTTGTGGATTGAACCCCGCCGGGATATCGTCCATGTAGGGAAAGTCCTCATAGATTTCAAAATGGGTCTCTGCTGCGGAAGGAAGCTGGGCCAGCCAAGGAAACATCTCCCGGGCATCCCGAATGGTCGAAGTCTTGACTAAGCAAACGTGTACCGCGTGCATCGCGCGCGCGAGCTCCCGCGCCTCCTCCTCGGATGCCCAGAACTTCACTGGCTGTGCGAGGTGCTGCCGTTCCCAGATACCCAGGGTGAGCTTGGTGTCGCGCGTCCGCACGGCGACGAGGCGGAGGTCTTCGAGTAAAAGGGAAAGCCCCTCGGGTCTGAGGGTGCCGGGGAACGAGAACGCAAACTCGTACAAGTTGGGTGAGTCCTGCAGCCCGCAAAGGACGCGTGCAGAGCCTAGCGCGTTGGTAGCGCTGCGGAAGAGGGCGAGCGCGGGATGCGCCAATGGGGGATCGATTAGCTTGTGTGTCGATGTTAAAACCCCACCAGGCACATCGTATGTGATGTCGGAAACCTGAGGGTGGTTCGCCAAAAATGTACGCAGGGCGGTGGGGTTTGCTTTATCTGTGCGAATTATCACACGTCGAAGAGAGGGGAGGGCGACATGGACAAGTGCGCCGCCAAGGTCCACCGCAGGGATATTCGCGCCATACAATCGACCTAGGCAGATGGTGTCGACTTCACCCGGATTTAGGATCAGTAGCGCACATGGGGGATCTTTGTTGCCTTCGACGAGCTGTATGGAGACAGCACGGAGATTAAAGAGCCTCTTCATGTCCATGATATCCCCGGTATGGAGCAGTATTTTCCCTGTAGTTGACTTGGTGGGGACGGGCTTCCTGCCGAAACGCTCTCGGATGCGCTTCCCCCATGCGCCTGTCTTCGTCGTCCCTGGATCGGAGGACATAAAAAGAGATTGCTGCAGATCCCACGTGTCAACATCATGAGGCCAACAGCTGAATATTTCATCTGCCAAGAAGATGAAGACAGGCCCTGTGGTGCGGTGAACCATGGACGCGACCATGTCTCGAAATGCCCTGTTCACGCAAGCCAGGTCACCGAGCAGGTCATGATTAAACTCGAGATCCAAACGCCGGAGATTTGGTGTACGCGTCAAGAGGGCATCGAGTAGATGGATATTCCACTGGGTTTCTGCCCTATCGAGCGAGCAGGTGACTCGAGTCGCGGAGAAAGACTGCAGGGAGAGATATAGTCCTGGAAGGGTGTAAACAGAGAGCTGCAGGTCTGTGCAGTCAAATACATCTTGGCCTTGACCGTGCCGAGCCAAAAGCAGACGGATCGAGACCGCATTGAATGTGCTACATACGCGAGCGAGGCGGAGGAGATCGGGGTCGAATTCGATATGACGGAAGATGAGCTCCCAGAGCTCTACGGGAAGAATATCTCCTGGCGAGGCAAGTCTTCGGGATCTATCTCGCGTCGAGAGGTTCGTCATGGAAGTGCTGGTCAAGAAGAGTGCTGTTCACCAGAACGATTGCCACGTCAAATATGAGTCATATGACAGACACTGCCTTCTACCTGAAATAATTCGACGAAAAGAAAATCAGCAGAAAGAAAGTTGCGACTTGATTTTCTTGATATGTGGGATTGATGGATGAGCACACAGACTTGGATGGAGAAACGAGAATGAAGTGCTCATTATACTTACCGCTCTTTGTCTCTGTGTCTCGTGTTTCGGCCGGTGTATTGATTCACATGACCCGCGACGGAAATTCGATCCGAACATTACACAGCCACACACCGCCTATTGCCTACACCAAGCCAAAGTACGCGACCTTGACGCGACCCATCACTAAAATCAAATCACGCTGGATCAGGAAACATGTGATGTGAAATCAAGACAGACAGACGCTACAAGTAGTACACAGGTGTATGCGGGGTTCTGATATATCAGGAAGTGGGTGAGGTCCCACTGTCGCTGATATATCGAGGTCTCCAATGGCCGAGTGCAAATGATATATCATCGGCAGAGTATCCCCTTTCGTCTGCCCGAGCGCCCGCGCGCACGCGCGCAGCTCCGCTCGTTGGCATGCGCCTCGTGGTCCGTGCACGACCGCCGCTTGATGTCGCATCAGGGAAGCCATCAACTCGCCCAAAAGAGGAGTTCTGTTTACCCTTGTTATATTCGCGTCCCTTCTCGCTCCCCCCGCCGCGCTCGCGCTCTCCTGCTCGCCCGTTGTTCCGTGCCTCCTGCGCCTTGAACAGACGTTCCTTGCGCCCTGTACCGTCCTCTGCCGGTCTTCGTTTGGCTTCCCACGGTCTGTAGCCCTCACCGCATTCCCTCCAATCTTCCCTGCTAGCCAGCTGGCCCAGCTTCCACCCTGCTTCCGGCCGCTCCTAGCAGCGCCCAACGCAATGTGAATACTATACAACCCCACTTATTTTCTGAATCGCACCGTTCGAGCCCTAGAAAGCAGCATACACCCCGTTTAGCGTGCGCGACCGTGCAGCATTTCTTTTTGCTTCCCCGGCCCCCGTACCGCGCGGTGGCACTGCGTCCTGTTACCCCCGTACCAAGTGTACGCTCGCACGCCGTCCCCGTGCCAGCGGCCGATATTGCGCCCCCCCGTACCCGCATGCCGTACCGTCCGCATGCTGCCCGTATCTGCACGCGGCCCATACTGTCCGCGTGCTGCTCGGACTGTGCCGGCCGTACTGCTCCGCGCGATGCTGCACCCCCCAGCCACCATAATATACCGCGCGTTCCCCGTACACGCGCCGACCGCGCCGACCGTAGCGCCTGCGCACTGCGCGCACCGCTACGCGCACTGCGCTTACCACACCCCCGCCGCGGCCCCCTACTTCTTTCCCAGCCTATTCACTGTCCGTACTGCCCACGCACAGCCCATCCCGCTTCCCCCGCGCTTTCCCTAATCGATAATCATCAATTGTATTATGGACCGCAAAATGTACCCCCACCTTGAATATTTGATTTCTAGCACTGCTGGATATTTTTCTCCTCTAGAGACAAATAGGAATGAGTGGAATGTAGCTGATTTGAAAGCCCTGTGTCATTTGAATCTACAGAATCCCCCTAATCGTGGATGATGGGGTTTTGATGTTGTACATAATGCTGCCCGTAAAGAGTGTCTGATGCACCCGAAGCACACCTGAACAGGATAATGCATTGCAATACACTCGTTGACTTGTTTTTAAGTCACTGAAACAAAACAAAAAAATTAAATGTTGGATAAGAAGGTGAGTCTTAATACTGGTTTATACTGCCCCAGGTTTACGCTTGGAAACTGGCATCAATTGTGCAAACTTCTAACCAGGCACCCACATTACATGAACCAACCTTTTTTCACATAGGGTTCGACTCCCTGACGACATTTATGCCCCCAGAACAGGGGTATAATGAGCCTCTCGGTCCATTCGCGGCCGTTTTTCAGTTTTCTGACAACATCTGCATTTTTTGGAATCACGATTTCCATGATTTTACTCGTTCTGGGCGGCTCGGCTAATGATTCTAAGATATTCTGCTGGTTCTAAAAATGTGTGGCCCAACTCAAAGTGGCGAACAGGCACGAACATACAATTTCTGACGACCAAATCGGTCATTTGTAACGCACTGTCACACGTTACTCTCTCTCTTCCTGCCATGACGCCACCCTCTGAAAATCGCTCTGCGATCACTCGGACGCCCGGAAATACCGCCATGACGAACCCCAGTCTATCCCCTTCCCCCTCCCTCGTTTCCATCGCGTTGATTCCGCTCCGGAAGGCTTCTGAAGTCGTTTTTTCTGCCCATGTCTTTCAGGTGTGGATTAATAAGAGGGCTCGGTGAATTACGACGCAAATGAGGAGAGATATAAGGAGGGCTCCATCGGTGCGTGGCTCATCTTCAGCATTCTTGCAGCCCACGAACTGTCTCCAAATTTTAGCCTGCGTAAATGCGCATAATCTGGCTGCCAACTGCGGATGAGTGAGGGCCCCAGGCTCCCTCCGTTCCCTTTATCATCGACGCTCCCATCGCACTCGACCCATCGCACTCCTCCCCAGTAGCCCCGACTGTCGCCAGACAGTGGAGGTGCACATCGGTGCGTGATGGTGCTTGGTCAGTCCCGCTACGGTTGCGCTACCTGCATGCTATGAACGGGAAGGGACCTCGCTCGAGCACGCTGGAACATCCATACTGCTGGCGCATGCTGAGGGTCCGATCGCCCGCGCTACGCACGCGGAACGGTCCCGCTGCACGCAGGGTGTGGATGGTGCACCGCTCGCCGCGACTAGCTTGCAACGCTACAGTGTCCAGTCACTCTCGTACTCCCCTGCACGGCAGAGGTTTCGAGCGGGCACGCCACGTGCATCGAGCGAATGGCCGCCGCTCATGCTCCTGGGTGAGCCCGCGCTCACGCGGGCGTACAAACTCGCTGGGGCGCGCGGCTGCAACGCGGCTGTATGTGATGCTCGGCAAGTCTGCACTGCACCGACGTGCGGGGAGCCAAGGCCCCGGCAGCCTCGACGGCTAGCAGCGGTGGGACGGAAGCCGCTTCCGGTGCTAAAGGCGCTGGATACGTGGTTGTGTGTGCGCACCGTGCACACCACGGTGAATACCCTGCTGCACGACGCCTTTCTGAACGAGCTGCTACCAAAGAGCGACGGCGCAGATGTACCCATTCGTCGCTATATGTTTCATCTTACGCTCCTCCTGGATCGCCTGTAGATTACTTACCTCGTATTCTGTATCATATTCCCAGTCCTGTAATAGATAATTTTTTCATGATTTATGATCCATATTTCGTCGTCGTCGTCGCCGACGACGTCCAGAGCAGTTTGATGGCTGTGCCCCAAATGCGGATATTCGTGCTCATCGCACGACGCGACGACGGGACCTCGAATCAAGGTTCTGATGGCTGTCGCCTCGGTTAAAGTACCCTCACGACATCTCTGTAGCTGTCGGTAGCTGATATATTAAAAAAGGTCTACAATCACCGATCTTGATGTATCATGGCACATGGGGCCCTGTTGACCGCTGATATATCCACCCCCAGACTGTGGACTAGTACAACCTCGTTCCTCGCTCATTGTGCGTTGGCTGCGAATCTCCGCGCCCAGTCAAGTACCAGCGGCACACACTGCGTCCAAACCCCAATAAACCACCCTCATTGCCAATTGGCACCCACCGCTGCGGCGCTGCCAAATCATGTCCAGCGCTTCGCTCCGAACGTGGGCAACCAACCTCACCTCCGCGATATCCCGCCAACAGCATATTCTGGACAGCTTGCAGACACAGCTCCAAAATGTGCAGCACCAGCTGGATGCCATCGTTTATCCAGTCTTGACCCTCCCTCCCGAAATCACATCCGAGATTTTCGTCCATTGTCTTCCCGATCGACGAAAGTGGGATGTTGTGAATCCTAAAGAGGCGCCGCTGCTGTTGATGCACGTCTGCAGCGCCTGGAGGAACATCACCATTTCTACGCCTGCTTTGTGGTCGACTTTGGAGATCAGCGCGACGGACATTGCCCCCTACTTTTTGGAGATAGTCCAGATATGGCTGCAACGTTCTGGCCAAAGACCTCTTTCTTTGAGGATCTGCGGAGGGGTGTCCAAGATCGAGAGGTTTGACGAATTTCTGAAGACATTCGGCCAACATTCGGGGCGAATGCGAACCTTGGATTTAACTATGCCGGAGGAGAGCTTCAAGGCGATGGATGGCCAACGCCTGGCCTTGCCTCTGCTCCAAATTTTTCATATTGGCTCCTTCGTCACCGAAGATCCCCCAAATCCCGTCACAATATTTCATGACGTTGATGTTCCGGCGCTCTGCGAAGTATTCATGACCGAGTCCCCGCCCTCTTTTATCGCCCTTCCGTGGAAGCAGCTCACAAAATCCACGGGGGAAGGCATTGCTGCTGCAGATTGCAGGAAGGTATTGCGACTCATGCCCAACCTTGTGGACTGTAGCTTTGCAGTTTTCGAGGACTTTGAGGATGGTATCTCCGCCGTCTCCCACCCGAACATAGAGTCGTTTACTCTGTTCAAGTATTTCTCTGATGAAACGGGGACCTTGACAGACAGCACCGCCGTTCTCGCCTCCCTTACCCTGCCTAACCTCCAGGCCCTTAAACTACTCTACCCCGATGACTTGGACTACGATGTCTTTGATGCGTTTCTTTTCCGCTCAGGGTCCCGATTGCAGAAACTTGTGATCAGCAATGTCCACCAAATTGGGGTCGCCTCTCTCCGAAGGGTGCCCAGTCTTGTCGACCTGGAAATTGAGCGCCCCCATACTTCGCTCGTCCGGAATTTATTTCCTTCATTCGGATGTGACACAACTTTACTCCCCCGTCTCCAAACACTTTCCTTCTTGGACTGTGTGCAGGGTGGGGCGTCAGTATTTGACATCGTGCGGATGGCGGCTGCACCGATGACCGACCGAATGAACACCCCGGACGTTTTCGTACCGCTCCAGTCATTCCGTCTCGTCTCGAATGCCAAGAGTCCCGTCCCACTTTGCCCAGATCACGAACTCCTCCCATTCAAGGCGCTGAAGGCGGCAGGCATGGACATTCACATCGGCACAGAAACGGAATCGTTTGTATAAAAGTCAGAGATTTGTTATTGCATTCCGTGGTTCACTCCTGCAGCTGAATTACACGCAGTTTGGGTTTTTTTTTGCATACGTATACATACAATGAATATTGTTGAATCCTCTGAATCGGTTTCGTTCCTTTTTTCTCAGACGCCAGTTGCATGTTGGATTTTGGGACGATTCAATTTTGCTGCTGTATCATATACTAGTTACTTGAGTAGAAAGCAGACGCCAGTGAATGCCGGCGTAGTAATATGGAGCCGCCAATATTACCCCGGCGCGTCAATATATCAGTGTGACTTCAACATGTGATGTCCCGCGTTTTGTCGTCTCCCACAACCATCCTCAGGATCATCCTTAGGGTCCGCTGACATGACAATTTAATTGTCAGCTGACTGACAGATAATTGTCAGTCACTGACTGACAAAGGGTTATTTAAATTTTCGGAAAAATTCCGCCTGACAATCCTGACAATTACAACCTGCTACTAGGGTCGTTTCACACATTACTGAGGGCTTTGGCGTCCAGAAACTCGTACAGGGCCTCTCCCTGGACTGCGTATGGCACTGTTCTACCAGAAGCCATATTTCCAGTTGTTGCGGACTACCATCAAAGCGACCGGCATTCTCCGTGTTCAATTTCACTGAGTTCTTCGGAGCTACAGTACGGTGAACTGTGCCTATAAAGCCGATTTGAAAGGTGCGTACGAAATATTGTACGAAGTGCTGAACGGCTGTCTATTCTGCAAAACACCTCATGGGGTATCTACCGCCGGGAATTCCCAAAGAGACCGAGGGGGTCACAGATAATGCTCCGGGGTTCATGTGGGGACTCAAGAGAGCGGGAGAGGTTGGTCCCGGTGGTTAGCAGCGTTGCAGGAGCAGCCAACTTGCACCGGTAGGTCGTCAGATACCCATACCTCCACAATTCCCAAATAGGTAATTGTCAATTGTTATCTGTCACAGTGTCAGTTCTGACAGTCAGTCTGACAATCAAATATTTTCTTCAAAGTGGAATTGTCAGCGGACCCTAATCATCCTCATCCACCGCTCTTAACCATCGACCTCATGTCCGGCGCTTTGCTACGCGCACAGGCCGCCTACCTCGTCCTATCGATATCCCGCCAAAAACACGACACGGAGACACAGCTCGAAACCGTGCAGCAACAGCTGGATTCGCTCGTGTACCCAGTCTTGACTTTACCCCACGAAATCACGTCAGAGATATTCGTTTACTGTCTCCCCGCCGAGCCATCATGGATTCCGGATACCATGGAAGCGCCCCTACTGTTGATGCACGTCTGCAGCGCATGGAGGAACATCGCTGTCTCCACGCCTACTTTGTGGTCGACGTTGGAGATCGAAGCGGCGGCGAAAATTGCCCCCCATTTTTCGGAGATAATCAACGTCTGGCTCTCCCGCGCGAAACAGTGCCCCCTGTCGGTCAAAATCGATGGGCCATTGTCCTATATTCACCATTTCAGGGACCTTTTGAAGGCATTCCGACGGCATTCACAGACGATGCGGTGTTTAGATTTAACCGTCACCGACGACGACTTGGAACATATGAATACACGCCGCGAGTCTTTTCCGCTCCTCGAGTCTGCCTTCGCCTCTTACCAGAAAACGAAGAGCTTTCAGATCCCACCACAATGTTTTATGACGTTCCGGCGCTCCGCGAAGTATTACTGGCCGAGTGCCCGCCCTCTTTCGTCATCCTTCCGTGGAATCAACTCACAAAATTCACCGGGGATTGCATCACGGCTGCGGATTGCGCGAAGGCATTGCGGCTCATGCCCAAGATTGTGGAATGTCGGTTTTCAACCACCGAGGAGTTTGATCACACCACCCCGGCGCTTCTCCCATCCGAAAATAGAGTCATTTACTCTGTACCGGTCCTACTCTGATTAACTGCAGCTCTATGCGTGCGGCACAGACATTCTCGCCTCCCTTACCCTACCCAGCCTCCAGACCCTCGAAATCCTCTACCCCGACTCCCAGAGCTTTGAAAATGAAGTCTTCGATGCATTTCTTTTGGGCTCAGGGTCCCGATTGCAGAGACTTGTTATTCGTGGCGACGTGGAAATTGATGTCGCTTCTCTCCTAAATGTGCCTCCCCTCATCGATCTGGAAATTTCCCACCCGGGAATAGGATTCATTAAAGTTTTATTCGATTTTTTCGGACACGACCACATTTTCATCCCCCGCCTGCAAACACTTGCCTTCTTAGGCTGTAAGGGTGCCGAGGATGAGGGTGAGGTGTCCATAGCTGATATTGTGCAAATTTCGGCTGTACCAATGGCCGACTGAATGAACACTCCGAGCGGTTTTCTACCGCTCCAGTCATTCCGTCTCGTCTCGGACGCCGAGAGTCCTGTCCCACATTGCTCAGATCACGAACTCCTCCCATTCAAGGAGCTGAACTTGAAGGCGGCAGGCATGGTCATTCATATCGGCACAGAAAAGGAATCGTTTGTGTAAAAGCCCTCAAGGTCGAATGTCCCGAAATTGTTACACGGCTGACTTTTCATAAGGATCTCACTCCGCTTACTGATATTGCAGAGTTCACTTAAAGGCACGGTGTTTACGGAGTTGAACCGGTTGTTCTCGGTTGTTTCAACTAGAAGTTGCTGTTGGGAGGGGTCGATATACTTATGTTGGCTATAAACTTCAACTTTATAGCTCCCTAGCATGTTCAGGTCAAGCGGAAATTTCATTCATACCTCTTAGTATGATCGCCTTCATGCCCTTTTGTGCCCTTGAACTTGTTTAAATTTTTTGGACAGGGGCATCAGCGCTGCCGCGCACCACGCGCAAACAAACGAGTTGCTCCGAGCGTCCAACATGTGCAATGCCTTGCTCCGCGCCCAGGCAGCCGACCTCATCCTGGCGATATCACGCCACCAACGGCTTGGGAGGATATGCAGGCCCAGCTCGAAGACCTGAAGCGCGAGCTGAATTCCATCGTCTATCCGGTCCTAACTCTACCCCCCGAAATCTCGTCCGAGATTTTCTTGCACTGCATTCCCAGCACGCGGCGACTGGACGTCGTGAATATCGACGAGGCCCCCTTGCTACTGATGCGCGCATGCAGCGCCTGGAGAGAGATAGCCGTTTCCACACCCGCCCTGTGGTCGACATTGGATATCAACTTTGCGAAGAACCTTCCGCCCCACCATTCTTCGGAAATCGTTGACACCTGGCTCTCGCGCGCCCGTCTGTGTCCGCTGTCAGTGACGATCATCAGTCCGTGGTTCGGAATTAGCGATCTTGTCCCTTTTTTGGAGTCATTACGCCGGCATCCGGGAGGAATGCGATCTTTGGAGCTGAATCTCATTTTGGAGGACTACAAGAGGATGGCTAAACATCGCATGAGCTTTCCGCTGCTCCAGAATCTCACGATCCGCCTCACCCAGAATGAAAATCCCGGCTCGATTTGCGTTGGAACGTTCGATAATGTCCCGATGCTCCATGAGCTGCTGATGGATTTCCTTTCGCCCTCGTTCATCATCCTTCCGTGGCAACAAATCACGAAATTCACGGCTGGTTGGTACACCCTTGTTGAATGCTCGGAGGCATTGCATCTCATGCCGAACATCATGGAATGTCGTTTTGTCACCCGTTTTAATTCAGATGATGGAGTTCCCTCGGACTCGATATCCCATCCCAAATACAGTCGTTTGCTCTGGTAGATTGCAACACCGAGATTCTGAACTTCCTTACCCTGCCCGGCCTCCAGACCCTCGAAATCCTTGATTTCGGTAATGGTTTTAGAGGCTTCGATAGCGAAGTCTTCGGCGACTTCCTGTCGCGCTCTGCTCCCCCATTGCGGAAGCTTGTGATCCGGAGCGACCTTGCCATAGAGTTTCGGCTCGTGTCCCTCTCAGCTGTGCCTGCCCTCATCGATCTAGAGATTTGGCGCCCATCCCTTAGATTTGTGGAGGCTTTATTCGAGACAACTATCCTGGATCTTCAAACACTGTCCTTGTCGGGTTGTCGGGAAGAAGAGGACGAGGCGTCCATATTCAATGTCATCGAATTGGCATCTCGAACGATGACCAACAGAAGGAACACTTGGCCGAGTCTCAGATCGTTCCGTTTCGTCGCAGAATCCGGACGTTACCTGCCAATTTTCTTCGAAGAGATGCTCCTCCCATTCAGAAAGTTGAAGGAGGAAGGCATAGACGTTTACATCGGCACGGAAACGGAATCATTTGTATAAAACAAGGTCTGTTTACTGTTATACGATGCTCCGCGTGCAGCTGACTTTTGAGGAGGATCCTGGTTTTGAGTAGTCTTATGCGTATACATTTTGGCGCAAACAATTCACCTCGTTTTACAAGTTCGTCTGGTTTACGAGTGTGGATATGACTCCCCAGTCATAATCTCCACGAAAGATGTCGGGACTGGGAACAAAAGTCATCGACCTTCCGCAAGGCATATTATTCTGAGAGAAATGGTATCGTTCGCCCGACGCGTTATTATACAGTTCTGCCTAAGGTATACTCGCGAATCCACACATCTAGTCGATCATACAGCGTGGTCCAGCACAGCCCAGACAGGCTCGGCCAGCGCCAGAGCGACGTCAATCGCACCCGGCTCCAAAGTCGCCAAAAGTAGCCCAGCCCGTCGAGCAGGGAAATCAGCGTGAAGGGCGGCGCGACGAGGATCGGCGCCGCCGCAAAGACCGCGTACATGTCGACCTTGTTCCACTGGCTGAGGCTGAGGCTCCCGTTCCCATACCGGAAGCTCTGCTTCACCCGCTGCCTGTCCGGCTGCGCCGCGAGCCACCGCACCGTCGCGACGAGCTCGTCTTTCGACGTCGCGCCGGACGTACGCGTCATGGCGTGCAGGACCTTGGCGATCTGCCAGAGCGGGGCGGTGGCGAGGACGTCCGGGGGGAAGCTGGCGTCCGTGCACAAGAGGGCGTTGGGGAAGTAGCGCGGGGGGAGTTGGGCGGTGCCGATGCGGCTGCGGATGTTGACGGGGGTGAGGAAGTCGGGGGGAGAGAGTTCGCCGTGGGATGGGTCGTTTTCGCGCAGCCGTACGCGCGCCCGGTAGACGCGCTGGTGGAGATGCGCGGAAAGCGCGTCAAAGGTGGATACCCAGCTGTCTGACGATGTCGGGTCTGTGGCATTTTCTTTCAGAGTGGCGAGCTCGGCGCTGGAGAAGCGCAGGAAACGTCCAACGACAGGAGGAGGGGGCAGGGGATTAACAGCGTAGGGGGGCGAGGAAGGGGCCGCTTCGGCCGGCGCACTCGCCTCAACGTAGAACAGCGACGGCTTGAAGTCGAGCGCTGCCGCCCGTTCCTCTGGCGACATGGTAGCAGTCAGGTCGGCCAGATAAGGCCGGATGTGAGGAGGATGAGCCAGTGAGGGAATATCTGCATCGTTCCCAAGGCCGCGATACAACTCCGCCAGATCCTGCACCATCTGGAAGAACCCATCGGCGTCGCACAACGTGTGCAAGGTCCGCACGCCGAGTGAAACGCCTCCGCAGGCAAAGCGTGTGTACTGAATGGTCAAGACAGGGTCGCGGCTGATGCCGGCCGGGTCGAAGGGCGGCATAAGTGCGTTCCCAGCGCCGGGGAAGTTCTGCAGCACAACATGGCCGCCGGACGAAAATGCATCGAGCCGCTCGCTGCACTGCGCTTCGAGAAGCTCAGCGCCAGTGCCCAGGCGAGTGATTTCGACCGATTGGTCGCTGCCGACCTGCAGGCGGCCAGTAAGCTGCGGATAGTAGTCCAAGAGACGCGCCAAAGCGCGTCGGAGGCGCTCAAAGTCGGGAGGCTTGTCGTAGACGAAAACTACTGCAACGGGGATACCAGGAGACACTTCATGATCCAGTGGGCCGAGGCAGAATGGCGAATCGAGCGCGGTGCACGATGATTCGTTGGCGCAGTGTACCGTGTGCCGCGAAGTTATGCTCACCGAGTCTGCGAATGTGGTGGCCATGAAGTTGGAGGGGAAGGTGGAGGCGAACTGGCGAAGATGCATCCTCAATTTATACATATGCGAGTCAGAGGACCTTACGCTGACTCGGAGACGGGAGAGCGTCCATCGAATCGGAGGAGGAGGTATTTTAGCCGCAGCGGTCCCGTGCACCGCGGGTCCGCGACTTGTTGCTGCCGACCACCACCTCACAGCATTCATGTCGCCCCCCCCCCCCCCCCCCTCCCGCAGGTACACCTCCTTGGCAGCCATATGTCGCGAAACCTGACATGTAGACACAGTCAAATCACACCCGTCTTAACTGTACCTCCCGAAATCACTTCTGAAATATTCATACATTGTCAAATTTCCGCCTGGCAGGACGCCCTGACTTCTCCGAGGAACTTCTCCCATTCAAAAAGTTGCAGGCGAAAGGCATAAACATTTATATCGGTACAAAAGCGGAGTCGGTTATATGACCAGGTCTGACTGGAATATTAATCCTTGTGCGTTGAATAATTTTGGTCATACGGACCTTGGAGTCGGCTCGAGCGTGAACCAGTTTCAAGACTACTACCGCCATCACCTATATCGGGGGTACCATCACGATTCGGCGGACCTATCCGAAGCACAGTTTCGACGTAATACCAACTCGAAATGAAGAAGGATCGTTTACATTCTTTACGCAACTAGCAAAAATACAGTCACTGATCCACGACGGTCCTCCCATAAAATCATAGCATTCTATAGTAACTCAACTTATCGTCACACAAGTACCTTCATCAACGCCCTGAAATCGGGCGTGCCGAAACCAGTCACTGGCAGAGACGTCAGTCAGCGATTTGCATACAAAATTCGCTTACCTGGGTCCCAGTCCTTGGTCGCATTGAATCCGGGCGTGCCGCACCTGTAAGCGACAGAAGTAAGCACACCGCACAGCCAGAAAATCAATATTGATTCACCCAGGATTATTGCCCGCCACGACATCGTTGAACGCGTGGGCGCCCCGCTTGTAGATTAATGGGTTGAGGAAGCCGAGCGGGGGGCGCCCCGCGGCCAGGCGGGCGTCATTGAGCAGCGCGACGATGCCCGCGACGACGGGCGTGGCCGCGGACGTGCCCCCGATCGAAATGGGCCCGCCCCGCCAGAAGATCTGGAACTTGCGTGCTTGCGCAGACACATCCGGGAGACCCTAGCAGCGGCAGAATCAGTGCCCGGAAACACGTTATTTAAAGGGAGGCGACGTACACGGCCCGCCCTGTGCATGATGGAGGTCAGTCGCGGACAACGAACAGGGAGGAAGACAGACCTGTTGAATAAACCTTCGTACGTCCCGTGGGGTAGCTTGCGGAGGTACTGCCCGACTGCCTTGTTCTGGTACGCAGGTCTGTCCCTCTGTCAGTAACGGCGTGTTCCGGAACTGGGAACGGGCGTCACCTGGAGAAGTAGTTGCTGAAGCCCCCGCCGCTGAAATTCGCGCTGACTTCTGGGATGCTCATGGTGCCCCCCACCGACGTTACACTGAGGGACAGGTAAGGAATGGAGCGAGGACGACGGGGATGGGACGTACTACGGGCAAGAACTACGCCTATTGGATCAGCGATACTCTGCGCCAGTCGAGGGACATCATACCTTGGAAACTGGGGGATGAATCTAATAGAGAGGAACATTGAATTGAGTTGGTTAGAATGCCCACAGGAAACCACAATACCTCTTTGTGTTCTTCCCGTCATTAGTGAAGCATTGCTGCGTTACTGGATCGGGGTCCCCGTCACCGACCCCGGCATCGCCACTGGCAAACAGGAGGGACACTCCGCGACATCCTGGGCGGTCGTTGTTAGGTCGTACTATTATGAAGTTATTAATTGGTACGAGATTGGGCTCACCGAGTTCAGCGAACCGCTTACAGACACGGCTGGCGTACGTGAAGGGGACTACACGGATCAGCCGAGTCAGCAACGGCGGAACGCGGCGCCTTACCCGTCTGTTCGTCGTCTCCGTACGACGTGGATATAGTCTGGGGTATATGCTTCGAATCGAGGATATAATCAAGCCACTGTGCACAGCATGAGAACGGCCGCTCGCCGAGACACAGTCGAATACAATACACACATCGAGGTACGGCTCGTTGGTATCTGCGGGCAAGGTCAGCTCCGTCGGATCGACGATACAACAAGCTCAACTCACCGACGACGGTATGGGCGTCGGGATCGAAGCTGCCGGGGCTCCCAGGCGTGGACCAGAATGTCCCCGGTGTCGGATACGCTACCCCGAACCCAAATTGCGTATCGAGATTCGCCTCCTCGCCCGCCACCCACAAGCTTTGGTTATTCTTCCCACCTGCAATCATGCCATGCCGGTAAGCAAAATGGAGGAACCGCCCAAAGGAACCGCGTACCATAAACGGAAACGGTGTTGAACGTCGAATGCACGGCGGCGGGGAGCTGCTGGCGGTAGAAGGAAGTCAGGTCCCGCTGATTGGCGTATTGCTCGAGGAAGCCCGTGATCCCGATCGCGTTCTTCTTTGTCGCCCGCGGCTTGTAGCCCACGGCGTTGTACAGGCGCATGATGCAGCTCAGGGTGATGCGCGTCGCGCAGCTGGCGTCGATGTGGGAATTGGCGAGCGGGGTGGCGGGCGTGAGGGGTTCGTTATCTTCGGGGTAGAGAATGGGTGCCATTCCCTTGCCTCGCGCGAAGATCGTCGTAGGCTGTATGAGGGCGTCAGATTTCATAGGGGGCTAATAGAGGGAACAAATACCTGGATAAGCTCGATAGTGTCGTGTAGATACTGCGGAAGACTGTAGCTGGTCGCGCGAACGAGGATATCACCGTCGGTATGCTGCCACGAGTAATACTCCTAGACCAAGTAAGGTCCAAAAATTTACGACGAGAACATCGCCCGCTCGAACTCACCGCACTCAAAATCCGCTCGGCGAGACGTATAGGCAGCGTTACACTGACCCAGTCCTTCGCAGGCGATCGCCCGAGACTGCTCTCGTGCACGCCGTGCGCCACAAGCCACTCGTCCACCAGCGCAAGACTCGCCGGGTGAGGAGCAACATACTTCTCGACGTCTTCTTTGGACATATGGGCGCCGTATCGACGGTGCTCCGGATCGCTGATTTCGTATAGCTGCGTTTCCAAGCCCGCGAAGTCCTGCTGGAATAGCGCGATTCGAAGCCGTATGCTGCGGTCGGAGGGGGCTCGGCCGAGCCTAGTCCAGCCATTGGGGGCCGCGACGCTCTCCTTGACTTGCGGTGTGTGGTCTCGAGGTGCCAGAGCCGCAGGTACCGCTGCAGCGAGTGCGAAAAAAAGAAACAGCGAGAGGAGAGAGAAATGCATGTCCCAATTGAAGGCCCGTGGGGTCGTAACTTTCGTTTTCTACGCCCCCGTACTTATAAAGCCAAGCAGAGGCTTCCCAGAAGGCTTCTCATGCAAGATCTGGCCGATCTAAGCGCGCAGTGGCGCTGGAGATGCGTGTGTACGAATCGGCGTGGCCGACTTTCCGAGTTGTTTACGCGATCCGAGAGCTTCCTCGGGAGACTTCGAAAGACAAAGCAGACATCTTTGCGGACGAAGTGGTTTGGAACATGGTGCGCAGACACACTCCGGGGGAGGGCTGATGTCGTAATGTTCTCTTCAAGTCTTCTGGGACCGCACGCGCTGGTAAACTCGGGTTCCAAAACAGGTATCTTGAAAGTGTAGCGAGGGTTGATGCTACAGTACGTCGCCCAACGGCACCTTTCCTGTGCCACGCTCCAGCGGTTGTGGCTGGGTCGGTGCAGGTTTCCACCCAATCTAAAACCAAGCTCGCGTTCGCTGTATGGAAACAGAAACAGAAACAGGTGACTTGCCATGTAGATAATTTGGAAGGTTGCGGGGACGCTTCCGTCTTCCTGTCCATGGAGTACTGCCCGCATGTTCGTCAGCAGGGGGGGTGGAAGAGGGATTCCTCAACTTACCGGGGTAGATGGCGGATGCGGCCGCGAGGGTATCGCGGCGAAGAGCGCGACGCGGGCCGAGTATGGCATTCCCTTCGCCCATCGCCCCCAGATCGTCCATCAAGGCCCACATGTCCGGGTACGCGACCTTTACCTCGTCGACGTCAACCGTGAGTAGAGAGAAACCGGCGCGACCCATGAGGTTGGAGATGTCGCGTGTTTCTGCGACAATAATTGGCATATAAACTATTGCGGGGATCAAAGCACCCACGAGTCATGGGGGAGATGTGTGGGGCGATGCCGCCTTCGCGCTCAAGCTCCGCGAGCTGGAGCGCTGTACGCAGCTCGAAAAGCGTGTCGCCGCCGAACATGGCACCCAGGAATAGACCGTCGGGTTTTAGTGCTTCACGTATTTGAACGAGAGTTCCTGATGATAGTCGGTACAGGTTCGCGGGAAGGAAAGAAGTTCAAACGGACCGGGGAGGTCGTTCACCCAGTGCAAGCTTAGACACGAAACTATTGCTTCCTGCGAGTTTGGCTCGACAATCTGCAGCAGATTCTCCTCGTCCGCGCATATTCGCTCTACTTGCACTGGAGCGACATATGGACATGCTGAATTACGCGTCGGCGCAACCCACCTTCGAACTCGGAGTCAGGATCGCGGTGGAGGGCCTTTTCTACACGATATGAGTCAGGACGCGTAAAGAGGGATGCTGGACGATTGCATACCGCTCGAGTCAATCATGACAGACTTCTTGGCCCTTTCAGGTTCGAGGAGTTTTGTAAAATGGCCCGAGCCTGATCCCAGGTCCAGGACCGTGCCAAAGGTACGTTTTATGTCCTACGGCGAATCAGGGCGCGAGAAAGAGGGGTCGACGCGTCGGGGTACCATGAATCTTTCCATCATGCGGTCCGCGACCTCCTCCCGGACGTAATCTACTGTTCTGCTACCTTCCCTGAGGGCGGCGCGGTCCCTCTGGATGCGCTTCACATTGCGGTCGAATACCTGAAAGGGCCCAAGGGTGTTGGGGTTGGGAGGAGCAGAGGAGACCGCAGCGAAACGAGCGAGAGAGCGAAGCATGCGACGTGACTATGTGACACACGTGGTGATATTGTCACATTTAATTTCTCTTTTGTCGACGATGGACGCGGCAGACTCGGTCGCGATATTTGCGGAAGGAACCTTCGAGGAGCAGGTGCAATCCTTGTTCTCTGTCTTTTCCGACTCTTACATTCCTAGTAGATACAAGAACTCGTCAACTACATTGTCAGAAACAGAGCCGAAGAGGAACGCACGGCTTTCATCCGACCGTTCCAGGATGTCTTAAAGACAGAGCCAGGGAAGAAGCCGCTGGAGGAGGATGACAACCGCCGGAGAAAAATCCTCTCCATGGTTCTCGTCGATGTCAAGTCTCTCGGTGATGGCTCAGAAAAAGGTGCGCGACTTCGCTACTTCGACTGGTGGGATGCTCATTATTGTCTAGAAATCGAGGGTTTTTTCAACTTGATATTCGCCCATCTTTTCTCTCTGTATTCCCCGGACTCGCCCGAAACAAAACAATTCGTCGCTGGATTGGTACATACCATTTCCGCGGCATCGTCAGAGCAGACGTCCATCAAATACCGCTTGCTTTCTAACCTGTTCAATGCCATTCCCCGCAAGTCCCCGTTACGGTTCTCCGTCTATACCACTCTTCTGGACCTCGCGACCGCCAACGGGGAGCTCGACGCTCTGCAGCTGGCTAGAGTAGACGTCGAAAAATGGCTGCGGGAGTGGGACATCTCGTCCGAGAAAAGAGCGCATTCCTCAAGACCATCGCAGATGCGTATGAGAAATCGGGCCAATTGTGCGTATCACGTCACCTCGATGCCACTCGTGTTAAAGATTTCGCGCTACAGAGCAACAGCATACGAATACTCGATGGCGTATGTGCGGTCACTACCTGCGGGCGCGCCCGCCACCGAGACCGCTGCCGTCGAGACCATCGCAACCGCCCTCCGACTCCCCTTCGTCTTCGACTTTGACCCGCTGTTCAAACTCGACGCCGTAGTCGCCGCGAAGGACCACGAGCTCTTCACCCTCCTCCACATCTTCCTCAATGACGGGCTGCCGCAGTTCAAGGCATGGGAGGCCAGCCATCCCGCTGCGCTAGAAAAGTATCGTAAGCCATCTTATCTTCTCCTTCCACTATCGCCGCCGACACGCCTCCTTCCCAGAACTCGAAAGCGCACAACTAGAGCGTAAAATCCGCCTTCTAACCCTCGCATCTCTCGGCTTCAAAAACATCGGGCACGACCTCCCGTACTCCCAGGTCGCCGAGGCCCTCCACGTCGAGCCGTCCGAAGTCGAAAAATGGGTCATCGACGGTATTTTCTTCTCTCTTCTCCACCCCCGATCCCTCTTCCTGACCCCGGAAATCAGTCATCCGCGCAGGCCTTCTCTCCGGGAAACTTTCGCAGACTTCGCAGAGCCTGCATATTACCCGCTCGACGGCCCGGACGTTCGAGCGGGAGCAGTGGGAGGCGCTGGAGAAGCGGCTTGTTGCGTGGAAGGCGGGCCTGGCGGGCGTGCTGGAGGTCGTCGCGGCGGCGAGGAAGCAAGGTACACCGCACGTCGTCGGGCAGACACCGGTCGCCACCTGAGTGTTGTATTCTTGTACGATCTATGGAGGCAGTCGTCCAAACTCTTGAGCGAGCCTAAGTCTTGGTGTATGTACGGGGATTAAAAGAGAAAGCCAAATCTCGAGGTTCGCGCTACAATATCGTCCCATCGAAGTTCGAAGTCCCAGCGATCCCCGAGTCAGTAGCATCTAGAGAATACAAGATGAGGCGCTACAAAGTATGTACATTAGATTGAGATATTCGGGCAGGAGCATACTTTAAAGCGCCAGCTCCCATCGGTCCCCTAGCATCCACGCGCGACCCTCGTCCTGGAGGAAGGCGAGCGCCTCCTTGACCGCAAATTCCGACAGATTCCGCCACATGTCGTCGCTCTTGAGATGTGCGACGATCTCGCGCACCGTGGGACCCGCGGCCGGCGCACGTAGGCGCGGGCGATTCGCGTCCTTGCTAGCCTGCATACGCTCCGTAGCGCGCTTGACCAGCGTCGCAATGGCGGTTTCGACCCGCGTGGCTAGAAACGCGGGCGTCAGCGGGAGGAACACCTCCTCGTCCTCACCCGGGTCCGTCAGCTCCCCCTCGTCCTCGTCGTCCTCCGCGACGCTGGCAGACGACATAACCGTGCTATTCCCGCCTGCGGTCGACGCCGAGCTGTTGGCCCTCCAGAGCACACTGGTATCCGCACCCGGCTGCGCGTCGTCGCGCCCGCCGCACGACCGCGCGGGCCCGTCCCACGAAATGACGTCCCCTTCTTTGACGAGCTCCAAAATGGCCCAGTTAAAGAGCCGCTTCATGCGCGGGTGGAGCTTGCCCTGGTCGTTGTGCATGGTTTTGGTGACGATGACGGATTCGCCCGCCTTGGCCTTCTTCCGCGCCTCGCGCGCGCGCCCTTTTGCTTCGGCTTTGACGACGCGCTTCGCCATCAACGCGAGCTCGGGGACCCGCCGCAGATAGGGGATCGTGAAGCCGGACGTCGGTTCGGCGTCCAATTGAGAGACGAGCGGCCGCGTGAAGTCCAGCGGGGTAATCCGCTGCGGGGTGCGGTCGTGAGGGCGAGGCGTCTCGTCTCCGAGCGGTAATCTACTATACGACTTCGTCGGGGTCGTGGGCTCGGGCGGGACGGGTCGAACGTCCCCTGCGTTGTCCATGAAATGCTTGACATATATGCGAAAAGCGTTATCGGTCAGTTCCTTAGTACGGAGTTTTGCGGGGTGGCGCAGTTTGTGCGGGGATGCATGGGAAGCTGTAGATTTAGCGGGACTGCTTGGGGCGCTGCCCGACGACGAGGGCGTAGCAGGCGCAGCGTTAGTGCTCGTAGGGGGTTGAGAGGCGGGCCGCACAGGGATCGTGAATGGCTCATCGAGCGAGTAGTGAGTTGTGTGCAAGTCGCGGACGGCTATCCAGTGTCTAGGCTCGTCATTTGCAGAGGGGCACCGTACTGAATGATCGCGGTCATCGAAAGGTTCACGAAAGGCTGCAGTTCTGACCTATCGAGTCGACCAGAATTCTCCGGGTGTCGTGCCATCCTTCGACTCGTCCAGTTACTATGACAGAGCATCCTACGTAGGCCACAGGTTTCAAGATGGGGGACGGCTCCGGCTTGGCCACTTTCTCCTGCTTCGATTTGGACGCGTTCGGGGGGGGCGGGGGCGGGCGGTGTAAGCACTCGATGACAGCGGTGCAGTCATCCACTAGAGAGCGAAAAATGAGGAGAAATCCACCCGAAAAACGAGCGTTATTCACCAGAATAGACAATGCGCGTCTCGAAGGTCTGCACACCCACGACTAATCCAACGAGCTTAACGCTCCGGCAAGGAACGCGACCCAGCCAGAAGAATTCGGGGTCTGGTCGTCGGATGTAAGACTCGAGCCAACATCGAGGATGTTGCATGGGTACCTTTGACGCGGTTTCCTCGCATGTGCAAGACATCTCTCCCAAAACAAGGGGCCACGGCCTCTGGGGTGAAAGTCCATTGCCAAATATTCAAGGGTGCCGTCCGTGACGTAGAGGCCATAATGTGGCGGCCGCGCACATTTGACTTGGTCTGGTCAAGAGCGAAGTAGTCGCGGTCACATGTTTACTACGCGAGGCTGAGTTCACTGTTCAGCCCAGTATTCGCAGCTCATATACTAAGGGGAGGTGTTTTAATTATCACTGTGATAGTACATCTCCTCATCCTGCTGGTTGATGCGCGCCGCCAGACGCACATTAAACGTATCCATCTCTTCCATCTCAGGGTCCGCGGGTTCTTCCCGCCGCCACATCGGGTTACTCACATCCCTGTGCTCCACATTCCCCCACCCGCCGACATCATACTCGGACTGCTCCTCCGCCTCCCGAACGAGCCGCCGCGCCTCCGCCATGCGCACCTCCGCCTCGCGCCGGTGCCGCTCCGCGCCCGCCCACACCTCGTCCAGCAGCCCCTCGTCCATCGCAAACATCTCCCGGCGCCGCCGCAGCAGCGACATCACGACGGGCGACTCCCACGGCGGCATCGGCGGCTCCCGCTCGTACAGCATGTGCCGCACCACGCGCGCCGCCAGCTCCCCCCGCCACTTCATATCCGGGCCCGGCTCATACTTATGGTCCCACCGCTCCACGCGCGGGTACGCGTTGAAGTCGAGCGGGTGCGCCGGGTACCTCATCTCTGGGTGCGGGTTGTTCGGCGAGTGCGGCGCGTGGTAGTGCTGGTTCACACGCGTCTCAATCGCGTCCATCGGCGCTTCCACATCCTTGGCCTCGCCCGCCTCCTCGCGACGGTAGATCTGCGCGGCCTCCTTCGCCGAGGCGAGGGTCATGTGGGGCGCGGGCTCGTAAATGAGGCCGCGCCCGCTCTGGCTGTTCAAGAAGACGCCGAGCAGCGTTTCGTACGTGGGCATGGGCGGCGGGGGCATCAGGCTGTCGTCGGCAGCTTCGACGGGGTCCTCGGGTGGTAAATGTCGGAGTTTGGGCGAAACGGGGAAACGGGGCCGAGGCAAGGGCTTGTCCGGTGTCCAATTCAACTTGCTGATCTCGAGCTTTCTGCGGTCACGCTTGGTGAGGCCATCGAGTTCGACGGGGCCAAGATACCCGTCAAGCGAACTGGGCGAAGCGTCCGCCGTGCGCAGGGTGAGGTCGTTCGCATGAAAAGCCTCCAGCTTGTGCTTCAACCCTCGCCGAATAAAGCCACTCGTGCCAAAGTGGAGCTCGCTAAAGATGTGCGGGTTACGAGGCATTGCGGAGGCATAGTTCTCGAGGATGGAACGGAGATACTTGCGTGCGTTGACGCGGGTGGGCCGGCCAGTCTCCGGGAGGACAAACACGTCAAAGGGGGCGACGGAGGGGGGGATCTGTGCTGGGAGGTTAGTACAGAATGAATATAGGCGCAAATGCAGGCTCACGCTTCCGACGGCAATAATCCAGTGCCTGATCTCAGCAAACGGAATCTGGCGGGAACCGACGACGGAGCTGACGGTGGCGAGGGCTTGGAGCGCGACATTAATGTGGTGCCGGGCGCGCTGGAACGTGAGCTGCCTCTTTTGCGGGTGCTTACCGGCGCCGGAGGGGTAGGGATAGCGGTGGTCGTCGGACTCGATAAACCCATAAGCCTCGTCCGGGTCGCTGTCGAGGAAGCGCGAGGGCCGGGGAGAATATGGGTCGTTGAGCGGCTCGGGCTGCAGAGCGGCGGCAGCGTCAGCAGCGCGTTTGTGAGCTGCGAGGACGGCTGGAGACATGAGGCCACCCTCTGGGCGGCTAGTAATGTTTTGTATGACGCCGCCCACACCGTGGCAGAGCGCTGAAAAGAGGCCGCGTGTTGCACGTACCTGCTCCAAACGAAGGATGGCGAGACGGCGGCGGAGGTGGTCACGATCGTGCGGCGTGAGGGGCGGGTCGTCGGGGTCGGAGCTGCGCAAGAGGGTGGGGAGGGTCCGGCGGAGCTGGTAGTCCTTGACCTGCTCGACGAACATGAGCGCGGCCGGGAGCCATTCGCGCTGGACGAGGAGAGCCTGCCAGATGAGTTCGGTGACCTTCTTGTCGCGCCGCACGAAACCCTTTCTGGCTTGTATGTAGAGCGCAACCGCGTTGCGGAGCTCGGCGTTGGAGACCATGTGGTGGTTCAGGGTAAGCAGATTCGGGCGCAGACGGGTGCGGGTCCAGTCATTGAGCTGCTGCGTCTTGGGAACGCACTTGAGCAGGCCGCGGGTCGTTTCGGCGAGAGTGGTGGGGTGCATCCGGGGGGCCTTGGCCGGTGTCTGGGTCGCGGAGTATGAGAGGAGGAGGGCGCCGGCGCGGCGGTATTCGCAGGCGCGGAGGAGCGCATGTACGGCCGCATGAGCGAGCAGGCGCGGGTGGGGCTGGGGTGCACGGCGCAGCACATCGAGGGCAGCAGGAATGTTTTGGGCGGCCATATGAGCGCGAAACTCGCGAGCCAGCGTCAAGGAGCCCTTGCGCGCGGGAGGTGCAGGCCATGAGACACGAGCCGGAGGAGCCAGACGGTCAACCACCGCGTCGAGAGGCACCCGACGGCCCTCCGTGCCGTATGTCCCGTCACCGAGGAGCGCCTCGAACTCGGGGGGTAGAGAGACCTCTTGCGTCGCTAGCCATCGCTTTGATAACGTCGTGCCCCGTCCAAGTTGCCGAACAACTTGTTTGCAAGCAAGCATTCATATGAAGGGAGTGGATCGGACGCGCAAAAAAAATCCACGGCGTGGAAGCAAATTCAAGGAGACTTTGTGGGAGTTCCTGCTCTTCAGCTCTCCCCTTACTGGGGAACGAGGAAATGAGCTAATGCGCCGAGATTCGACAGAAATCGATACGATGTCGCAGGCGTACAGGGTAAGTAACAGGTCTGGAGATGGAGGAACGTCAGGATCACTGTGCAGCCCGCGACCTACGGAGGAACCCACCCGCGACGGAGGACGAAAATGAGGCCCGTCGACGAGAGCGGAAAGAAATTTCGCGCGCACGTGAGCATTGATCCGTTCAAGACGTAGCCGCCGCTCGGAGAACTACCATGATCAACGCTCTCCGACTCCCTCTGACTCGCATGTAAGTTATCCGCTCGGTTCACGGACGGATCCGACAGGGCCTCCAATTTTTTCTAAGACAATAAGTTGAGGATGAAGTTGCCACAATTCTTTCATCTTCGCCTCCCTCCAACTTCATGGCCACCACATCCGCAGACTCGGTAGACATTACTTCGCGGCACACGGTACACAGCGCCAACGAATCATCATGCACCGCGCTCGATTCGCCATTCCGCCTCGGCCCGCTGGATCATCTAGTGTCTCCTGGTATCCCCGTTGCAGTAGTTTTTGTCTACGACGAGCCTCCGACTTTGAGCGCTTCCGACGCGCTTTGGCGCGTCTCTTGGACTACTATCCGCACCTTACTGGCCGCCTGCAGGTCGGCAGCGACCAATCGGTCGAAATCACTCGCCTGGGCACTGGCGCTGAGCTGCTCGAAGCGCAGTGCAGCAAGCGGCTCGATGCATTTTCGTCCGGCGGTCGTGTTTTGCTCCAGAACCTCCCCGGCGCTGGGAACGCACTTATGCCACCCTTCGACCCGGCCGGCATCAGCCGCGACCCCGTCTTGACCATTCAGTACACACGCTTTGCCTGCGGAGGCGTTTCACTCGGCGTGCGTACCTTGCACACGTTGTGCGACGCCGATGGGTTCTTCCAGATGGTGCAGGATCTGGCGGAGTTGTATCGCGGCCTTGGGAACGACGCAGATAGTCCCTCACTGACTCATCCTCCTCACATCCGGCCTTATCTGGCCGACCTGAATGCTACCATGTCGCCAGAGGAACGGGCAGCAGCGCTCGACTTCAAGCCGTCGCTGTTCTACGTTGAGTCGAGCGCACCGGTCGAGCCCGCCCCTCCCTCACCAACCCACGCTGTTACTCCCCCGCCCCCTCCTCCTGTCGTTGGACGTTTCCTGCACTTCTCCAGCGCTGAGCTCGCCACTCTGAAAGTAAATGCCACAGACCCGACATCGTCAGACAGCTGGGTATCCACCTTTGACGCGCTTTCCGCGCATCTCCACCAGCGCGTCTACCGGGCGCGCGTACGGCTGCGCGAAAACGACCCATCCCACGGCGAACTCTCTCCCCCCGACTTCCTCACCCCCGTCAACATCCGCAGCCGCATCGGCACCCCCCATCTCCCCCCGCGCTACTTCCCCAACGCCCTCCTGTGCACGGACGCCAGCTTCCCCCCGGACGTCCTCGCCACCGCCCCGCTCTGGCAGATCGCCAAGGTCCTGCACGCCATGACGCGCACGCCCGGCGCGACGTCGAAAGACGAGCTCGCCGCGACGGTGCGGTGGCTCGCGGCGCAGCCGGACAGGCAGCGGGTGAAGCAGAGCTTCCGGTATGGGAACGGGAGCCTCAGCCTCAGCCAGTGGAACAAGATCGACATGTACGCGGTCTTTGCGGCGGCGCCGATCCTCGTCGCGCCTCCCTTCACGCTGATCTCCCTGCTCGACGGACTGGGCTACTTTTTGGCGACTTTGGAGCCGGGTGCGATTGACGTCGCTCTGGCGCTGGCCGAGCCTATCTGGGCCGTGCTGGACCACGCTGTATAATCGACTAGATGTGTGGATTCGCGAGTATACCTTAGGCAGAACTGTATAATAACGCGTCGGGCGAACGTGCCATTTCTCTCAGAATAATATGCCTTGCGGAAGCTTTTGTTCCCAGTCCTGACGTCTTTTGTGGAGATTGTGACTGGGGAGTCATATCCACACTCGTAAACCAGACGAACTTGTGAAACGAGATGAATTGTTTGCGCCAAAATGTATACGCATAAGATTACTCAAAACCAGGATCCTCCTTAGTCCTGTGGTTACCACGCCATCATAGTAGGGTGCCAGGCTTATTATATAAGCATCCGTTTTGGGAAGTCACGTGGGATCCCCCTGGACGCGACTTCACGTGCCGGACGCGATGAAGGCCCATTAACCTGTCCAATGTGGCTCAGAACCAATGGATATGCCCAAAATCGTAGTGAAAATACACTGCTTTCTCTAATTTCCGGAAGAATGACACGTAAGAGGTCGAACTAGGGCGCCCTAGGGGCTCTAGCTGAGGATTTCTTGCGAGATGTCAATAGTACTCAGGGAAAAAGGATCGGGGGATCGGAACAGTGCTGGCGACTATCCGAAGTCAAAAACCTTCAAAATTCGCGTCGAATAGCGCAGGACAAGTCAAGGTCGCGTGAATAAATGAGTTGTGTGGTCGTGCATCATCCATCATTACATAATAAGATGGGCAGCCGCTTATTTGACGCGGTAACTAACAGACTACAACGAGCGAGGAACGAGCGTGTTTACGTTGTAGCGTCTGTCTAGAGAGACTAGATCCTCCTCAAAAGTCAGCTGCATGCGGAGCATCGTATAACAGTAAACAGACCTTGTTTTATACAAATGATTCCGTTTCCGTGCCGATGTAGACGTCTATGCCTTCCTCCTTCAATTTTCTGAATGGGAGGAGCATCTCGTCGGAGAAAATTGGCAGATAACGTTCGGATGCTGCGACGAAACGGAACGATCTGAGGTCCGGCCAAGTGGTCCTTCTGTGGGGTATCATTCCAGACGCCAATTCGATGACATCGAATATGGACGCCTCGTCCGTTGCTTCCCGACAAGATAGCAAGGAAAGTCTCTGGACGTGTTTGAGGCCGGGCAAATCAAATAAAGCCGCAACAAATGCAGTTGGAGGATGCCAAATCTCCAGATCGACAAGGGCAGGCAAGGCTGAGAGGGATATGAGCCGAAGATCTATGGCATGGTCGCTTTGGATCACAATTTTCCGCAATGAGGGAGCAGAGCGCGACAGGAAGTCGCCGAAGGCTTCGCTATCGAAGCCGCTAAAACCATTGCCGAAATCAAGGATCTCGAGGGTCTGGAGGCCGGGCAGGGTAAGGAAGTTCAGAATCTCGGTGTTGGAATCCACCAGAGCAAAATATTGTATTTTGGGATGGGATATCGAGTCCAAGGGAACTCCATTATCCTCGGCAAGAAGAACCCCGACTAAGCGAGATTCCACGATGTTCGGCATGAGTTGCAGTGCCTCTAAGCACTCAGCAAGGCTGTACCATTCAGCCGTGAATTTTGTGAGCTGCTGCCATGGAAGGGTGATGAAAGAGGGCAGGGCGTAGTGCAACAGGAGCTCATGGAGCATCGGGACATAATCGAACATCTTGACGCAGGTTGAGTCGGAAAGCACGCCGTCCCGGAAGCCAATCGCGAGTTTCTGGAGCATTGGAAAGCTCATGGGATGCGTAGCCATCTCTGTCAAGTCACCTATCACCATATTCAATTCCAAAGATCGCATTACTCCCGAGTGCCGGCGCAACGACTCCAACAATGAGTCAAAATGACGAATTCCAAACAACGGACCCGTGATCGTCACCGACAGCGGACACAGACGGGCGCGCGAGAGCCAGGTGCCGACTATTTCCGAAAAATGGGGGCGAATGTAGTCTGCATCGATCTTGAATGTCGACCACAATGCGGGTGTGGAGACGGCAATCTGTCTCCAGGCGCTGCATATGCGCATCAGTAGCAAGGGGGCCTCGTCGATATTCACGACGTCTAGGGGTCGCGTGCTGGGAATGCAGTACAAGAAAATCTCGGACGAGATTTCGGGGGGTAGAGTTAGGACCGGATAGACGATGGAATCCAGCCGGCGCTTCAGGTCTTCGAGCTGGGCCTGCATATCCTCCAAAAGCCGTTGTTGGCGTGATATCGCCAGGATGAGGTCGGCTGCCTGGGCGCGGAGCGAGGCATTGGACATGTTGGACGCTCGGAGCAACTCGTTTGTTTGCGCGTGGTGCGCGGCAGCGCCAATGCACCTGTCCCTGGTACAGCAAAAACTTAAACAAGTTCAAGGGCACAAAAGGGCATGAAGGCGATCATACTAAGAGGTATGAATGAAATGTCCGTTTGACCTGCACATGCTAGGGAGATATAGAGTTGAAGTTTATAGCCAACATAAGTACATGTATATCGACCCCTCCCAACAGCAACCTCCAGTTGAAACAACCGCTTCAACTCCGTAAACACCGTGCCTTTAAGTGAAGTATGGTACTGAAAACTGCCAATATCAGTAAGCGGAGACTGCGGAGTGAAATTCTTCTGAAAAGTCAGCCGTGTAACAATTTCGGGACATTTGGGACACAGCGACAGACCTTGGGCTTTTATACAAACGATTCTGTTTCTGTGCCGATGTAAATGTCCATGCCTTCTGCTATCAACTTCTTGAACGGAATTAGGGTACGTTCTAAGGAGTGTTGTGCTATGCCACCGGATACGCAAACCACACGGAACGCTTGGAATGGTGTGACCCCCTGGCTGGTTTTCCTTCGGTCGGAAATCGGTGCAGCAGCGATATTTACTATATCAGCTTGGGACGCCTCTCGCCTCTCTACCCGGCACATGAAAGTCAGGCTCTCGAGCCGCGGAAGAAGGCCATGGTCCCAGCCGAACAAGTCGAAGAAGCGGTCAACAAATTGTTCTCCGGATACCAAATCTCTAGGTCGGTGAGGTTCGGCAAGAAAGATGTCAGTTGTATCTCTGTGTGACCCTCCGAATGCACATGGGGGCGGATGAGGAGTTCTCGCAAAGGAGGGGCTGAACGTGCCAGAAACGAATTGAGTTCTCCTTCGTCGAAATCTTGCGCGCCCATGATATGGAGAATCTGAAGGCCCGGCAACGTGAGGAAGTTAAGAATCTTGATGCTGCGTGCGGGAGTCAAAAAGGCTACGGACATGGACTCAAAGAGTGTCAGGGATTCTAGTTTTGGATGGGAGAAAGAGTCGGGGATGCCATCGGAACTTGGCTGCACGTGGTTATTGTCCAAGTGGTCCGTGTCATACACCGAAAAATGGCATTCGACGAGGTTTGGCATTGCTCGCAATGCCCCCAAGCATCCAACTAGGTTGTATAGATCGCCCGTGAATTTTGTGAGCTGGTCCCATGGAAGGATGATGAAGGAGCGGGGTACATCGCCCATGAGTAGTTCGTGGAGTATGGGGGCATCACCGAACATCTCGAGGGCTTCATATGCATCCACATCCTCCCCATTTTCCAAGAGCCGGATCGAAAGGCTCTGGAGCATGGGAAATCTCAGGGGACCCGTGTACAATCTGTGAAAGTCCACCGCCTCCATATACAACTCCAGGGACTGCATTCCCGCCGCATGTCGCCGGAATGTCTCCGTAAACGGCCCGAAATTATCGGCTTGCGAGACCCTTCCGAAGATCTTCACAGACAGAGGACGGTGGCTGGCACGCTGAAGCCATGCCTTGGCTACCTCCGAGAAATAGGGATAGGGCTCAATCCCCGCCGTGAGAGCGATGTTGAAAGTCGACCACAAAGCAGGCGTGGAGCCGGCGATGTTCCTCCATGCGCTGCAGACGTGCATCAACAGTAGGGGCGCTTCCGTAGTATTCGGAAGCCATGATGGCTTGGCGGGGAGACAGTGAACGAATATCTCTGATGTGATTTCGTGGGGTAAAGTCAAGACTGGGTACACGAGCGAATCCAGCTGTTGCTGCACGGTTTTGAACTGTGCCTCCGTGTCATGCAAAATCTGTTTCTGACGGGATATCGATAGGATGAGGTCGGCCGCCTGTGCGCGGAGAGAAGTGCCGGACATTAGGTCGGTGGTTAAGAGCGGTGGATGAGGATGATCCTGGGGATGGTTGTGGGAGACGACAAAACGCGGGACATCACATCACATGATGTTGAAGTCACACTGATATATTGACGCGCCGGGTTAATATTGGCGGCTCCATATCACTATGCCGGCATTCACTGGCGTCTGCTTCCTATTCAAGTAACTAGTATATGATACAGCAGCAAAATTGAATTGTTCCAGAATCCAACATACAACTGGCGTCTGAGAATAAGGGAACGAAACCGATTCAGAGGATTCATATTCATTGTATGTATACGTATGCAAAAAGAACCCAAACTGCTTGTAAGTCAGCTGCAGGAGTGAACTACAGAATGCAATAATAAACCTCTGGCTTTCATATAAACGATTCCGTGTCTGTGCCGATGTAAATATCCATGCCTGCCGCTTTCAGCTCCTTGAATGGGAGGAGTTCGTGATCTGGGCAAAGTGGGACGGGACTCTGGACATTCGAGATGAGACGGAATGATTGGAGCGGTACAAAACCGTCCGGGGCGTTCATTTGGTCGGTCATCGGTGCAGCCGCCATCCGCACAATGTCAGATACCGAAGCCCCACCCTGCACACAGCCCAAGAAGGAAAGTGTTCGGAGACGGGGGAGTAAAGTTGTGTCGCATCCGAATGAAGGAAATAAATTTCGGATGAACGAAGTATGGGGGTGGTCAATTTCCAGGTCGACGAGGCTGGGCACCCTTCGGAGAGAAGCGACCCCAATGTGGTGGACACTGCTGATCCCAAGTTTCTGCAATCGGGACCCTGAGCGGAAAAGAAACGCATCAAAGACATCGGAGTCAAAATCATCGGGGTCAGAGTAGAGTAGTTTAAGGGTCTGGAGGTTAGGCAGGGTAAGGGAGGCGAGAACGGCGGTGCTGTCTGTCAAGGTCCCCGTTTCATCAGAGAAATACTTGAACAGAGTAAACGACTCTATGTTCGGGTGGGAGACGGCGGAGATACCATCCTCAAAGTCCTTGAAAACTGCAAAGCTACAGTCCACAAGGTTGGGCATGAGTCGCAATACCTTCCTGCAATCTGCAGCAGCAATGCCTTCCCCCGTGAATTTTGTGAGCTGCTTCCACGGAAGGGCAATAAAAGAGGGCGGGGACTCGGTCATGAATACTTCGCGGAGTGCCGGAACGTCAACGTCATGAAATATTGTGACGGGATTTGGCGGATCTTCGGTGACGAAGGAGTCGATTTTGAGAGTGTGGAGCAGAGACAAGGCCAGGCGTTGGCCATCCATCGCCTTGAAGCTCTCCTCCGGCATAGCTAAATCCAAAGTTCGCATTCGCCCCGAATGTTGGCCGAATGTCTTCAGAAATTCGACAAACCTCTCGATCTGGGACACATATCCGGAGATCCTCACAGAAAGAGGTCTTTGGCCGGAACGCTGCAGCCATATCTGGACTATCTCCAAAAAATAGGGGGCAATGTCCGTCGCGCTGATCTCCAAAGTCGACCACAAAGCAGGCGTAGAAACGGCGATGTTCCTCCAGGCGCTGCAGACGTGCATCAACAGCAGCGGCGCTTCGTCAGGATTCACAACATCCCACTGCCGTCGATCGGGAAGACATTGGACGAAAATCTCGGACGTGATTTCGGGAGGGAGAATCAAGACTGGATAAACGATGGCATCCAGCTGGCGCTGCACATTTTGGAGCTGTGTCTGCAAGCTGTCCAGAATATGCTGTTGGCGGGATATCGCGGAGATGAGGTCGGTTGCCTGCGCGCGAAGGTCGGCGTTGGACATGATCGGAACGGCGACTGGCAGGTGGTGAAGACTTTTGTGGTGTGCGTGGACCGGGCCAAACGTTGATCCGAGTCGATGGCCGATCGCATTTGACAATCGGCATTGATTTGCCATCAAACTTCCGCCACAAGCTGGGGCTCTGAGTCTTACACCGGCACTTGGTGGACAGGTGGGCACAACCTGGCGGCGACATGTGTGCCGGATGTCGTCGGAGGGTGGGCACCAGCTGGAAATGGGTAGGCACCACGTGAAGGAGCCAATGGGTCCAGCGTGGAGCCAGCTCGGGCTGGCTTCTACCTGGAACTCGAAGATGGCGTACAGCCGGGTGCCCACATTATGTCCATACCTAACCGCAAGCTGCGTGAACATCGAATCAATTTTATTTTCAGAATACCACGCATCGGCTCAGTTCAAGAAGTGTAAATACAAACGAGCTATAGATCATTTCGTCTACGAACTCCCAGCATCTCCACTTTCGCCGCCGCCGCCGCCGCCGCCGTTATTGGTATTGTTATCATGCGCCGAAGTCGCTGTGTCGATAGCGCCGGCATCAATGAGATCATCGACCTCCTGCTGAAAACTGTCGACAGTCTTCTCATCGAGCTCGTAGTCCTTGACGCCGTGCTTGCGCTGATCGACCTCGAGATAGTAGCGGAAGCCCCTGCAGGCAAGCAATTAGACACGGTCAGTGTATTAGATAACGAGGACGGACTTAATGATTTTCTTGGCATCGCCATCGGCTTCCGCGCGTATTGTGGCCAAACGCTCGTCGACCTTGTCCCAATAGTTGGACCCGGGAAATTTGAGTAGAACAGATCGCTGGTACTAAATTCAGAACTGGGAGGTCGATAATACAATAACAAACTTGCCATCATTGCAACTCGGGCGCAAAGGTGAATGTCGACCGAGGACTTTGTGCCCTTGACGATTCGGGCAGTGAGATTGAAGATGTTCTGCTGTTTATCAGCGGGTGCATGAGTCTTGTCGCTCTTGTGCAGTTTGCAACTCGCGACGATCTAATAGGAATCACCGTAAAAAGCTTGTCCCAAAAATAGAGAGTGACTCACCTTTTTCTTTATATTGGATCGCTCCTGCGTGAGGGCATCTTGAACAACATCGACGATCTTCTCCCAATCAGCGGGGATGTTTTCGAGGCCAGGAGGAATGTCGAAGCGGTACTTCTTGAGGATAGCCTGCAGAAAACAATACGAAAGACTCGGTGGGATGTGAAATGGGTTCGACATACCAATAGAATCTTCTTCGGGACATCGCCCTTGTAATCATTTATCTTGCTCGAAAGAAGGACCGTAGGAGCGTAGCTCTTGATATTCTTCTGAAGACAACAAGCTTTAGGAAGGTTCAGTCAGGAAATGGCGGAGGGACTTGGGAGGGACACACTTTGAGTTCAGCGGAAACTTCATAGCCACGCGTTGCCGTAACAATTTTTTCGAGCGAGTTCCCAATCGCGAAGAGGTTGGTGAGAAGCTTTACCTCCCGAAGCGAGGCGGGATCCTTGACCCAGATCCTTAGATGATAAAAACCGATTGATGAAAGGACTCACTCGCAAGAACACATCGACATCAGTGACTTGCTCCGCACAGAGGCGCTTCCGTTCTCCACAGCGCCTGGCTGCCGCCACAATATTCGGATTGGCCAGCGCGAAGGCAGGCGAAGTAGCTGCATGAGGTTCAGCATCATCGTCAGAGTTGCCGGCAGTCATCGCTTCATGGGTACGCTTGTCGGCGCCGTTGCGGGAGGGAGCGATAGGCGAAGGTTGTCCCATGGCATTGAGCATGTCGCGAAGGTCATCGTCGTCTGTGGAGGAAGGGCTTGTGCGGGAAGACATTGGGGGTGAGGGAAAGCGAGAGGGTGAGGCAAGCAAGGGCGTTTGCGAGCAATTATATGGTTTGCATTTCCTCTTGGGGATTCCGGGTGCAGTTGTAAATTGTCTGTCTCCAGGGCGCACAGGTAAGTCAAATAAGCTCAAGGCGTCGCTTGTGCACAGCCTGGCGTGTATTCGGGTCGCTTTGGGGCCTCGTTTCTTGTCTTGACCCATGCCGCCAAAGGGAAGTGGGAAGCTCCGTGAAGAAGGTAGAACCTGTGTTGTATCGAGACAAATCCTGTAGTGACTGGGGGCTGCTATAGACTTCAACTTCAGGAATGATCGCACGGAAGCTCAATGCAAAGTTTGCGCGAAAACATCGGTAGCAGAGGGACACCAATGGCTGAAAGTAAAGAATGCCGCAAGACACTTGGATGCGCCGATGCATACACGGGCTGTGGAACGAGAAAGGGAGGCAGAGCGGGATCGAGAAAGGCTGGAACAGGAGCGAAAGGATGATTCAGCAAGTACTGAATTGCGAGGTATCCAATTTTCGTCTCAGCAGTACAGTGGGCCAGTTGCCAGTGCAGCGTCGAGGGAGATGACCGAGGAAGAAGCAAACATGTGGGAGGACTACCGCTTGAATGGGGCCGATTTTAGTGCTGGAGATGGAGGAGAGGATACGCTGGCACAGAGCAGGCATTTACGCCAAGAAGCCGAGTCTTTTGGCCTGTGGAACCCCGAAGCTACGGCCAGAAAACTGGGGTTCGGGCCCGACGAAGCTGTTGTGATAGCAGCAGAGGATGAGGAGGATGATTCCTTGCAGACGTTATGCGCAACATAGGTGAGTCTTGTCCATTGGGAATGGCGAGCGAGGGACATTGTGGTGGGACGCGTCAAGGAGCGAGGTTCGTTTCGAACCACGTGATGCTTGATCGCGACCACGTGAAACGCGCCGTCCGCCTCACGTGTGTCACCTTGGTTCGCTCAAGTCTCACTCTGTCCACCTGGGTGGCCATTAATCACCTCCTGTTAAAATATTACTCACTGATCTTGGTTACAGACTTTGGAGAGCCGGAACCGTTCGAAATTCAAGGTGCCAGCCGTCCTGCCAGCGGGTACAAGGAATGGTTCCCGTATCCTTCAAAAATGGTGCCAATTATGATCACATTCGTCGAATCTAACACTAAATTAACTCCCCAGATGTTTCTGCTCGATACACTGGACAATCTTCCCCGGCTCCGCATCTCGAGCTCACTAATGCGCGTATTTTTGTGGGTTTTGAAAGAAATCGGATGCAAAGATGTGCCCTCCTTCGATCATCTTCGCAAAGTTCAGAAGGAGCTTCGGGCTCAGTGCGGAATTCCAACCATCCCGTGCAAATCCGTGCAGGGAAATGTTTTTTTCATGAACGATCCGACGGCCATCATTGCAAAGGTGCGCCGATTTATTCTTGCGTTGGTCATTCAAATTGATCGACGACTTTTTACGCGTAAGGACTGGGCAAATCCGACAACACGCAAACTGATCCATGTATATCCTGAGATTCCGGAGGACGGAGTTATACGCGAGATTTGGCATGCCCAAAAGTGGCGCAAAAACATGGATCTTGACATCCTAAGTCCGATGTACGATGCTGGGATCTCACACTACTATGTTAACGAGGTTTCTCGCCTCCGCGATGGCCAATTCGTTATCCCTATACGTTGGGTCAAGTTTCGGGGCAAGGTCTATGCCGATGCCTTTTCTATCAGGATTGACGAGCAGGTGTGCAGTTTCTCGGACAATAAAAGTCGTAACTGAATGAAACTTGTTAGGGCGAAGCGACAATTATTGATACGGAAACATCCCTCATCTCCTCCCATGATTTGACGGCGAACTTCCTTGATCTTGAGCAGGCGGGGAAGGTTCCGAGATGGGGAGGTTTGATGCCTGTTGATTTAATGGTCTGATTTGTTCTCACCGGTGGTTTCAGAATCTACGATCAAGGCCGGTTACCCTGCTCGCATGCCGAAACCTTGCCGTACCATTGCAGCAGGCCGTCCAATCTACTGCAGCTTTGTCAATTATTTCAGTGACGATGTATCTGGAAATCGAACCAAGTCCTGGAATAAACATTGGAATGCCTACATGACACACGTGAATCTCCCCCGCCAAATCCTCCAGCAGGAATTCCATATCCATTTTGTTTCGACATCTCCGCATGCCAGCGTGCCAGAGCAGTTCCAAGAATTCAAGGCAGCGCTTGAGTAGACTGATTTCCTTCATACGAGACCGTAGATATTAACGACTGGTTCAGGGTGACACATACGAAACCCATTGAAATTCAGGATGAGTTGGGCGATACCACTTGCCTGTGCATTCATGCCAACACTGGGCCATCTGACAATCCGATGCAAAGTGAAATTTCTGCGCATATTGGTGGAAAGGGCAATTGTCCTTGTCGCAAATGTCAAATGGGTGGAACACAGGGAGAAAAAGCAACAAACAACGGCTATCATGCAATATTCGAGGTAAGTGGGTCGCCGCTGCAGTTCGAGCTGAACCATTGAAATCTGTGAAGGCCGGTGAACCTCGGACAAAAGAGCATATCATCGCAGAACTCGAGAAGCAAGTCAAGCTCGCTTGCTCGGGTGTTGCAAAACATGTCAAGGATTCACAGACCGAGACCGGAGTCAAGGATACATACACACAGTTCTGGATCGAGCAGTTAATTTCCCGGTTCAAGGAAATGAAAAAAGATGAACCAAATCGCTCTGCCACAGAGATCCAGGCAGAACTCGTCCAATGGACCCTTGACAACCGCGACAAAATTTACAGTCCTTTCCTCAAAATGAAGGGTGAGCTCGGCCACAATTTTCACAGTTGAAGCTTACATCCCTGCAGGTTTCGACCCGACCCGAGATACTCCGGTCGAAATCCTACACACAATATTACTTGGGGTTATTAAATATATATGGCACCTCACCCATACTCCCTGGTCTGAAGAACAGAAGAAGACATACGCTATGCGGCTGCAGTCATCGAACACCGACGGCCTTTCCATCCACGCCATTCGGTCCAATTATATCATGCAATATGCCGGTTCGCTAATTGGCCGTCAGTTCAAGACCCTTGCTCAAACGAATCTTTTTCACGTCCGCGGTCTTGTCTCTGAAGACCAGTTTATGGCATGGAAAGTTGCTGGCGAGCTATCCGCACTGCTCTGGTTCCCGGAGATCCGAAACCTTGCGGAATATCGAGTATTCAACTTATATAGTCGTTGAGACTCAGTCTAATTCGTATTTTCATAGCGGGATCTGACAGTTGCTGTCGCAAATGTTCTGGATGTATTTGCGACCCTTGATCCTTCAAAAATCATTTCAAAAATCAAGTATCATTTATTGGTTCATACGGATGAAGATGTGGTTCAATTTGGACCCATCGTCGGGCTGGCTACCGAGCTCTTCGAATCTTTCAATGCAGTCTTCCAATACTGTTCTATCTTGTCTAATCACCTTGCTCCTAGTCGTGATATTGCTATACAATTGGCGGATCAGGAAGGCCTCAAGCACCGTCTCACAGGTGGATGGGGACCTTCAGGCTCCGACGGAAAATGGCGACGAGCCGGACCGGGTGTACTCGGTTTCATGGCGAAGCATCCAATCCTCCAAAGGCTGGTGGGCTGGGCTGAGAAGACGAAGGTTGAACACGGTATTATCTATCCTCCATGTGGTGGAGCTCTCAAGCCGAACGATTCATCACAGGGGACATAAAATTGAGGCCCGTGAAGCGTGGGCAGAAGGAGCGAGAGAACTTCTCTCTCGGATCCACCACTGCTGCACGGGCGGTGAACTACGACCCATCTATACATTCTCCCGTGTCCCTGTGGCGAAAGTGTGTTCATGTGATTAGCGAGTCGCTTGATGAGTGCCTCGTTGGTTCCTGGGTTATTGCCAGGTCTCCGATGCCCGGGGTGAGTGGCCCCGTCATTTTGGGTTTTATTACTTGATAGTACCTGCAGGATACCTCTCCGATATCTGGCCGAATCTCTGACATTCTGGCTAATACAACCGGCATGGTTTTGATTGTTTTGGACCTGTTTCAAGTACTTTCCTCGCGAGATGAGGTTTACGGGATGCCAGTTTTGGAGCGCCGGCATGCAGAAGTCCAATTCTCCATTTTCCCAGCAAAAGTAAGACCTTGACCTCAAATGCGGGCTAAACTAACACACCTTCAGGACATCCTGTTCAAATTCAATGCACAGCATGACTGCTTCACTGCTAAATGCGAAGCTAGTGGGGTCCGCCTACGAATGCAGGAGCGTGTTGAATCCGATAAAACGGAGAACTATATTGTTCACAAATCTCTCGACCGCTTTCTCATTAACTCCCACGCATTTCATAACGCCCACCTTCTACGCGCAACTCTCCCCAGAGATCTACTCGCCCCTATCCCCCTCTTTCCCGACCGCCGAGCAAAACATGATGAGCTAGCCGACCAGCTCCGCGAACAGCTCACCAGCCGAAAGGCCCGAGCTGCCACCAAGAAACGACAACGAGAAGAAGGCAACGGAGAAGACGGCAACGAAGAAACCGGAGAGCGACCTCAAAAGAAGAAAAAAACCCGTAGCAGTCGGGCGCCGAGGCCGAGGCTAATGCCACCCGCAGAATCCATGATATCGACCAGAGCGAGACGAACAATCATTCCGACCGAAAAGGCAAAGGCAGCAAGACAAGCCGCATCTGACTCCGAGGAGGCGGAGGACAGTGCCGAGGGCGGGTCGGATCAGAGCGACACGTTGTACGGAATGTCTGACGGCAATGAGTCGGTCAGTATTCCAATAATATTATTTGATAGCAACCCCTGGGGACCAGATGATCAACCTACCTGGCTGCTATCTGGGGGAAAATATGGAAACAGGGTGTCGCAGCAACCTGATATGTACAGCTGGCGACCACCTGAATACCAGCTGAGACCAGGTACAACTGCAGCTGATAGACATGTGACCGTTCCAGCCGCAGACGATCGTTGCAGGCGAACAAATGATTTAACTTTCTTCCGCAGCAGTGTTACGACGCGTCCCGCCAAAAATGTAGTCGCCTGGAGGCTCGAAAAGGGATCGTGTACCACCGAAAATATACTGGTCCACCGTCCGAATGTCTGGCCTCTATTAGCAACTCTTCGTCATCGACGGCTCGTTGAATGCCAATATGCAGCGGTACAAGTGGATCGAGCAGCGCGTAGAAGACTCAGGAAACCTGGGAATTGGGCTTGCCGTTCTCCAGCGCGCCGCCATAATTCCGTGAGCTAGAGGGAAGAGAGAGAGAGGTGTTGGGATGGCAGGGATGCTCTTAAGAAAGTATCGTTGTTTCGGTCAAGTCGTGCGCGCAGGACCTCGGCGAACTCTTGGAGCCCTCTCTTTCAGTTTCCGAATATACCGACGAAACTGACACCACCGGATTGGACCACTTTAAACTTGAAGCGAAGCGGTTCGTGCAGCAGATCCGCGAGCTGTGTGCAATCAAGATTGCGTCCCCGACGGATTTGATGGAATGGTCGCACATTGGGGCCCGGGGGCGACTTTCACTGCCGAGAGCGCTGCTATTTTACAGCATGCCACTCAAAGTCATTAAAGAAATGTACGAGGACTGCGGTGAATACGAGGGGTGGCAGGGAATCTCGTCCCCTGGTGCGATTCCCAGAGCGTCCTTGACCGCGTCCAGAAGCGCATCGTCACGGGCGAGTTGCTCGATAAGAGCCTCAGGCGCATTGTTGAAAGCCAATATATGGTATATATGGGGCTCACGATCGTACTTCCCATAAAAGATTTTTGGGAAAAAAGTGAATCTAAAGTGCACCAATTATAAAGAAGCAAGGAAAGTCAACTGGAGGCGCACTCGTGGAACTGTTTGCGGCTGGACTCTCTCCAACGCCGCGCTAGGGCACCCATGGCAAGCGTAGAAACTCGAGCGTGCGAATTCTCCGTTTCAACTTCTATTGCATCGCGGATCCAGCCCAATCCATAAAGTGGCGTTGGCTTAGAAGATTTGAGAGTGCCCATGGGAGCGGGTGAATTGTCTCTTGGAAGAAATGCGGGGAAAGGGGAGCTTGAGAACCGGTTAGGTGACGAGTCTTCAACACAACGCATAAAACGTATTCTAGCTCTTTCATCGAGGATGCCGTGGGCGATTCGGAGATGGGCGTCTGTTGCGTGCCCTTGGACGTGAGTGTGTCGCCTCTACATATGAAGGAAAGCCGTTAGGCAGAGAATCTGTAGAAATGGAACGCGTAAATACGCGGAGGGTATGGTGATCGGCTGATTTGGGTCGACCTGGCCGCCGTTGGGGTGGTGTTTCGACAGGGTCTGCAAGAGCTGCCGCTGGGCCATTTGGACGCTGCTATACAGCTCCAGGAGGTATTCATCCGCAGCCCTTGTCGGTGGCCCGGGCAAGGAGCCTGTTTCTTCCGCCGGCGATGAGAGCGCGACCGATTTCAAGGTCTATGAAAGAGCTTGCGCAAGTCAAACAGTGGGACATCGGTAATGCCACTTGGAAAGCGGTTAACCAGTGAATTGACGAACGGGAATTGTTCGATGTGTACGTTGGGGTCATCGCGGTGGACATTCGACAGATGGAAGTTCGAACTCGGAAGAGAAAGAGGAACTGCACGTGATGGCGAAACTCAGAGTCAAATAGGGGTACCGGTAACCAACGCGACGCGTCCAGAGCTGAGAGCTACAGAACGACGTTGCGTTTTGCAGCAATGCTTTCCATGGGGCCTGAATGTCGCGGCACAAATTGTCATTCTAGGGCGTGAGGCGCCGTGGCAACGTATGGGTCTCGTACCTACAGCATCCGGGGGGAAAAAAAACAAAAATGTGTAGACGCATCAAACTACTGAGCAAATAATTAAATCTATGAAGAGGCCTGTAGATCACTGCTTTCATTGTATGTATGCGGTGCACTCTAGTCTCAAATTCTAAACCCATGTTACCATTCTCCGTCAAAGCCAGTAAAGCCTACACAATAAGTCAGCCCGGGAACGAAGGAATCATGTATGACGCAGGACAAACCCGTCAATAGGAACACATGGAAGTATCGCTTTTTCTCCAGCGTCGAGCACCAGTTCCACGCGCTCGTGAGCCGCCCGTCGATGCAGCTCCCCGCGTCGAAGAAGTTGTCCGCTATTTTGCAATGAATCAGAACAACGCCAGAAAGGGAGGAGAGTGAGAGAACAAGACGCACCCCCCGACCCATCAAACCCATGCCTAAAAAAGTCGCCCAAAATCTCGCGGCGCAACCCATCTGGCGAGCCAAACTCGCCGTCGATATACGCCCTCAACGCGGGCTTCGCCGCGAGGCCCTCGATCTGGCTGAGCGTGTTGCAGATTGGCAGAAGGATGCGGTAGATCTGCGTATACTTGTCGATGAAGAGCAGGCTATTCGGGACGTTGTGGTCGCCCATGTGCTAACGAAAGGGCAAGGAAAGGAATCAGCCGACGGCGCGGGCATTTTAGGGAAGGGGACGTACGATGACGCTGAGAATGAAATGAAGTTGAAGAAAGAAAGTTAGACTGGTGAGTAATGGCGCGATGGAAAGGACGGGATGGAAGGGATGGATATGTACCTGGAGCCAATCCAAGCGCCCACGCTCCGTTGAGCTTTGTTGAGGATCTGGTGCATCATCCGGGACGTCTTCGGCGCTGCTTGCACGCGGTTCAGCCCCTGGCCCGTGTCCCGCAGGCGGTACGGCACGTTCTCCGAGAGCAGATCGCTCTCTGCGAGACTCCACCTAATAGTTAATCCCAGTCAGAATACGAAGGCACACAGAGCCGGCGGGCAGCTCACAGATGAAACATATCTGGGCCCACACGAGTCAGCGCAGTCGCAAACCCAGAGCGACGCGGTGCTCACCATGCAAAATCTCCCGCCACAGCGTCAAGCTCTGGATGACATACGCGTACTGCTTGCTGTGGTCGTGCGACAGCCGTGCGCCGTTCTTCCCGCTGCGGATCGCGAGGCTGGACTTGGCGTCCTTACCGTCCGTAGGATGGAAATACTCCTTCAAGTAACTGATCATGCGCTCGCACGGATCGCGATTCGTGCGCAGGAACGCGTGGTTGTCCCCGATGCTGTATAGACACAGCCGGACGTCGTCTGGGCTGAGGCCCTTGCGGCTGTAGCGCGCCGCCAGCTGCTCGATTGCGCGCTCCTTACTCTTGATGTCCTTTTGGACGTCGCGGCGCGGGCGGCCCTCGGCGTAGATCTCCTTGGTCGCGACGGTGATGAGGTCGTCGCGCAGGAGGTCCATCACGCCGTGCTCGTCCAGCAGCGCGTGCACCGTCTTGATCGGGCGCACGCACGAGAAGCTCAGCAGGTCCTGGACCTCGGGCGTCTGGCTGTCCCTGAAGCACGCTTAGTGGATTAAAACAAAACAAGAATGCGACTCACTGGAGCAGGTAGATGAGCTTGCCGTATGTCGTGCGCATCTTGTCGGGGTTCATGATTTTGTGCCGGCGCCCGAGCTCGAAGATGAGCTGATAGAACTCGGCGTTCGCCGCAAAGTCGCGGTCCGTGAAGAGCTCCTGCCTTCACATAACAGGTGAGGCCCACATTCTTTTGTAGTTGAATCGGACTTACCCGCGCTTGTAGTCTGCGGACAGGAGCAGCCCGGACATGATCGCACACAGCTCGCGGATCTGCTGCACAATGCGTTTCGCCTTGGAGAGGCCGAAGCCAATGGTATCAATTTTGTCGGTATATTCGGAGACGGAAAGCGCGGCCTCCAGAAGTCGTAGGTATTTTCGTTCGCCGAGGTTTAGACGCAGCGGGATAAATTTGGAGCGTTCGACGAACCACTCGCCGACGGACGTGCCTACGGCGGGCTGCGCGGAGAGAATTACTTCGGTGGAAGGGCCAGCGACGACGCGCTCCCAGTCCTCGTCATCCGAGTTGTCGGCGTCTGCATCCATCTAGCATGTATTAAGCACACACGCTACATCGAGTGGAAAGGATGACTGACTGCATCCGCCTCCTCCGCGGTGGCCCCAGCGCTCGGCTTCGTCTTGGGCTTTTCCAGGCCGCTCAGAGGCTTTACGACATGCAGCTTCCTGGACCCTTTCCGGTGCTGCGAAGCATAGCACACCTCACAGAAGACATCCGAACAGGTCTCACATCGCACTTCAGCGGGCTGATCTATTTTCTTCATGCTCAGCGGCAGAAAGATTTAATTTTACGCGGTAGACTTACCCTCGCATTCTATACACGTCCCTTCCTCGATGGGCTTCGCAGGGCCGTCTTCCTCGTCCCATCCGCCGGCTGGAGCGCCATTTAGCCCAGGATGTTCGAGACTCTCATGGTTCTCGCCGAGAATATTGCTGAGAGAGAGTGAAGAGCCCTCAGCCTCGTCCATTGAGGATGTGGCTGTCCAAGAAAGGAAATGATGCGGTGATGATTCCACGTGCAGCTTCCCACTGTAATCCTCTGTGCCAGTATAATATATCCTCCTCCTCCTCCTCCTATATGCTGAGCTCAAAGCTTCAAGTGCACTGTATTCGGAGATCCTTACCGTCGGCGGGCGGCCTTCTCCGCATACACAGCAGAGTAATATTTTCCCATTCCCCATCGCCGGTCAAGATGCTGAGTTCAAAAATCAAAAACGCTGCTAAGGCAAAGACGCAAATTATCAGCCTCGACCCCACGGTTCAGGCTTTATTGGAAGACAGAGAAAGGGAACGAGCGGCGTGGCTCACCGCAAAAACCCAGCACAGGAAGGCGTGGGACGTCGAACGCGCGGCATGGCGCACCGCGAAGAGCCAAGACATCAAGGCGTGGAACGTCGAACGCCAGCGCCTCGCTGATTTACAAGAAACTTTGCAAGAAAAGCTCGCCAATGAACGAGCAAAAACGATGGTCGCCCTTGTATGTGGGCCCGCATTATGAATCCCCGATGCTCTACTCATCTTCCAGGGGCGAGTAATGGAAGCAGAGTTGAAACTTCACCGCCTGGAGGGAAATCCAAATACCAGGACTGGTCTAGGTGCGCTTACTCAAATGTGTCCTTGCAATCTCGTTCATAAATAAATCCAGAAATACTCGCTTTCCTGCTCAGAATGACAATAAAAACAAACATCCGGAGCGGCGTCCAAGCTGTCATCAACGAGATCACCTCCGGGAGGCTGGACGAACCGGCTTTTACAGCCGTTTTCATAAAAGTGTACGGGTTTTGATTGGGTGGTGCTCCTCGATTTTTGCTTACATCTGTTTGACAGCGAGTCTCCCTGCCCCACTTTTATGATGTCACTGTTGTGCGCTCGCTCCACAATTGGCTTGAATCCCGCCTGAATCTACGCGACCGATCCCCAGCAGTGACCTAGCAAGACACTCAGGGGCACTCAGAGAGATGTTCCAAAAGACTCAAAGCAACAAACAGTGTTTTTGTACCAGAACGACTGTGTCCAGCTGATGGGAGTAGCAAATGTATGACGAATTGTGGAGCAAAAGCAGATGCAGCGTCAAACAACTGTAAGCACAAATCGAATAGCACCACCCGATCAAAACCCGTACACTTTTATGAAAACGGCTGTACTACGCCCACCGGTGTGAAGAGTATCACATATCTGGATGCGCGCGCGGATATCATTGCGCAGCTCAGCCCCTCGGGCCAATTTGAGCCCCGGCTCGTGCAGCGGGCGGCTGACACACTCTATCATGAGATGAGCGAACATATGCACGGGAGCGAGGTCAACCCGATAGAGATCAAAGAAAGTGAGCATACGCAAGCGGAAATTATGGCGATCATGAGCGTCTTTTTGTTCGTACGTCGCTTAACTCAGTGTACACTGGACATTAAGTACATCAGCCCCACTAGAACCTTCCTACTCTCTACTCTGTGACGCACCCCTTAAATACTGTATCTCTCTCTTTATAAAATCGCGTGTGTCCGAAGCCTTTTTGAACTCCATCAGGCAATCAGCGGATTAGCGCCCCAGGACGTGGACCACTTGGCGCCACGACACCTCAGTCGAAGTGCCGGGGCGCCCCGGCGCCCCGGCGCGCTCTTGTATGTCTTAATTGTACCAGCTGGGAACAGACACACCAAGACAAGACAGCGTCGTCACCGTACGGAGGCCTCTATGATACATTAGGAATTAGACGAGAGCGAAAGAAATGTATGCGCACTCAATGGAGATTCGGAACACCTCTCAGGGGACTCGGACGGCGACTCGGTTGGGGGGAGACGGCGTTAGGTCAAGGAATGGACGGGGAGTGGTTAAATCATGCGAGGGTGATGCGAAGACAAATGCATACACAGCTCTGCATGAAGGTTCACGTCAGCGCGACGTCTCGGTGGAGGTTTGGACACAGGACCCAAAATACGCACGACTCGGACGGCGACGAGGCGAGGCAAGGACGCCCCGGGACCAGGGGAGCGTCGCCAGCGTGCCAAGGGAGATCTGTGAAATCCGTTAGATCACACTGAAGCGTCAGCAGGAGGGTTTTTTTGGCGGAGATCGACTGTAAATACGCACGTTCTTGGGAGGAAACTGGCCCCCGACTCGGGCGACGAGGGGGAAGAAGCAACAGGATTGACCCGGACGCGCTCGCGCGGGGGGTGTCGAATGCCGCAAGTCTCGGCGGGGGCTCGGCGGCGCTGAATGTGCGCGCATACGCCGACGGGGGGGACATTGCAGCGGTTGTCGCTGTTCCCGCGGGCTGAGAATTGGAGGGGATAAGTTAGGCAGGCGTGTTTTTGAAGGGTGGTTAGTATGGGCTGGAGGAAAGCAAGAATGGGGGAAAGGAGAGGGAATCCACTCACGAGCGCAGCACACTCTCGCCGCGCGCGAGGTGCACGGGCCACGACGGAGCGAAGGGGCAGTCTGGGGCGTCAAGGTCTTGGTAGGGGCGTCGTGGATGCAAAGGTCTCGGGGGCGCGAGCGAAGGAGGGGCCGTACGGCGAGGCGGCGGCGGCGGCGTGCATAACGGAGGTTGATGGGCCAGGGGAGGACTCGAGGCGAGACGTTGCAGGAGCTTCCGGGGGCTGTGACCCGGATTAAACGGTGGGAATTTGAGCCCTCACATCGGCGTTGGCGGCGGCGATCGTGCCCAGGCGTCCGGGGTCGAAGGAGCGGAGGAATGAAGGGAGGAAGGGAGGAGGGAGCGGTACACCATACATACTTACTGCATTCCGCCAGGGAACTGCGCCGCTCTCAAACTCGAAGCGCGGATCTGGGCGGGTGGTAGTCTTGAGCTGCGAGAACCTTGGGCGATACTATTGCCATCCGCACTGCTGCACAACACACCTAAACAAACGCGTTATTCTCCATGTCCAACGCCTCGCTCCGCGCGCAGGCATTCAACCTCATCTCGGTGATATCCCGCCAGCAGCAAATTTTGGATGGCTTACAGGTACGCCTCGAAAACGTGCAGCGGCGGCTGGCTTCCATCGTCTCTCCAGTCTTGACCCTCCCTCCCGAAATCATGTCCGAGATCTTCGTTCACTGCCTCCCCCCTCGCCGCGACTGGCCATCGTAAATGGATTGGAAGCGCCGCTGCTGCTGCTGCATATCTGCCACGCGTGGAGGCAGGTTGCCGTCTCTACACCCATGCTGTGGGCCACATTGGAGATCGATGCGGAGAGCGTTGGCGGCACTTTATGGACATACTCGAACCATGGCTCTCCCGCGCCCGCCAGTGTCCGCTTTCAATCAAGATCGCCGGTTTTATCAGCGATTTTGCCGGCTTTTTGGAGACACTCTCCCAGCATTCGGGAGGAATGCGATCTCTGGAATTTAATAGCACTGAGCTGGACTTCGAGAGAATGGATACACACCCTCTGGCCTTCCCACTGCTCCAGAATCTCACCATTCGTTTCAGGGGGTATGACCTTACCGACTCAACTTGCGTCAACATATTCCACCATGTCCCGATGCTCCATGAACTGCTCATGGAATTCGCCCCGCCCTCTTTAATCACTCTTCCGTGGCAGCAACTTAGAAATTTACCGCTGCATGGTACACCCTCGTTGAGTGCTCAGAGGCATTGCGCCTCATGCCGAACATCGTATAATGTCGTTTTGACAGCCTTTGCCATGGTTCGGATGATGGTCTCAGTCCTTCGGACTCGATATTCCATCCCAAACTACAGTCGTTCGCTCTGGTGGAATCCAACGCCGAAATTCTACTTCCTTAGCCTGCCCTGCTTCCAGAGCCTTGAAATCCTCAATTTCGGTCATGCCTTTAGTGGCTTTGGTGATTCAATCTTCCGTGACTTCCTGTCGCGCTCAGCCCCCCCACTGCGGAAACTTGTAATCCAGGGCGACTGTGGCACATTCCTTCAGCTCGAATCCCTCTCAACTGTTCCTGCCCTCATCGATCTAGAGATTTGGTGTCCGCCCTCGGAATTTGTGGCGGCTTTATTCGACTCGTTTGTTTTGCTCAACCTCCAACACCTCCAGAGCCTTCTTAGGTTGCCGGGAAGCAAAGAACGAGGCGTCCATATTCGATGTTGTAGAATTGGCGTCTAGAATGAACACCCCCGATCGATCCGTTTCGCCTCAGAATCCAGACATTGTATACCAACTTTCTCCGAAGAGGAACTCCTCCCATTCAAGAAGTTGAAGGAGGAAGGCATAGATGTTTATATCGGCACGGAAACAAAAACATTCGTATGAAAAGGCCGAGGTCTGCTATTATATAGGCTCGTATCCAGCCGTTATAGTAGCAGCACAATGACGAGCAAGCAGGTATTGTGCACTAATGTACCGTTTGTAACACTGAGTTTTCTTCCCAACCTCCGCACACTTTCATTCTTGCCAGTAGGTTGTCAGGAACAAGCAAAGACGGCGGCCATATTCGACCTCAGCGAGATGGCTACGCAGATAACTAACATATATTATTAAGGCGTGTGGATTCGAACATCCCGAAGTCGGTGACTCTCGAATGTACACAATATACTACTGGTAGGTGATTCCACCAGCGCCCCAGTCGGCGCGAGATATTATATGTCAATTTGCTCCAGTGCATTTATTTCTGGCGGTGTCAGTAGCCCCTATTTTTGTTCGAGTTTCGCCATCACGTGCAGTTTATCTTTCTCTTCCATCTTCCACTGTCGAATGTCCACCGCGATGACCCCAGAGTACACATCGGCCAATTTCCGTCGACTCACTGGCTAACCGGTTTCCAAGTGGCATCATCGATGGCGCACTGGTCGACTTGCGCAAGACCGTCGATGCTCTTTCATTGGCCTTGAATTCGGTCCCGGGGTCCGCGCTCTCCCCACCCGCGGAAGAAACAGACACCTTACCCGGGCCACCGACAAGAACTACCGATGAATACCTAAGGGAGCTTTATAGAAGCGTCCAAATGGCCCAGCGGCAGCTCTTGCAGACGCTGTCGAAATACCACTGCAACGGCAGCCAGATCGTCCCAAATCGGCGTCAGACCACCCCTCCGTGTATTTACGCGTTATACGAACTCTCTCCCCAACTGCTCTAAATATCTCCTTCATAATAGGGACGACCCACCCACGCCAAAGGGCGCACTGAAGGACGGGCAACAGACGCCCATCTCCGAATCGACCACGGCATCCTCGATGAAGGAGCTCGAGAATGTATTAACCAACCGGTTCTCAAGCTCCCCTTTCCCCGCTTTCTTTCCAAGAGACACTCCACCCGCTCCACTGGGCAGTCTCAAATCCTCTAAACCAACGCCACTTTATGGATTAGGCTGGGTCCGCGATGCAATAGAAGTTGAGAAGGAGAATCCCCACGACAAATTTCTACGCTTGCCATGGGTGCCCTAGTGCGGCGTTGGAGAGAGTGTGGCCGCATGCAGTTCCTCGAGTACGCCTCCAATTGACTTTCCTTGCTTCTTTATACTGATGCGCTTTAGGTTCACTTTTTTCCCAAAAATCTTTTATGGGAAGTACGATCGCGAGCCCCATATATACCATATATTGGCTTTCAACAATGCGCCCGAGGCTCTTGTCGAGCAACTCGCCCGTGACGACGCGCTTCTGGACGCGGCCAAGGACGCCCTGATAATCGCACCAGGGGATGAGTATACGCTGCGGTGGTATAGATTCCCTGCCACCCCTCGTATTCACTGCAACCCTCGTACATTTCTTATGATTCTCAGTGACTGAGATATATGTTGTACCCATGTTGCCGCTCCCATCTTTTCCGACACTTCGAGCTGCGCCCAACGGTAAAAGCCTCCCTGGAAAACTAGTGTAGGCACCGTTCAAGATTGCCGGCAGCCGGACGCGAAACTATCCCCTCGATGTGCGCTCGCTCCATCGAATCCATGTAGACGTACTGTCAATATTGCAATCCTTGAAGAAGTTTAAGATATGTCGCCATTGTCGCTATTGCCTTCAAGAACTTTCGCGAATCTACGTTGTCCTGTAATCTAGTAGTAAATAAACTGGCACTCAATTCTCGTTCAGTGAAACCTTATACGCAGAGGTCGGTCTCGGAACGAAGCATAGCAAGTCGCACAAACTTGTCAATAAGAGCAATTCATTTTTCTCCAGCGTCGAGCACCAGTTCCAGGCGATGGTGAGTCGCCAGTCGATGCAGCTCCCCTAGGATGGAAGTACTCTTTCAAGATAACTTTTCACGGATCGCGATTCGTGGGCTGAAACGCCGATACTCCTGGGCTGAGCTCTTGATTGCACGGCACATTGTCACTTGTGGATCTGCTGTACGATACGCTTCGCTTCAAGTTGGAAGAGGTCCAATCTGATGGTGTCAGTTTTATCAGTATATTTGGAGACGGTTGAAAGAACGGCTTCCAGGAATCGTAGGTGTTTTTGCTCGCCGAAGTTTAGACGCAGAGGGATGATGATTTTCAGGGCTGGGCGACTGGACCGAAACAACGATACGTGAGAGCATCCTAACATGTCCACCTCTCTCTTCACGAAATTATGACGGCGCGCTGGAGAACCAGGCTGGCATCGAAGGAGCAGTCTGCGGAGGTCACCGCCCGCCCTGTTCGAGCTTCAGGCGACTACATCGTTGGCGGGACGTGGAATTGTGACAGCAAGCGTAGCAGCCTGAGGTAGTAGTTTTCATAAGGGCGACCGAGCCATTTTCTGAGAATAATAGTTCGTGGTATCGCCGAGCAGGATTTTGATGGTAAATGCGATCAGGCCAGAGATCAACGCCATCAGCACGCAGCTGTACACAAGTGTAACACAACACGCGCGCACAAGTCTTCATCGTTCTCATGTTCAACGCCGACCTCCGTGCGCAGGCGCAAGACCTCATCTCGGCGATATCTTGCCAACAGCAGATTTTGGACAGTTTGAAGGCACAGCTGGAAGACGTACAGCGCCAGCTGCATTCCATCGTTTATCCAGTCTTGACCCTCCCTCCCGAAATCACGTCTGAGATTTTCGTCCACTGTCTGTCCCCCTCGCGGCGACTGGCCATCGTGGATGCCAAAGAAGCGCCGCTGCTGTTGATGCACGTCTGCAGCGCATGGAGGGGGGTCGCCGTCTCTTCACCCGTTTTGTGGGCGACATTGGATATCAACGCGACGAGTGTGGCCCCCCATTTCTCGGAGATATTTGCGGTGTGGCTGCAACGTGCCGGCCAGTGCCAGTTGTCCGTGAAGATCGGCAGTTCGCTGTTAGAGATTGGCGACTCGGATTTTGACGGCTTTTGGGGGACATTCCGCCGGCATTCAGGAGAAATGCGATCTCTGGAATTGAATCTCACTAGGCCGGACTTCGAAAGGATGAATACACATCTTCTGGCCTTTCCACTGCTCCAGAATCTCGGGATTCATTTCGCCGAGCATGACACTTCCCTCAAAATGTTCGATCATGTCCCGATGCTCCATGAGCTATGCATGAACTACGCCCCACCCACTATCCTGCTTCCATGGCAGCGACTCACGAAATTCACGGCTAAATGGTACACCCTCACTGAATGTTTGGAGGCATTGCGCCTCATGCCGAACATTGTGGAATGCCATTTTTCCTCCTTGATTGAAGAGGATTCTCCTCCAGCTTCTATTTCCCATCCCAAGATGCAGTCGTTTACTTTATTTGATTCCGCAACCGACATTCTGGACTTCCTTACCCTGCCTGCCCTCCATACCCTTGAAATCCTGGACCCTACCATCTTCGATGAAGACACATTCGATATCTTCTTGTCACGCTCGGCCCCTCTATTGCAGAGCCTTGTGATGAAGGGTGACGCGAACCTTCGTTTCGCATCCCTCATGGCCGTGACTACCCTTACCAAGCTGGAGATTTGGAATCCCCCCATTTTAGGCATAGGAGCTTTATTCGGTTTCTTCGAGAACGATACTTTTCTCCCCCGCCTCCGCACGCTTTCCTTCTTGGGTTGCGAGGAACATGCCCAGAAGGCGTCCGTATTCGACCTTGTCGAGATGGCTCCCCAGATAGCTGACATACGGGGCACTCGGCCGGACTTCCAATCGTTCCGCCTCACCGCAGACGCCCAACGTTATCTCGCAGCTTTCTCGGAAGAGCAACTCCTCCTATTTAGAAAATTGGAGACGGAAGGCATGCACGTTTACATTGGCATGGAAAACGAATCGATTGTACATATGACCCCGAAGCCGGACTGAAATCATCGACTATTGTATGATACTAGCAGCACACTATCTTCTAGACATGAAATATTGTCATGTCTTTGCTTCAGTGGATTTTGAAGAGGAGGTTCTGTTTCGTCTTGAGCCTGGAGCGCTGCAGCCATCCAGGGAGGAAATCCAGGCTCCTCGGAAATGACAGTGAGAATGAGGGAGAAAATCCGCAAGCCGTGTGATTTTGCGAGGCCTAGGTTCGTTGAAGGTCGGAGGTTGCGCTGCAGCCATCCAGGGGAGGAAATCCAGGCTCCTCGGAAATGACAACGAGAATGAGTACAAAGGGGGGAGAAAATCCGCAAGTCGTGTGATTTTGCGAGGCCTAGGGTCGTTAAAGGTCGGCGGTTGCGTTAAAATTACAACACGACCCCAATATAGCGCAAACAGAATACATGTGTAGAGGACGCAGGTGTGAATGAGTAGGAGCAAGGCGCTGCGATCGGATGTGTCTACCGGTCTGCTGTCGTGATATTGGCGTTTTCCGCCGGGATCGTCTTATTGGACGACAGCTCGGACCTACTAGAATAGAATACGCCACTCCTCATCTCGACAAGCGGCGACCAATGTGAGCCGGTAACTCGGTACGTAGCAACTCGTTGTCGATACGAGCCTTGAGGTGCAGAGATTTCGCAGAGGTAATCAAGGTCGGCAGGATTCTTAGTGAATGCTCTCTCTGTGTGCACCCTTGGTATCGCTATTTTCCAGTCTTTCCAGTTTGCGACGACAAATGGTATTATACCGCTTGTAGATCCAAGAATCGCCCGAGCAGACTTGGAGTTTCTTAGGCGGCCTGCCAGCGCCAACGGGACGCAACAGATCTAGATAATTCGGATCGACCGAAAAATGGACAGCATACATGAATGACTTCTCTGGAGCGTTCAGGGTGCATGTACATTAAGTCTGGACCGCCTAAATCTTTGAACATCGCCGTTCTGGAACAATCGTTTTCGGGATAGTCACGGCCGACACAACTTTCCGCAGACAGCTGCTGATTGGAGAAGAGGGTATGATTGACAGTATTCCTGGTGCGGCGAGCAAACGTTTGCCCGTTGAATTCCCTATGGGCCTTATGACCTCGGACCCCGACCTGTTCATCTTGTTTTCATCCCCATAGATCGCTTGGATTGAGTTGTTTTGGAAGGTACTTGAATAGCAGCGGAATCGAACGAAAAAATAGAGACTGCAGCCGTTCCAGGGGTGAACTGCCGGCAGAACCGCTCGAACTAGATTGCTGAGCGAATGAACTTAACCTCGAAAATAAGTCGTCATGCCCAGTGACTTTGGGGCAGCCCAGGAGATGGGCGATTGGGCCCCGTATCGGCAGAGAATTAATTAGTCTGGGATTGGCATGCGATTCGCGCGTCTTTTTAGGTTATTTGCGACGGAGAGCCGACGGGATTCTGCAGTGGACGCACAGATGGACAGTCTACGGAATGTCAAGTCTGGACCCAGGACGTCTAGAGCACGGCCGCCGGTCTGGAGCGAATTGGCGCGTTTTTTATGGGATAGCGTCGACACGTTTTTTCACAGGTCGGCTGCAACATACTATCGCGGATGGATGATCCGCAACTTGCAGAGAAGTGGTACTATTCGTGGCTCCGCGTCGGCGGTGAATATAGACGCGCTGCGCCTTGTGACCGTGGACTTTCTTCAGCGCCTGATTGAGTTGTTGACCAACATCGGAATCGATTGAGAAAAAGCGCTGTTCCTATCTAGAATGATTCCTACTAGACACCAGAACGATTCCTGAAGCACAACTTGGTTTCTGAACAGCCAAGGATCGACAAGGCGATCATCGAGAGAATTTCAGACTGAGAGGGGAACCGGAAGAGAGGAAGTGATGATCATGATGGGCTCCAACCAAGGCCTAGACTTGGCTGATCTCGACTAGTCGAGACTTGGCCTTGTGTAATAAAAAATTCTCGAATCTGCACCCCCTTCCCTCCCATCGTTTGCCGAGCCCACCCTTATAATAATCTCGTCTTCCCGTCGCCAAAAAATCATCCTGCCGTCACCCACTTGATTTTTACGAAAACGACGGCAAAATGGCACGAATCCATCGACGGGACTCTTCCCCCAGCAGCAGGGATGCCTCCTTGATAAAGAAACTAAAGTCCTCGCATGCGGCCCCGCAAGTGGCTGCACCGAGCTGCACACCGAACGGCCTAGCCAATGGGTCTGCATCAGACCCGACTCCGCAGTTCGCAGAGGGCGTCCTGAATCACACCAGCATCGCTCAATTGCACTCGGGATATGCATCCAATGAGCCCTTCAAGTATGCGGTCGTCGAGAAACTTTTCCAAGACGACTTGCTGCAGAAGGTCAAAGACGAGTGTCTGAGTGAGCTCAGTTTCACAGAAAAAGAGACGGATATATACAAGGTGCGTGCGCGCGTCTCGATTCACCCCCCAGACGTTTATAGAACGCCCAGGTCAACCAAACCGGCGATTTGGCCTCGTTGAACTATCTAACGTCCTCCCAAATCTCACTGTTACCAAACCTACTCACCCTCCGCGATGCGCTCTATTCCCCCGTATTCCGCAATTTTCTGCGTGCTGTTACTGGCTGCGGGCCGCTCTCGGGCACCAAGCAGGACATGTCCGTCAACTCGTATACACGCGGGTGCCATCTCCTCAACCACGACGACGTGATCGGCTCCCGCCGCGTCTCATATATCCTCTACATGCCGCTGCCCCATTTCCAGTTCTGGCAGAAAGATTGGGGTGGCGCGCTCGAGCTGTATCCCACCGTCGTAGGCCCCGACGGCGAGCGGGAGCCCGTGTCCATGCCCAGCAAGAGCATTCCCCCGAGCTGGAACCAGTTCATTTTTTTCGAGGTGCAGCCCGGGCTGAGCTTCCACTCCGTGGAGGAGGTCGTGGTCGGCGGGGAGGGCGAGGACGGCCGCGCTCGGCTGAGCATCAGCGGCTGGTTCCATGCCGCCCAGGAGGGCGAGGAGGGATACGTCCCCGAGCCCGCCGCCGAACAACCGAAGAGCTCTCGGGAACAACTCGTCAGTATCGGCCTCATATTCAGCGCGCTAGACTGATCTAGCGCCCAGGCCATGACTTCCACCGAGTTCAAATCCTACCCGGCGGCAGCAGCGGACGACCACCCGCCCGAAAACGCCCTCTCACAAGAACACACGGCCTTCCTCTCCGAGTTTATCAACCCCGTCTATCTCCAGCCGCGCACCATGAACACCCTCGCGTCCCGCTTCATCGAGGAATCGTCCCTCGAGCTTCACTCCTTCCTCTCCAATCAGCTCGCCTCCGCCCTCGAGCCCCGCCTGCGCGAGCTCGACACCACCGACGGCCTCGGTGAGGACCGCGCCGGGCGCGTCCCCCCGCACGCCAGCGGCACCGGCGGTGCGTGGACCGTCCGCGGCCCGCCGCATAAGTGGCGCTACTGCGTGCTCCAGCCGCATGGCGACGCCGCGCAGGCCGTCGCGCCGCGCGCCGCGGCGTCGTGCGATGAGATCCTCCGCAGCCTCCAGGACGAGCTCTTCCCGTCCGCGGCGTTCCGCGCGTGGCTCGCGGTCGTGTCGCGCCTGCTGCCGACGCGCCACTGCGTCGAGGCGCGGCGGTTCCGCCCTGGCTTGGACTACACGCTCGCGACGAGCGAGGAGACGGAGGCGCGCCTCGACGCGGTGCTTGGGCTGACGCCGCATGTGCGGGAGGAAGAGCCAGAGCCGGACGCGCCGAAGCGGGCGCGCAAGTCGGCGGAGGCCAAGGAGCGCGGCTGGCAAGCGGCCGAGTGGGGAGGCTGGGAGGTATGACGTCCCTTTTGCATCCCACTGCTCGTTGGCGCTGACATTTTGCAGTGCTACATGGCGCCGCATAACGAGGAAGATGACCCGGCTGTCTACCGGGCTGGGTCCATTAAAAAGCCAGCGCCTGAGGCGAAGCAAATCAATGGCGAGGCCTCGTCTTCCAAGACGAGCAACGGGGCTAACGGGGCCAACGGACATGCTACGTCGTCGAACGAGGTGGAAGAGGATCTCGAAAATGGAGGCGCCTCCGCCGATGCGTCCATGGAGGATGACGAAGAAGAGGAGGAGGACAGCACATTGCTTACGGTCCAGCCCGGGTTCAATCGTCTGCTGCTCGTCCTGCGAGATGAGCGGGTGATGCGATTCGTCAAGTACGTCTCAGCGTCTGCAGAGGGCTCACGGTGGGACGTCTGTGGCGAATATGAGGTGGGGATGGTAGAGGAGGCAGACGACTCCGACGATTCCGACGCATGAGCACGACTGCTCCTTCATCTTTCACGTACATACATACTCTTACATCCGCACATACGTCTGCATAATCTCCAGCACTCGGAGAGGATGGTAAATTATTGACAAGACGTAGTATACTGTACCACTGTCCGCATCTAAAATACCACCTTTTTGCCTTGGCTCGGCACGATGGCCGCCGACTCGCGTTTGGCGAGCGCGAGTGCAGCGCCGGGCTTCGGGCGATTTTTGGGACCCTTCCGCTCCCTTGCACCCCCGCCGGATTCCGCGTCGCGAGACGCATGCGGCGTCGACGTTTTGTCATACGACGGGCGTCCGCCAGCTCTGGGGGGGCCGAAAGTCGAAGTCGGCGCATCTCCCGCTTTGTGTTCGCGCTCCAGTTTCTTCTCGGCACGCGGGCCCCTCGACTTGGCCTCTTTCCTCCGCTGCGGCACCCTATCGGCACCCCCCTCCTCACGTTTGACCTTGGGCGCACCACGGCGGACAGCATCCGCCGAGGCGTATTCGACGACGAGCTTCCTCCCGTTTAACATGTGGTTTTTGGTGTTGACGAGGACGGACGTCGCGTGCTCGATGGAGGTGAAGTCGACGAAGGCGAAGCTGCGGACGGTCAGAATGTGTTTATGCGCGACACGGGAGACGGACGCACCCCTTGCAAAGCCCGCTGTCCTCAAACGTGCCCATGCGAACTTTTCGTATCCACTTTTCCTTGTCCGCCTCGGGTTTCTCCTCCTCCGCGCCATCCTCCGTCTTCGCCTTCTTCTTTATGGGGCGGTGAGCATCAAAGAGTTCGCGGATGGACTGGTCGGTGGTCTCGAAGCCCAAATTGCCGAGGAAGAGCGTCGGAGCTGGGGGCTGCTTTTGCGCGCGCAGGATCTTTTGGGCGGTCTTCGAGTGTGTTTTGGGCGGCTCCGTCCCGTTGGCAGCTGCCGCTTCAGCCCCGGGGAGGGCGGGCCTTCCGGTAAAATCACCGCCTACACATATGATGAGCGTCGAACAAATCTCTACAACGCAAGCGCTGACCGTCTTTGATGAGCAGCCGCCTGCCGAAAAGATTTTGCTCCGACAACGCTATCGCAGCCTTCTTGCCCTCTTCGGTCGTAAAATCGACATATGCGTAGCTAGATGAATGAATAAATAAAAATTCCTCAATAAAAAACAGACAAGGCGCACCCGCGATTCTCTGCCTTCACACCCGGCGCGGTGGACGCCTTCGTCGGCATATGTATCCGCGTAATCTCGCCTGCGTCCTTGAAGAACTCGGTGAGAGCCTCCGTTGTCGTCTTGAACGTCAAGTTGCCGACCCAGACAGAATTTTGCCGTTTCGAGGGCGCCCCCGCTGCTGCCGCCGAGCCGTCGGGGAGCTTCCGCTTCTTGGCGGGCTGGTCCGACTTTTCCTGCTTTTCCTTTCGCTTTTGCCGGCGTTGTTCAGCATGCGAGAGCACAGGCACATCTGGGTCTGCGGCGCCCTCGACTTCCGAGTCGTCCGAGGAATCGCTGTCTGAATCTGAATCCGAGTCCTCAGCGTCCCGCTTCCGTTTTGTGGGTTCTGGCGTAGAGCTTCTTGAACTAGAGCTGCTCGAGGAGGATGAAGACATTTTGTCAAGAAAAGTATGCGGACTTGATGGTGTGAAAAAATCCGTTTCCTAAAAGGGACCGGCTATCTTTCCTCTTGCCACTATCATGGCAGCGCTCACCCATTCAAATCTGCCCAACCTGACCCTGCTATCCAAGGGAAAAGTCCGCGATATATACGCAACATCTGACCCCGAAAAACTGCTTTTTGTAGCCTCAGATCGGATCTCTGCGTACGATGTTATTCTCAAAAATGTCTGTCTGCATCGGTTCAGCCCTTCATCCTCTCATGGCCAATAGGGAATCCCCCAAAAAGGGAAGCTCTTGACGGAGGTCTCTCTATTTTGGTTCAAGAAACTAGCACACATCATCCCGAACCACTTTATCACGGCGGACATCGATGAAATGCCCATCGAGGTGCGCGAGTACCGCGAACAGCTCGAAGGACGCGCCATGCTGGTCAAGAAGGCCCAGGTTGTACCGCTGGAAGCGATCGTCCGCGGGTACCTCACAGGCGTGTGCTTTCTTGCTCGCAAAAACGGCGAATGGTAATGTATTCCAGGCTCTGCGTGGTCGGAATACAAGAAAAGCGGGACCGTCCACGGGATCGCCCTCCCCCCGGGCTTGGTCGAATCCCAGCAACTCCCCGAGCCGCTCTTCACTCCATCCACCAAAGCGGACCAGGGCGCGCACGACGAGAACATCTCCCCTGCCCAAGGTCTGCTGCTCTCTCGCCGAATTCAAGCAGAGTCGTAACACACCGTTGCAGCGGCAGTTCTGATCGGGGAGGACCTCTACGCGAAGATCTCTGCCGCCGCGCTAGCGCTGTACTCCTCCGCGTCCGTGCACGCCCACTCGCGCGGGCTCATCCTCGCCGACACCAAGTTCGAATTCGGGCTGTTCGGCTCTCCGCAAGAGCTGCTGCTGATCGACGAGCTCCTCACACCCGATTCTTCTCGCTATTGGCCGCTTCAAGGATACGCGGCAGGCGAATCCCAGCCCTCATTCGATAAACAGTATTTGCGCGACTGGCTGGTCGGCACCGGCTTCCGCAAGGGGCTAGAAGCGGGGCCGGAAGGCACCTCGGACGGGTGGGTCATCGAGGACAAGGTCGTGCAGGGGACGCAGCAGCGGTACCAGGAGGTCGTGGCAATGTTGACGAACTGACAGTGCGACATTGAAGATGCCACTTGGGAAGCCGTTAGCTAGTGAATTCACGGAAATTGAACGACAGGTACATACGTTGGGGTTCTGGCGGTGGCCAGTGGTAAACATAGACACGAGGAGAGAACCCACTCGATCCATTCTCCTCAAAATGGACTCGTAAATAAACTAATAATATAACTTGAAAACCGCTATTCAATATACTTGGCACCGCTACTTCGCCTCATACTACATTTCACTGAGAGTCCCTAAGAAATGTGCGAGGGCTGCAGTGAATACGAGGGGTAGCAGGGAATCTATACCACCGCAACGTATACTCGTCCCCTGGTGCGATTTTCAGGGCGTTCTTGGCCGCGTCCAGAAGCGCGTCGTCACAGGCGAGTTGCTCGATAAGAGCCCGAGACTGGTTATTGAAAGCCACGATGTGGTATATATGTGGTTCGGAATCGCATTTCCCATAAAGGAGTTCGGGGAAAAAAGTGACGCTAGTGCGCGTCAGGAATCAGGACAGAGAAGCAATCGAAGTCGACTGGAGGCGCACTCGGGAAACTGCTTGCGGCCGGACTCTCTCCAACGCCGCGCTAGGGCACCCATGGCAAGTGTAGCAATTGGATCGTGGGGATTCTCCCTCTCAACTTCTAGTGCATCGCGGACCCAGCCCAATCCATAAAGTGGCGTTGGTTTATGAGATTCGAGAGTGCCCATTTGAGCGGGAGGACTGTCTCTTGGAAGAAAGGCCGGGAAAGGGGAGCTTTGGAGGCGGTTAGATGACGACTCTTCAAACCAACACAGAGAGCGTACTCTAGCTCTTTCATTGAGGATGCGGGGGTCGATTCGGAGAGGGGCATCTGTTGACCGTCCTTCAGCGCGCCCTTTGGCGTGGGTGGGTCGTCCCTATGAAGGAGATATTTTAAAGCAGTTAGACTTAGAATCCGTGAAAACGGAACGCGTAAATACACGGAGGGTACGGTGGTCGGTTGATTTGGGGAGCCGACCTGGCCGCCGTTGGGGTGGTGTTTCGACAGCGTCTGCAAGAGCTGCCGCTGGAACATTTGGACGCTGCTATACAGCTCCCGGAGGTATTCATCAGCAGTTTTTGTCGGTGGCAAAGAGCCTGTTTCTTCCGCGGGTGGGGAGCTGAGCGCGGACCCCGGGAACGATTTCAAGGCCAATGAAAGCGCATCGACGGTCTTGCGCAAGTCGAACAGTGCGACATCGGTAATGCCACTTGATTACTGGCGTTTAGCTGGCAAATTCACGGAAACTGAACAAGCGTACGTTGGGGCGACTCTGGCCATGACCGTAAAACGGAAGCGACAAAACTTCAAAAAGTTGCACGTGATGGCGAAGCTCAAATAGGGGGTAACGCCTCCAGAAAAGAAAATAAGAAAAACCTATTCTACAGAAAATGCCTGAGTCACCCAGGGAACGAGATTCCATGTAAATCATGCAGACTTCTAGCGATGATAAAGTTATGAGGACTACAAAATAGCCTGCAATTATTACAATCCAACTATCGCCGCGCAAAGAATCTTCAACATGTATGTACCTTCTAGTCTATCTTTCCAGCATCTAAATCGTGTATATTGATCTCCATATCATCATGCATCTAGCACCACTTCTCGACATCCTCCGTCGTTGGGCCAACCGGATCGTCCGAAGCGGCAAGGTTGCATTGGTGGAATGCGCGAACTTGGTCCTTAGAAAAGGCGCCCACAACTGTGTGCAGAACGCCGCGGTTGTGGAACAAGACCAGGTCCTTCTCGCTCCTGAGCAGAGTTAGTGGGAAGATTGTTTGCCAAGAAACAAACGCTCCGCACCAGTCGTGTGGGTAAACCAACTGGATGTGATGTTCAGCTATGTGGGTGCGAGAAGGAAAAGAGCATACCATGGGAGCAATAGCAGGGCGCTGCATTTTATACAGCAGGTCCCGCACCGCCTTGATATCTTTAATGTGGCCACCGTCAGGGTACAGAGCTCCCTCCCGCTTAGCGCCCGCAGGAAGAGGGGCGACGAGAAGTTCCGCGGCGCCGCAAGGATGGACCTGGAAATGAAGCGCCTGCGTGACGGGATTCTTCCAAAGCTAGGAACAATAAATACGGGCTGTCGACGATGTCCTCGCTGCGCTTACAACTGGGAGGATCTTTATTTTCGCATCTTCCCACGGCGGTAATTCATTGAGAGGAAGCTCCAGACCTTCCGATTCGATTCCCAAGCCAGTGGACAGCGCGTGAGCCGGGGCCATCCAGACGTACGGATGAGGCGCGTATTTGACGCGGGACCTCACCGCAAGACTTTTGAGCTCAGCGGGGAGTATCTCGAACATGGTCTTGCCAGAAACAAAGGCGGTAGTACCCAGCGGGACATTCAGTTCGTCGCCAGTCCCATCGTCGTACCTACAAGTCTGTCGATTACCGGAGGGAACGGTTATCCCGTATAAAGTAGTCACGCGAGGCGGCGACAGATCGTAGAGGGCAGCGTCGATGTGCCAGCGGTAGAAGCGTGTTACGCCTTGGGCCTCGTCTTCGGGCGAAACGCGCGTCTTGTGGAACGTGGTGTGATTCGGGTGCTTGAGTCGAGCCTCTGCAAGTCCTTCGTGGTCATACACAGTGCCGTTTCCGATGAGCTGGACCTGCGGCACGCGGGGAATGGTCTTTAGGTCGGGGTGCAGAATGGACTTGGCGTCGCTCCCGGTTTTATTATTCCCGTGTCCGTAGCTCTCCGAGTCCGGGTCAAAGGCCTGGAAGAACAGTAAGATATTACTAATTCGGACGGGTCTAGCTCGGGCGTACCTTCGTGAGCGTGTATTGCTGTTCGGGGGTCAAAACGACGTTTCGAAACAGAAGGACGTCGTGCTAAATTCATGGTAAGTCCCAAGGACTCGTCCGGCGAGTATTGGAGTCAGCGGACGGACCTTGTACAAGGCCTCCTTGACTTGCTCGAATTCCTGGGCACTCAGAGCTCCAGGATCAAGGCCCTTGACTTCGCGCCCAAATTCGGTGAACTTGGCAGCATCACCAGTTTCCGGGAGAGGCAGGGGAAAGAGATCGATGGTCATCATAGTTTGAGTCTAGGTTATCCGATTCGGCATCGCCAGCGCCGAGCGGTCCAAATTTGGACACGGTTGAAACTCGACCAGCTACTTCCAGTCCCTTACCTCTCTATTTCCTCACGGCCACCACTCATTCACAAAGTCAACAATCACCCAGATCTGCAACATAAATGAATTTCTTGATTTGTGGCTCGCTCCCAACCCACGACTCGGAATCTACATGTAACGTCATCCATTGCAGTGCTGACTCGTTCGAGTCATTTGTAGAACATCCGTAGATGTGGCGCCTGGGAGAGACACCGTATAAAGATATTGGCCGCTGCATCAGCCGGAGCTCGTCAGTGTCCCAAATATGCGGAATGATAACTTCCAAATGTATTCAACTTCTTCGCTGAATCTGTTTCTTTTAATCACACGCAGATGGTCCACGTCGGGTCGGCCAGAAGAAAGCATGAAAAGGATGCAATCCCTCCAAAAATTCGGAACGCTGGATTGAATCTCGAACCAAGCACCACTGGAAAATACAAACATGTTCAATTCAGCAAGGAGAACTGCCGTGTCATTATACAATTTTTTCCTAGCCAACAGCCGCTTCTAGACTTTTCTGGCAATAAATGTGGCTGCTGATTGGGCGTCTAGGCCATACGTCCTGGTACGCGAAATCAGAATGGATCTAGCATCTAGACAAGGAAAATAAACGAACAAGTGCGGCGGAAGAACGAGATCCCCGTGCTGGCGAATATTATCACCCGCATGGCAGATAATTTTCGCGTTTGCTGCGTCAATTCCTGCTACCGCCGCCCCGTTATGCGGATCTCCCCGTTCCCATAAATCAAACCTGTGTGTGAGGCCACGCACAGGAACTGCTCACGAAAATAACGGCCGCGTTGATGCAGGCAGAGACATCGGGAGAGAGCTGCTTTGCCGAGTTATGAATCAGTTGACCTTCCTTGACTGTACCCAACAGTCACAAGTGCCGCCTGGGGAGCAGTCTCAGCCGAAAAACGCAGAATCCTTCTGGCGACTTACATTTGGACACGAAGGAGCGGCGTTCGTCAACTATTCACCGCGTCAGCAAATACAACATATCTTACGTCGGATGCCACGGTCGCCGACCCTTGAGCATCACCGCCCTCCAAAAATCCCGGAATGTCTGCTGGGTAATCTACGCCCGTGAACAACAACGACTTTCCGCCCAGTGCAGTCTTGAGGGCTGTTTGAAGTGGTCGGCCAGCCGCAATGCCCAGCGGAGCTGGTTCTGTCGTCCCATGGGAAAAAATACCTGGGCACTGTTATTATCTTCATCAAGTGCCGTATCGAAGGATGTCGCTCGACCACTGGGGCCGCGAAAGCAAGCGGACTGAGAGAAATGAAGAGGAGGAAAGTCAAGAACATTTCGAAATGCCGTGCTTCATGGATTTCTGGAATCTGTTCCAAAACCATCACAGTTTGCTTCCACTATCACGATGAACCCCGGTTACAAGAACCTGAAGAAGCACGCGAACAAGCACACCACGAGGATGGATACCAGTTGCGTCGCTCGGGTTGTATATATGCATTATGATTCAAGCAGGATCTTCGGGTTAGCCTGCGTAAACGGTTCACTGTATACACTCCATTGGCATTTAATAGAGTGACTTGGCTTCTTTGATGGCATCCGAGAGGGTTCAATTGTATTCGGCATTCAGCGTCGTGCTTAAGGTTTTGTCTGACAACAGTTACTATCGAGTTGATTATAGTACATAGGAAGCAACTCAACCGTGGGAACATTCGAGCGAAGCAGGCTTGGCGCTGTTCTTGCGATTCGCTCCAAGAAACTCCGGCGGTGGTCTTACTGCTCGGATTCTATGAGTATTCGTAGAGTTGATAAGCCAAGCGGAAATGTAACAATATAGGCCGCTGGGAGCTCGCGGTCGCGCCCACGTTGATAATTCACACAGTACCACCAGATTGTGAAGCGGAGTGCCCACTCCTTCGACGACCATTTTCAACTAACAGTAGGCTCGACGGTCAAGTACATAAAAAACCCATCCGAGATCCAGCCTGCGCACGAGGAGAATGCCCGAAGTCTCGACGCGGACGCTTGATTAAGCCCCGGGTCCGGCTCCACTGGCACCGCGGCACCTCCGGGGATCGAACCCGGAATCCCCCGGGCCTGCCTTCGAAATTAATCTTGGAATTTAACCACTGAACCACGGTGATCACAAAATGCGGAGGAGGAGGAGGAGGATGTATTGCCGCGGTGGTCCCAATGAGAAACATACAGTTACTGTACCTACATACACAAGCCTATATGTATGCTACAGTCGTGACTACCCTCTCGAACGCTACGATAGAAATGCAGCCGAGGCTGAGATCTTCACACGAAACGAGAAGTTATAGCCGGGAAGAAGGACGAGTGTAATATTAGTGAATGCCGTATGTACCCATCTGGGATGCACCGCTGATACCTATCATAGAAGTTGAGGACTTGACAGGCAAACTTCGCAACGGAATACTCTGGATGGCTTGTCTTGGGCATCCTAGCTTTGGGCAGCGTAGACAATTTGCACGAGTGAGAAACTGGCGCGATGACGTTTGGAGAACCGGGATCGCTGCAAATTAGACCGCTTTTGAACCAACTTGAAGATGCCCTGGAATTAGGCCCTATTAATATATTGGGCCTCGAAAAGCTTCGCGAGATCCGCATCAGGATGTACAATTAAAAGTTGTTACCCCGTGGGGATAGACGTTGACGCGTCGTCAGGGGCGGTGCATCGTGGATCACTGCTTGTTCCAATCGCCCTCTCTGCACGATGACCACGGTACACCAAGCTAGGAAACAGGCCGAACTACAAAAAACAAGACCACCGGGCTCCTCGCCTCCTAAAATCTGTACCAGAAATCGCCGGACTGAGTCTGCGCGAGACGATGGAAATCAAAGGCAAGACGATCTTCCGAATCCGAGCTCGGGTTGTAGATGAGCTCTTCGCCGGGTAACCGCCGGGCTTTCCAAGATGCGAAAATTACGCCTTGCGTCGACGCTCGTGATTCAAGCCCACGCCAACTCGCTTAGAGTGTTTCTGCGTGCATTGGTGGGGAAGATATCCTCAAGACATTATGCATCCGAGCGCAGTCGATCGACAACGTCGGGAAACTTGATGGGAGGTTCTTTGTATTCCTCGGTGCCGTCTGGGAGAAAACCGGGTGCGACACCAGCCAGCTCACTGACTGGTGATACGCTACTCTAATTTAAACTAATCCAACCACCAGGTCGAATTGCCCTAATGTCAGCGCTGGTGGTACAATTACCCTCATCTCAGCATATGTCGATATATCTGACGCGATGAATAGGCCCGCTGGCAGCAGCCTCGCGATGCAATTGTCGGAGAAGAAATCCCTTGACGCGATTTCATATACAACTTGCTCGACCTGACGCAATTCCTGATAAACGGTCGAGAAATCTGGAGAACTACAGAGGGCGGAAATTCCGCAAGGAGCTGTTGCAAAATCTTGTCAATTGACTGGATTTTACGTTCAGGTCTGCTGTTAACGGCGCAAAGAAAACCCGTTTATCGCGTATTCTCGTTGGTCCCCGATCGTTCTTCAAGGGGTATCCCGGCAGCGGCTAATGGGAGTCGTTAATTTCAATCCAGGTTGGAGTCATCTGAAGCATCTTTTGTCGGAGGCTTAGGTGTCTTTTTCCAGGACCTAAATACAAAAGGTTCCTTGCCATAGATTTAGCACAAAATCTGGGTTCCCAGATTTAACAGGCAAAATCTGAGTTCCGGCTTATTCGTCCGAGCGTGGATTCTTGACTACTATTCCTGGAACCGAACATCTCGGAATCGCGCCATCGCTCGCCATCAGATTCACACGGCCAGTCTGTCATATAAGACTGAGAGTCAGACATCTATTTCCCAAGACGAAATGTCCCCTCAACACACCGAATTCGTGAAACGCAATGAGCAATACGTCGCCAATTTCGGCAACAAGGGCGACCTTGCTATGCCGCCCGCCAAGAAGCTCATCATAGGTGCGTCGGACATCTATATCGCGATTTTCGTACGCAGATTGAATGTGACTTTCCAGTGACCTGCATGGATGCCCGACTCGAGTGAATATCGATGCATGTGTCCAGAACGAGGAAAGCTTACACCTGATTTCAGCCCGGCTGCCCATCTGGGAATTAAGGAGGGAGACGCGCATATCATTCGTAATGCGGGTGGTATGGTGTGAGTGTTTTAATCGGGTATAAAAGTCCGTCTGGAACCAACCGGAATCTTAGAAAGGACGAGCTTCGCAGTATCATCATCTCGCAGCGCCTTCTTGGCACTCGCGAAGTCGCAATTTTCCACCACACCGATTGCGGCATGCTCACCTTCGCCTCCGACGACGTCCGCTCCATCGTGAAGGACGCAGCCAAGGGTGATGCCGTAGTGGCCGCGAAGGTCGACGCCATCGACTTTTTGCCATTCAAAGACTTGGAGGGGTCTGTCAAGGCGGATGTGGCCTGGTTGAAGAACGAGCCTCTGGTGTTGCCGGAGACCACAATAACCGGCTGGGTTTATGACGTTAAGAGTGGGAAGGTTTCCCAAGTCGTCTAGTACTTATCGGAACCCGAGCAGAATTACCTTTGTATTTTCGTGCAAGAAGTGAGCCCTGGTTGAAGAAGTTCCAATAACTGATGTTTCCGCCGGAGACTATTAGGATCTGACACCGGGGCAAAAGCCGACACATGTGAACACCACATGTGTCTGCCCTTGCCTCCGGTGTGAATGCACTTGCACTGGCATTTTGCCATAAACTTCCTGTCCAGGCTGAAAGAATAGGATAGGATTGCCGACCCCAGGTCCCGAATCGGAACGGTCGATCTCCGTGCTGTATACAAACGGCGCAAATGTAAGTATGCTACAGATGTATCTAATAATCTCTACTGTTATGAACTAGCCCGTTTCTAATCTATGACTTTCCCCGGGTCGGCCATGCGGCAATTTCCGAATCATGTGAACAGCCCCAACGAGCCGTGGAGTCAAGACCCACTGGCAGTTCTCTGGCCCTTCACAAATCACTCAGTGTCCGCCCTGAAGGCCTTCAATTTGGTTTTCCAGATCGTGAAGGGGTTCCGAAGGGCGAAGGCTTCAAGCTTCAAGCAGTTGAAGGCCTTCATCTGATTTTCTCACTGTCTGGCATCAATGTTCAACCGACATTCAACCCAGTTTTCAGCATAAGGTTGAAACTATGGGAATGATGGCAGAGTCCACCGGGGAACATCCCTGTGGGAGATACCCTTCGGGGTATTCCCCGCACCTCATGCACTTCTGCCAATCCTTTGCAGCTAATGCTGCCTAGCGATTAATGTGTACATATTCCTCCCCTACAAAGGCCATGCATGTGCTTCTTCTTTCTAAAAAAAATACCTTCAATTATCATATGCTAGAACCATGCATACTCTTACTATTGTTGGCACAAAAACAGATTCATCTCTGAAGGCAGCAGCGACAGAGGTAAGAGACTGCTTGGCGGCTAAGCACCACATATGTATAGACGACCGAGTTGCAATCAAGTCCCAAAATACCAGGCGGTGTTCTCAGTGCAGCATGGCTTCAAACGCAGCATACTTATGAAAAGCTTCACTAAATTATCCTAACTAAGCAGGTAGGTATATGAGGTATACATTGGGTCCGAGTGGCTGCACAAAAAAAGACCTTGAGCACAGAAGATATCCCTGCAGACTATCCATGCAGTGCAGTCACCACAGGAATTGTCCTGCAGAGATTTATCCCGAGCACCACCGCAACAAGGGCCTCGCAGATTAAGTGTTGTGCCAATTTGGTCGCGAGTCACCCTGTGTGGCCGAAACATTGCATAGAAGTACCCGCGGCGATATCCCCACAGAACCTTCTCCACAGAGAAGGCATCGCGGCCGAATCGCCGCAAGCAAACTGTCGCAGAGGATCTCCCACATACGAACCGCCGTGCACAATTCACTGCGAGGAATTCCTCGCGGGTGAATAGGTGCACGCTGATGCAGGCAGAGGGACAGGATGGGCAGCAGTGGTGATTGGGATGCAGCTGCTGTTACGGAACATGCATTAGTATTGTTATTGGTAGTGGCAGGGCCTAAAGACGTACCAACTTGGGGCGCACCTGAGGGCTGAAGCGTAGCGAGAGCAGTGAACGACAAGGACGGACAACGAGGGCAGATATGGTCATGCAGGACAGTCTAGCAGCATGTTTGAACTGTGTGGTGAGGTGCAGGGGTAGCATTGGGCAGCCAATGCATGCACACAGAGGGCGCAACAGAGACAGAAGATTCACACATGCAAATCTTCTGCCTGGTGTGGCAGTGCTGCGAGTGTGCTGCAGCGGACTCCCAGATGAATTCCAGATATTGCTGCAGCAGAGGTCCATGGGGTGTGGTTCCACGAGAGGAAGGGCTATAGAACATCGACTACAAAAATGAAACAAGGGAAAGGAACAGCGAAATACTTGCCGGTCAATGGCCCCAGTGAGTAGCGAAGGGCAGAGACAGGAGCTTCTGGCAGAGGCTAAGAGGAAAAAAATGACAAAGAGCACCTGCTTGATCCACTGTCAATTCTCTCCAAGTCGGGTGGCGAGTGTGGCGGCACGTGAGTGAGGCCCTGTAGTGGATGCATGAGGTTACAAGCAGGTGGTTGACTTGGAGCAGAGGAGGGGGAGGCAAGGGCGAACATCAACTGGCATTGTTGTGTGTGGTTGTTGTCATTGGCCGAACCGTGATGGCTGATGCCGCACGGTGCAGTGGTAATCTGTGTGCAAAGAATTCACCAGGCAGAAAGGGCTATGCAGACTTCGCTCCAGTAATTTATGCAGGCACAAACTACTGCCTGTTTTTATGTGAATAGCATTATACGGGGAGAAGTACGTAGGGGGAATCATCACAGACACTTTAGTGTCATGATCTGGAATTCTTTTCCGTTATCCCGGAGTTCAACTCTGTTATTCCGGACTCAACCCCTCCGCGTCCCAATCGTAGGAACAACAATCGGTATTAATATTGCGCATTAACCCTATGTGTTCTGTTACCACAGACACCAAACCCCCTAATCCCCTATAAATCCCTTGGCACTTGTATATAAACCCTGTATTATTCTACTATTCTCTATACTATTCTGGTCTATACTCCAGCTGCTTGTTTGCTTGTCCCTTTCAACTCTGCTTTTCCCTCATCCAGTTGCCTCAGTCGCGTTTCGAGAACCCGACAAGCCGCTGTGCTGACACTTTGTCGCAGGGAATTGGCACCAGAGAATTGGCTGCAGGGAACTGGCTGTGGGCTCCGGCGGTACAGTAGGCGGGATGGTCGAGGTTGGATTTCGACATTTTTGACATCACGTTTCACGTTTCCGGTGATCCGGAAACGTGATGCTGACACGCCAACCGGCGGGCTAAGCGCGAGCTAAACCCCAAATAGGTACAATCTCAAGTCGGGCGGAAGGGTTGTAAAAGTGCGAGTGTTTCAACCAAGCTCATGACCGAGACTGGCAACTGCACGGCACGATGGCGGAGCGAAGGTAGGACTAGTGGGAGAACGAGAGCGTGGATGTGACCGAGAACAAGCGAAGGCGATAGGCGAGACGAAAGCTCGAGCTGGCTTGGGGCGGGAAATCAAGTGCCATATATTGGAACTTCAGTATGTGTATGTCAATGCCAATGAATTCGACCTCCGAGCTGTGAGTTTGAATGCCTGTAGCATGAGTGTGATACTTGTTTAACTCAGTATACCTTGAAATCTTTGATGTGGTCATGCAATTTGAATGCTCTGACATTATATTGCATAAAAGAGTAGCTAGGGCCAACTTAATTGCACAAAATCAGGATGACAGGAATCCGAGTTGAATCGGAAAATAATGTGTTCAGAGATTGATATGTAAGTATGGTTTACCCAAGATAAGCTTCATCATCATCAGAATCTTCAAGAGCAGGTTCGGTAGCAAATCCATCACGTTGGAGACGGAGCTGCCTGCAACGATCCACACATTCATGCTTTTTGAGGAATGTATTGATGCCGGCCACTCCATGGTCGCCAACACCACTAGATCTGCACATATTCTTTGAGTTCATTTAAAAGTGTGGGAGCATGATAAATAACACACCCGTCAAGTGTATGGGACATTACGTCAAACAAGACCTGGATGCCATTGCCGTCCTTGTCAATAGTAGTTTCAGTTTGAATAAATGGGTGAGCATATCATATATGGAAGAAGCCAACTCTCAACACACTTTGAAGATCAGCCAAAACAGTTGACTCCAGGCTGAGGAGGTATGCATAATGAGTAAATGTGTTCAGTGTGCTGCTGAGTTTGTGCTGATGCCAGGGAGGGTACTCATTTGTTCCACTCCAGTGTGACACTGTGCTGGAGCATCTTGGTTCAAAGAGCCAGACAATGATCCCATGATTAGATTCAGATTCAGTCTGTGCACTAGATGCAAGCTGATACTGGTCGAAATAAAATCCAGAAGCTTTTGAGGGTCCACAGGTGTCCTGAACAACCTCAACACCGAGTTTAAACTCAGTGACCTCAATTCCTGTTGGAAAATAAATGTGAATGCTGGTTGATACCGGAAATGAACCCATACCTTGTGTGATCTCAACAGCCTGCTTGTTCGCCTCTGTGATAAATCATTTGAGGAAATAACTGGCCTTGCTCAGACGAGTAACCTCCATCACAACTTGGTGATAGTTTTCTTAAATGTCAACAGCTCCTTATCCAGCACCGATGTTGAAGAACCGTTTGGCGACCCACGAGAGCCCATCAAGTATAAGTATAACCTTTGAGCAGGGGAGTGTAAGAAGGACAGCAAGATATTGAGATATAGTTTGCCTTGTGAACCTTTTGGGTCTTGCCTTGATTGAATGGTGCATCTTGGAGAAGATAGGTGAAAGTGGTGAGCCTTTTGTGGTCATTGAGATCTGGGAACTCAATGTTCACCGCTCCATCATTCAAAATGGATACCTTGGCAAATGTAAAGGTGATCTTTGAGAAACGAGGGACATCTGCAAACTCCGAGCGCAAAGGAACTGGTGTGGAAAGCTCAGCTGATGAAACATTCAGAAGTGCGAATGGCTTTGGCATAATTACTCACTGCGAGCCTGTTTGGAAGAGGTGAGTTCCTGCGTATTTCTCTGGCTAGTCTTGTGCTTCCGGTTCTCCTTTTCTGTATGGACAAAATACGGTGCTTGTGTCCCTGTCAAAGTCTCTAACTACTCCAAATTAATTCATCTCAGAATGGAATAGAGTGAAGCAGACCACCTACATCTATGACCGAGATGAAGCCATCGAGATAAATTGAAGGAGCTGGCAATCGGAGGGCTGTAGGGCCTTGCATGATCTTCTTCGGATGGTTTCCATGAACACATTTATGGGTGTCAAAGAAGTGCCCTAACGTTCCATGCATGCTGTGGGGCTCAACTCCAACATTACCGAGCAGACACAGTGAAACATGCTCTCTGAAAGAAACAGTGAATCAGGTAACAAATTCTTAGGCCTCAACACAAATACTGATGGGGCCAGACTTTGCGAGCAATATTTCTCCCAATCGAGGTTCCAGTGACGAAGGAGATGAGTCAAGGCATCTAAATATCTCGGATGGGGAGGTGGTTGAACGAGCTAAGGCAACAAGTAAACTGACCTGTCGTTGTCATATCCTCTGGGAATGAGCGAGTACTAGCATTAGCCAGAATCCGAGTTGCATCTGTGCGAGAACCACTAGAGGTCATGGGAACAAGATATAGGGTGATCTGCCTTGCAGTACCCTAAGTCGGACTCAGACTGCTTCATAAAGCCTTGGGGAATATTCTGAGCATTTACGGCTCAGCGTGGCAGCTTGGGGGGAACTTGAGCGGTGTTTGCACATGCTTTGATGATGGATCAAGGATTGTGTCCGGGTTATGAAGGGTGAACTACCATGGAAACTGACTGTGAAAACATTTGTGGGGTCTATATAGGTTCCACTCCATCTGGTTTTAATCCCTCACAGCATTACACTCACTGAGTGTGGCAGAAAGTGGAGTTTGGCCATCGGCAAACAGGATGAACCCCCCGTGTGCGGAATTATAAGGTACTAGGCAAAACCTTTATTTTTCCCGGAAGGAGGGTGGAAATACGGACCAGAAACATGTATGGATCATGTGAATCGGTCCACAGGCTGATGAGATATGGAGAAACCTGACTGGATGCCCATTTAATCATGTCCTGATTTGTGGATCAAACATGCTGCGGATAGGGACCATGCAATTCATCGGCATCACGTTCCGGATCACCGGAAACGTGAAACATCATGTCAAAAATGTCGAAATCCAACCTCGACCATCCCGCCTACTGTACCGGCGGACTGTCCACCATCAATACTCCGCCATCATCCCCATAGTCCCATCCCTCTCGTTTTCAGAGTCCAAATGGCTAAAAAGTCAAGCAGGAATATGTGAGTCATATGTTCCACCTGCCAAGATATTTCCCTCCATTCCATCTGCGAACATCTTCACCAATTCCAACCGCCATCATCTTCAGGCAGGCATGAGGCATTAATCCGGTCAAAATTTGGGTGTCAGTGGAGTCCAAGCTTTAGATACATGTCCTTCCCTCGTTGTTGGCTGGTCATTAGTGCCGCCTTCTGGTTCAAAGTTGAAAAATTATGTAATATATGCACGCGATATCTGAAGGCCTTCTGAACGGCACGAAACTCAGCCAAAATTTGTGAAGGCCTTTCCGAAGGCCTTTAACATTGAAGGTCTTCGCCCTTCGGGCAAATACTGATTAATCACTGCCATTTACATGAACCATAAGAGCGATCCGTCTCGCGATTTCGACTTTGACACACAAATATATTTAAGCTTACCTGGATCCCGCCAACCGAAGTTGAAGTTGCCCACATCTCCTCCGTCTCGTATGGCCAGGCGATCCTTCACAGCGCCAAATGTCGTGTTCGCCACCTTCCTTGCTTTTGATGCCTTCTCGGCATAATGTGCCGCGAACATGTTGCGGTGAGTGGAAGTAAACCACATCCCGATGTACTTGAACTTGGGAAGGAATTCCACAATGTCCTCGCCTATGCGCAGGACAGGTAGAACAACAGGAGGGGGCCGAAGATCATGTACTTGGACTTGGGTGGGCTTATGAACATGAACTTGCGGCGCGACCACAGGTAGAAGATATTGATCTTGCCTTGAAGCTTGGCCACCTACGTCGTGAAGATTGTGCCATAGTTGGCTTGCCTCCGGCGGACCGACTCAGGCCTGAGTGACCGGGGGCTTAGTGAACTCCATCCTTTTTCAAACTTGACTGTAAACTGTAGCATCCTCGCTGGCGTGCTGTACAGTCGAAAGAAAAGGCAGCAGCTAGTGATGTTTTGGCTTTGGCTTGGCCTGAAGGCCACAGCTTTGGCCTGGCCTGGGGTGGCTTTGGCCCAGTGAAATCCCAGGCCGGGCCATACCATTTGGCTTTGGGTTGGCCCGGCTTGGCTTTGGCCTGGGCCCCGGCTTGCCAGTGAATTTTCCAACCACTCAAAACAAATCTAAAAAGTGTTCAAAAGTGTTCCAATGAAGCCCTGTAACAGAAAGACATGTTCCTGGGTGTTTCTGAATGCACAAAGACTTGAGAACGGCAAATCAAAGCTTGAAAAAATCACAACCGATTTCAGCAACCGGAAGTTTAGAAGTTTGGGTCCAGATATGATGATTCCGTAGGGTGTGGAGCATAATCATGGCCACTAGTAATGCAACTGATATTTTTTGTGCACTCTCGAGTCAGTGAATTTTGCTCATACAGCCAATGTAAAGGGTACTTCAGAAGCCGCGGCTTTTTGGCTTGGCTTTGGCCTGGGCAATCATGAAGCTGGGCCAAAGCCAGCCCAGGCCAAATTTTTGGCTTGGTTTTGGCTTTGGTACCAAAGCCAAAAAGCCGCGGCTTTTTGGCCTGAGGCCAAAGCCAAAACATCACTAGCAGCAGCCGTGTCCTGGCAACGAGCATCTTCAATTTTCAACGCCAGCCCGAAAGGACCTCGCGACCTCGCTGGATTCTAATTTCTGAACTTAGACCTATAGTATGGCGACGTGATCGTCGTGTCATTGATCGAGGCGAGCTCCAGCTGGCAGACGGCAAAGTACACGTTCCAGAACCCCGGCGATGCGGTATCCCCGGTTAGAAGACCAATGAGACACCGGAAGGCGGCGGAGAATGCCCCGTCGCTCTTCACGACATACAACATCCGAGCGTACACCATCCAGATCCAGTCGAACCAAGGTCCCGCAACCCCCGCTGTGTACAGGAGAGTCCAGAGCGTCGCGATATCCGTGGTGGGGGCTCGGAAGGCATTGGTCATGTCCGGACGCGAAGAAGACAGATGGTTTTCCCCTCCGCGCGGGCTCGATCGATGGCGCAGCGCAGGATGAAGGAGTTATCGTCCGTGCGGCGGTTCAGCTGGAACCCATTCTGGGTCGACAGAACGATCTTGTTCAACTTCCCCCACTCCCGGAGCCGGTCATCAAACAAGATGTCAAGCACTTAAGCAAGCAGCACAAGTCCGAGTCGTGGATCTTCGCGAAAGCTCCCACGGTTGAGAAGCTGTGTTAGTAGTAACAGTTGTCAGACAGACCTTCTGATTCTTCAGCTCGCGACACTGCACCGGACCACGTGTAAGCACAATTGAACTACCATCGAAGAAACCGTTCGTGGGTGCTGTCTAACCAATGCCAGTCGGAAGTAACATACATCAAAACGCACATCCATCGTTTTTGCAATTCACTCTAATGAGCCTAGAAGACAGACGGAGGCAATGCAGGTACACCGATGAAAATCTCTTAGCAACTCACCTCTAATGTCCCATTGAGCTGCAATTCCGATCAAACGCGCCTCGTTGCGCATTCAAAGAGCGATCTTCACCGCAGATTTGCATTTGCGCATATTGGGCACCGTCATTGCGTCCGTCCGTCCTCGCCCCTCGCGTGCTTGCTGGCATGGTATTGTACCCGGATTTATTGTATACGTTGGCAACCCGTGGACCCGCTCCTAACAGGAATTGCACCCACCGTCTTTAGTCAAGGGGGACGGGTGCAGTCTCGCCCCTTGACTAAAGACGGGTGCAGTCTCGCCGTATAAAGGTTCTAGCAATGCAGGCCAATTGAGCCAATTCGAAAATGTTCTTTGCCTTCCTCCCCTTCGTTTCTCTTACCCTCTCTGCTTTCGCGACCCCAGTGGTCGAGCGCCGAGCCGCTTGTTCAGATGTCATGGTATAGCCTCCGCCAGCGCACTTCACCAAAAATAATAACAGCCCCCAGGTGATTTTTGCGCGCGGGACGACGGAACCAGCGCCGCTTGGCATTGTGGCAGGCCCACCACTGGAAGCGGCCCTTAAGACGGCGTTGAATGGAAAGTCGTTATCGTTCGCGGGCGTGGATTATCCAGCAAGCATTCCTGGATTTTTGGAGGGGGGCGACCCTCAGGGATCGAAGACCATGGCATCCGACGTAATATGGTTCAATTCAATCCGTTGGTGTAACAGTGCTGACGCTGAACGTAGTTGACGAATGCGGCTAACTCGTGTCCGAACGTAAGTCGCGCGAGGGATTCCGTTTTCTTCGACTGAGACTGTTCCCGCAGGCGGCAATTGTAACTGTCGGGTACAGCCAAGGAGGCCAACTCGTCCACAACTCGGCCACGCAGCTCTCTGCCGCTGTCTCTTCCCGCATCAACGCTGCCGTTATTTTCGTGAGCAATTCATCTGCGTAGCCCCCTGTGAGCCCACATTGATTTGTGGAAATGCAGGGTGATCCGGACAACGGAACTGCGGTTGCAGGAATTGACGCGGCGAACACCAAGATCATCTGCCATGACGGGGACAACATTTGCCAGCATGGTGACCTTATTCTTGCGCCGCATTTGTTCGTCCATATTCTTCATCTTGATTTGAGGAACATTCTGATTTCGCGGACAAGGACATACGGCGAAGACGCCGGGTCGGCAGCCGCATTTATTGCCAGTAAAGTTTAGGGAAGTGGTGTTTGCTTGCGGACATTTTAGGGTGGACGGACGGTAGTAGAACTTATCGTTTTTTCTTTTACTCCTACCGGAATAGAGAGGAAAAACCTGTACTTGTGACACGCGTGAACGCAAGGAAAGTCGACCAGTGCGACAATTATTATCCTGAGTCTTATCAGAAGCTGGAACGGACCGAAGGCATGAGGTGAATCCGCTGGTAATGCGGACCAAAAGCTTGCAACACGCGTCAATGGCGTTCCTGCTTGAGGTTGATATGATAATTACTGATATTCGAAGAAGCGCCTCCTCACTGGAGCATTGGACCAAAGTAGAATCGCCCGTGAGTACCACTGGCAGTCAGTACCAGTCCCATAGTGACGCAAATGGGTCCATCGATTCAGACTGATTCAGATTTGACGACGATATGGTCAATTATAAAAAAAAAGAGAGCCTGAAAAGCTAGCAAAAACAGGGTGGCCGGGTGGCCGTGGAGCCTGGGCGTGTGTTTCGAGGTTGGAGCGTGTTTGGCGCGCGAGTGGCGAGTTGCTATATTTGAAACACTGCCGTTCTTAGCCACTTCCCTCCCTCTTGCCTTCATCCACCACTACAATGTCCACCATTGAAGTAATCGAAGATCCCTCGCAGCTCCCCCCCTTGCGCCGCTCCGCTTCAAACCCGAAACCGAAAGGCATACTGAAGAACACCCCCCAGGTTCCAGGCGGGGCCGGTGGACAGTTAGCACCCGAGCAGTTCTTGCATCGATCTTCAGTCTGACTATTCTCAGCAGCTTGCAATGGGATGAGGAGAACCTTGCCCTCACGGAAATCCAGAAGGACAGTCTCATGAAGATAACGGAGCCGAAGACGCCGTATGTCAGATACAACGCGGAGACGGATACAGTGGAGGGAGGTTCGCTCAAATCTACACCCTTGGCGCGCAAGTACGCTCGGAACTGACTGGATGGCAGAGATCCCGAATCTGGATTTAAACGGACAGTATGTGTGGAGCAATGGAACGAGCAATCCAACCTCGCCCATTCTGTCGCCCTCGCCGACGGCGGCGGATGGTTCTGGCCCTTCGTCGCGGCGTACCTCGTTCTCCAGCAATGGAATATCTGGCTCCGTCTCCGGTCGTTCCGGGAGCGCATCAGGGCGTTCTGGGAGCGGCAATTCGAGTCGGAGCACGAGCTTCAACCTCCCGAGCGACGCGAGACGGGAGATCAGAGCCGACGAGCGGGAGACCGGCGAGGAAGTCGAGCTCGGTGAGGAGATGGATGAAGAAAGTACGTTGACGCGCGCAGTTTCCTACTCGCCAGCTGATCAAGCATTTCAGCCGCCGCTAAACATGCAGCCTTCGTTCGCGCACGCGGACGGCACTATTCCAACGAGGCCGAGGCGATGAAGGTACGCTATTGTTACGCTGGATATCGATCGTATCTAATCTACAAACGCAGCTTGCGGCCAAACTGCTGAGCGAAGAAGACGACGACGCTCACGACGCCGATGATTCAAGTGTGTCCGAGGTTCCTCCCATGCCCGTGAGGATGAACGGCGTCGGCCATTAACGCATTAACTGCAAAGAAGCACATGTATATATGTACTAGTATTTTTCCAATATTCCCTCGTATCTCTTGTCTATATATAATGTGCAGAACAGTGTTAACGATTTAATTCTGTGACGATAAGCAAGCCGCAACTCACTGATTGGCAATCCGACCAGTGAGTTGTCAGCCGTGTATTCGCTGCTGTGTACATTGACTACAAGCACTCCCGATATCTGTTTACAACATTATCCGATGTCCATGTCCCAGTCGGTCCCCATAAATTCAGCCATCCGCGGCAGCTGCCAATGTCCCGCCCTCTCGCCAATCATTCACAACAGCCGACGGCCATCTCCGCTTTAGTTTAACACCGCTAAACGGGCGCACCCCGAACGTCAGTACACACTCTAGCCGTACAACACACACCACACATGCACTTGGGCATTCTTATTTGTTTAATTATTGGGCATTGAATTGCAGCATCATCTGGCTCTGGAAGGGCCCGGTGTCCAACACGGGCGACCCGGACGCGGACGCGAGCTCAAAATCCTAGTATCGTAATGTAGTTTTCACCAGCCACGCCGGCGGAGGCATGTGGAATTAGGATGAGGGTGAGATAGGGGGGGTCGTCAGCGACGGAGAGGTCAGTGACCATGGATACCTACGTCGACTGGACGAGGGCATGGCAACGGTGAGACGGTGGCGGCCGGTCGGGGGCGGGGTTACGCACCATGCATGCTGGGAAGCCGGCTGGTGTTCAGCCGCGCGGACGGCGCTTGGCGCAGCAGCCGGAAGTCGTTGTTGGCGTACGTCTTCGTGAGACCCGTCGCCGCGGGCGAGCGAAGGAGGCCGGTGGGGGACGTGATGATCCCCAAGATGTCCGGGGTGTTGGACGTGCCCTTGGGCGTGCTGGGGGGCGAGGCCATGGGGTGCAAAAGCTCCTCTAGGTCTTGGAGCGACAGTTCGAGTCGGCTGGGGAGCGCGACGGACGCGGGGATCATCGCGTCGTCGTCATCTACGTGTATGCTTGCTTTTGTGCTCTCGAGGGTGGCAATAGAGGGAGGGGGAAGGGTCTCTTCGAGTTTGGTGTATACTTGAGACAGAGAAGACGCGGAGATGCCGCAGAGGGTGCTCATATTCGAGCTGCTTTGACTAACAAGCCAGACTAAAATGGCGAGGACGGTCTGCGCGGTCTTGGCGTTGAGCTCGGTGCGGGCGATCGCAGAAAGGGTTTGCCCGATCTCAAGCCTCAGCATCTCGCGGTGCTCCAACTCGGAATCAGCGGGGAGCTCTTTGAGGACGTTGAGCAAAACAAGCGGTTGGTGCTGGAACGCCCGCAGACTGGTCAACACGAGCGCAAATTTGAGCTCGGGCCCGAACGCATCGGCGCGCGGAGCAAGCGTCCGGGTGAGGTCGTCCAGTACAGGGGAAACCAGGTGCGTGTCGAGAAGCGCCGTGAGGCACACAGCAAGTGTCTGCGACACCTCGGGGACGGACGCGATGGTCGAAAGGCACCATTCAGCGATACTGGACTGTCCATTGACGAGATCGGAGAGGAACCGGAGCACGAGGAAAACCTGATGATGCCTGGCGACCTCAAGCTCGCGGGGCGCGCCCGAGTGTCTGACGACCTCGAGCGTCTGAGACAGCATCTTCAACTCCTCAATAAGCAGCCACTCGCCGAGCCCAATGACCCCGTCATCCAGTCTGACCAGCCGTGTGATGACATGGGCCTTATTTCCCGGATCCAGCAGACGGAAAAACGCCCCGAGCTCGGGAAGGACACTGGGCAGCACTGATGTAACCCATTGGTCGTCATCCCCAGCGGTCTGCGGCAGTGCGTGATCAATCAGCGCATAGACCTGCAGGAAGTGGGCCGCCGGGTCGCGGCCGCTAGGACGAACGCCGTGCTCGAGCAGGGTACGGAAAACGACCTCCGCGCCGGGTTTACTTGGCTCCGCATACACTTCCGGCTGCGAGAGCCTGCTGACGAGATCACGACATGTCTGCCGCACGTCCCCCGCCGCCGCCGCCGTCGCCGCCTGCGCCCCGCACGCAAACACATCCGCAGTTCCGGCTATCAGATCCCGTAATGCGCGACTCGTCATGGGCAGCGCGGGTGTGAGTTGCGCAATGAGCCTCAGCAAATCGTCGGCTGTGCGGAAGAGCTGCACGAGGAGCGCCGGGTCTACGTGCGGGGGCGGCGGCGCGAGTGTGAAGTGCCCGTTTAGGTCATCCGCCACGCCCCGGAAGATATCCGCGAGGCGCTCGACGAACCCGTGCGCCTCAGGCTCTTCGTACCAGAGCGCCTCAAGTATGCGCCATTCGCCCGAATCAGCGTCGGCGAGCTCCCGCTGGACGATTGCGAGCGACACGCGGATGGTGCGCAGACGCCGGAGCGAGAGCGGGTGCGAGCTGGACTGCGAGCTGGAGAACTTGAGCTCCTCGACCGCCGAGGGGAGGCCGTCCTCGGCTACGAGCGCGACTTTCCGCATGGACAGCCGCTCGTGTTCCGCAATGAATGACAAAGGCGGGTTGAGCGAGAGGATCGTTCGCACGACGTCGTCCCGCAGGATTGCGTGCGGGTCCTTGGTCAGATCGGCGAGTATCTGCTCGGCCAGGATACCGGACCTGCGCGGCGGAATGTTGTCCGTCGTAATCCACTCCAGCCGCCGGGTAAGCTGCCGCAAGAGCAGCAAGTGATTGACAATCTGGGAGTGGGTCAGCATCCCCCGCCATCAGCCGTATTCGAAACCGACCTCGCGATATCCATCGACGTTCTGCCACAAGCGCAGTATCGCGAGCGTCTGCGCGCGGCAGTCGTCGTTACCCAGGCTGTCCGTCCACGCCCAGACCGCCAGCACGCTCGCCACGCCGATGTAGGCCCGCGTGAACGTGACCAGCTCGTCGTGGGTGATTTCCGCCGGGGGCACAAGGCGGAGCAGCAGCACAGGGGGCGGCGCGCGGTCGACGGGGACGGGGTTCTCCGCAAGCTTGGCGACGAGGTTCGGGTGGTTGAGCATGGTCTCAAGCCAGATGCCGATCGACTGCTCCTCTAGCCCAACGTCCATGAGCATCCGCGCCGACTCGTGGAAGTCGCCCGCGGGGTTGGACAGCGCGTCTTCAAACGCTTCCCAGCGACGAATTCGGGCGCCGAGGCGGCGGGCGGCGGCGCGCGAGTGCTTATCTGTCGTCAGACTTGCGTCGAGCTTGTCGAGCTCGTCGAGGAACCAGCTGCTATTCAGGTGCCGGGCAATGTCCGCGTTCGACACCGCATCCAGGAGGCGAAGCACCGTCGACTCGTCCATCGTCTGCGCGTCGAAGACCGCGTCTAGCTCCACTTGTTGCTGTACATGCCGTCAGAGTCGTTCTCGTAATGCGACGCGACTCACCAAGAGCGTCCGCGCCATATCGGGGTGCTGCGGAGCGGCGATGCTGAGCAACTTCGCGACCAAGTAAGCCTGATTACTGCTCTGAAAATAAAAACGCGTTCACATATTAATAAGTCCGGCGCAGCAGGTGAAATGCGGCGGACCTTGGGTCCGACGGCCTCGGCGACCTTGGCCGCGAATGTGGAGAGCGCCTCGTACGATATGTCGTTCCGTACCGGCTTGGCGGTGCACAGCAGCGCGGCGTCTAGGTCGAATGGCTCGCTCTCGGCCGAAAGGTCCGCATGCAGGTACGGGAACTCCGGGAGGTCCCAGTCCTCGTTCGAGGGTTTTAGGCAGAACATGAGGCGGATCACGAGCGCTAGCGGCGGCGAGTCCGGGATCAGTGAGAGGAGCTGGGTTGCAAGGTGAGTCGGGTCGAGCATGCTAGATGGGTCGACAGCCTTGGAGACTGGACGAGGCTCGACGATAGGCAGCGGTTTTAGCTCGTGCGCTATTTCCGGGGCAGAGTCCGACACGGTCTCTCCGTAGATTGCCAGTGAGAGGCTTTGGAACGCGCCTTTGACTATCATCAACCGTGTGGCGTACTGCGGGAATTAATTTAGATAAAATTTTGAACCCTGGGTCAAAGGCCGCAACCGCTGGTTCGATTCTCTCGAAAATTGGAGCATCGCAAACCGCATCAGCCTTTGAATAGTCCAAAGCGCTGTGGTACACATCAAGCACCAGGTAGATAGTACCTTTTGACCCAGGTTCATTCACGCGAATGACCCACCTCAGTCCCCATGTCAACCGTAAAATCGACCTGGCCGCCGGCGTAAGCAATAGATGTAGGTACCAGCGCGTTTGCGGCCCGCTGCTTGTCCTTGGCCTCGGGCGAAGTTGGGTGCGCGTTGAAAAAGACGTCGAGAAAGAAGGCATCGGGCTCCGTGCAGCTGTACAGATTAGAATGAGCCCGTATTCATACGAGAGCGCAGAACGGACGCGACGAGCTCTGGCGCGTGCTGGAAAGGCTGAGTCCCCGTTGGAAAGACGCGTATAAAGGCGACGCGGATAGGAGCAGCAAAGCGGATTGCGGCGAGGCCCGCGAGCTCATCTGGAATGAGTGTACACCAGTGCAGTAGAACCATGGGGAATGCGATGGAAAGGGTTCACGGCAAGATGGGTGTCGGCCGCCAGGCGCCGGTAGTGATGGGACACACGGATTTAAGCCTTGACCAGAACGGCCGTTCCTCGATGAACCGACCCACCACAATCAAGCTCCCGGCCTTGGGTATAGACGTCTCCGCCCAACCGCTACGAACGCGGCCTCGCAGCGGGAGCATCGTCAAAGTCGAGCAGGTCGGCGACGGCTCGGTCGAAGAAGTTTTGGACCGGAGCGCATATGTTAACATCAACGCGGACTGGGTCAATGCAAAAGGTACGCCGCAAGACAGGTAACAGCCCGGCGCGGAGATGAACCCCACCAAAATCTAGGCGCATGGCTCATCCACGTCGTCCTCATTTGTCTGGGAAAACTCATCATCGACACCGTCCCGGGGATGACCCAGGAAGTTAGTTGGACCCTCGTCAATCTCTTTTATCTTGCCGTGAGTTGTCTGTGGACTGCTTGTCTCGCGCTTCGCTGAGCCGGCGTGCGTCTAGCTCTCGTATCTCATGTTCCACTGGGTCACCGGCATTCCGTTCGAGAACGACCTCCACGGCGGCGCGTACGACGACCTGACGCTTTGGGAGCAAATCGACGACGGCGCCCAATACACCCCTGCGAAGAAGTGGCTTTTCTCCGTCCCCGTCGTTCTGTGAGCGCGCCCCCACCGCGGCACAAGACCACTTCGATTTACCCCCCTCCGAACCCCTAGATTCCTCGCGTCGACGCACTATACGAACTACAACCCGTGGCTCTTCGCCGTGAACATCTCCGCGCTCGTGTTCGTGCTCATCCCGAAGCTCCCGCAGGTCAGTGCCCACGCACGTCTTCCTAGCTTACGTCAGCACTAACACGCACACGTTACAGCTCCACCGCCAGCGCGTACGATTCATGCAGGACGAGGCGTCGGGCATGGCCACACCCGTCACCCCCATGTTTGCGTCGGGGCCCAACACGCCCTCGGGCCTGAGGGACATTACCGAAGCCCATTTCAAGTAGGGGATATCAAAATTACATGCAACCCCGATTTTGTATCAATAATACCTAGAACACGCTTTTGCAGTGGTAATATTAATCTACTCCGAGTCCTGTGGCCGGAGCCCTCTTTGAAATCGCCGTCGGATCATCATAACCCGCCGAAGCAGCAAGAACATATATGTCGCGCAACGGGCTCGAGACACCGACGAGCACGCAGCTTGTGGAACCGCTTGCGCGTATAATGGCGATTACACGTCGAGTTACACGGTCTTCCGAGCTCTTCCAATTTCACGTCCACTCGGTTCGACTCGGTTGGCAAATTGGTTCAGGAAGAGCCTCGGGTGACCGTGTAACTCGACGCGTCATCACCATTACACGCGCCAAGATAAATGGACGATGATGAAGAATATTATTCAAAGCACACAGGGAGGTATCAGAATGGGAAGGTGGCCAAAATCCAGAGAGAGCTGACTAGAAATCGAGGAGTTGGATCTTTTCAGCATGCCTGATGGCTCTGCCGTTTTTCAATTAAAGGAGTCTCACGCCGCTTTGGTTTGTACGACCCGGAGTATTTCTGTAGCGTCTTCAGCCGTCAAGTATTTCAAGGGTCCGTTCGACAAAATTACACGCGAGATCGCGTTTGGATCAATACAATAATCTACTGGGTTGTCTTGTATTGCTGCAGTCGCAATCTGGTCCAAAGACTTGAGCTTCATGGGGCAATCAGGTGCGCGGATTCGAACGTACAGATTCCGCAGCAGCATCAAAATTGTTACTTTACCCACGGCGGGGATGTACAGCGACGCCTGGAATAAATCAGCAAACGAAAGCGGGGTGACAAACCCGTACCTTATCCCGCACATCCTTCTCAAAGTTCTTGTCCGCCGCGACGTTGACGCACACACAGCCGTCCTTGAGCCACTCCGTCTTCACTTTGTATGCGGCGACGGGGACCGCGGAGACGACGACGTCCGAGAGCGCGAGGCACTCTTGCAGCGTCGCGGTGCTGGGGTGTACGACATGCCGCGGGTGGTAGCGCCGCGCGGCCTCTGCCGACTCGACGCGCGGCCGTTTCGTGTATTCCTAAACGCGCGCAATTATATGTTTATGCATATCAAACGAGTGGATCAACCGACCTGCAGCGAGTCGATGTCCACCGAGAAGACGCGCGCACCGTCGTTCGCGAGCAGCGCCGCGAGCGGGCGGCCGACCACCTCCGACCTGCGCACGAACATCAACGTAAGCGGGACGCGGGTAGGGACGCGCGCACCGGTTGATGACAGTGATCGTGCGCCCGTACGCGCGGTCGCCGTACGGCAGGATCCTGTTGTACACCCCGGCGTGCTCGAGGCACTTGACGATCGCGAGGGGCGTGCACGGGATGATGGACTTGACCGTCCCGGGCGGCGGGTCCTCGCTTTCTATCGGGAGTGAGGCGGCGGCAGAGGGCACACCGGACGACACGAGCGACTGCGGCTCGATGAAGCGGATGCTGGGTGCATGGAGGGTTACGCGCGTGTTTATTTTATTTTGCTTGCTCACTTGTGGTACAGGTTGTAGTGGAACTTGAAGTGCAGGCCCTCGACGTCTTTGTACGGCGACACGACCTACCGCGATAATTCATCGACGCGCCCCCCGTAGTGGAACAACACACATGCGTACCTGCTGGAGATAATGGTCCTGCGCCTCGCGTTATTCAGGCGCTGCATGGACGGGCACCAAAACCAACCTGTTGCGGACCGAAAATCGGATAGTACACCTTCATAGGAGGATTGATTCCTACACAATCGCGTGGCCCCGATACATAGATCTCACCATAATGCCATCGATAGTGTCGTCCTCGTTTGCCTCGATAATAGCCTCTTCGACGCCCTCGCCTTCGCCCAGATCACCCGTGTCGGCGGCCCCAGTCGTCTTGAGGATAAACTCGACGCCTAGATCTTCACACTGTTTCTTTGTAAATTCCGCGTAAAATTTGCTCGGGGCGGAGGATGTTGCCAGGATGCCGACGAGCCGTGGCCGACGCGTCGCCTGTGCGAGCGACTGCTTGACCTCGTCGCGGAATGCTGCAGCGATAGGGTCGGCTTTCAGAAGGAGGCCTTTTCCTGCCATGTCGGTCAAAGCGACAGCTCGCTGAAAAAAATTAAGCGACGTGTCACATAAGTCACGTCACGATTTCCGATCCGGGCCTCCCGACTCGTTCCTCTCCTTGACCTTGACCTTGACGACGATGAGCAGGGCATGTCGTTCAGCTTCCATATACTCCTCCTAATCTCTGGCGATATCTAGGGCTTGGATCTCGTCAAATGTCGTTCACATTCAACTGGCCGCGTTTCTCAGAACAGTTCCACTATGATGCCATTGAAATGCTCAATACTGCCCTCAACAAGGTAGCTGGCTTGCTTCGTTAACCGATCCTGACTGATTCACTCACCAAATTAACAAGGGCAATAAACCTCCCATTATCGCTGATAAAATTGAGGTCGTGGAGCTCGAGATGGGAACCCAGGTACGTGTATTTGGTGAATGATAGTGGATAGAAACTGAGGCAGCAGCAGCCGCCCGAACTCGAGATCCGAGATATTGGGGACTTGACTATGGACCAGTTCCGCGGCATTTTTCGACTCACATACGCGGGGGATGCCCATCTGGTTCTCAAAACCAAGGTGCAGGCCAACCCCCTCAACCACAAGCAGCCCGACATCCACCTTATGGCTGGCTCGCGCGGAATGCTCGCCGCAAAGCAGGCCCTCGTCGTCCCCATGCTCCTCCGTCTCTCCCACTTCAAGCTCAGCTCATACGTCGTCCTCGTCGTCTCCAAGCAAAAAGGCATCACGCTCGTGTTCAAGACAGACCCGCTGCAGAGCGTCGACATTAACAGCACGTTCGACTCGATTGCCGTCATCCAGATGTTCATCCAGCGCGAGATCGAGGGCCAGCTGCGCCAGATGTTCCGCGAGGACCTCCCGGGCATTATCCACCGCCTCAGCCAGCAGTGGGTCAAGGCCAAGGTCGAGACGCCGACCGCGGGCCTGACCCAGCGCAACCTGAGCCAGCGCAACCTCAGTGCACTTACTTCCGCGTCTCGGCCGACCCTCAGCAGCGCCCCGCCGAGTCTCACGCGACATAATGTGAATGTGTTCAACTCTGCAGCCGTGCAACTCCCGCGAACGGCATCGATAAGCCGCACGAATACCACCCGCCGAACCCTTCCCCCCGCGCCCCCACAAACCACGCCCATCAACGCTGACGGCGAACCTGTGTTTGATCCTACCTATGGCCTCCGGCCCGACGGAATCCCTGCGAAGGGCGTCTTCCGCGGCTTCAAGAGCCTCTTCTCCCCCTCACGCGGCCTTGCAGACCTCGCGGAATCCGAGCAGGAGTCGTCCGTGGCGGATGACCTCGAGGGTACATACGATATCCTGGACTGGGAGACAGCCCCAGCCCCGCCCAGCGTCGGCAGCTTCGCAGCTGATGAGCCCGAGTACGAGCGCATGCCCGCCGTCGGCGGCGGCACCATCCTGCGGCCCCGGATATACCACTCGCAGTCGCACCCCCAAGCGCAAAACCAATCCACTCCGCCGCCACCCCTCTCCCACCCGCGCCCCGAGCTCCCGCACAACCCCTTCTCCGCCGCCTTCGCCTCGCCGCCCTCCCTCCCCTCCTCGCGCTCGACGTCCCCCTCGCCCTCGCACTCCCTCTCCCTCTCTACCCCGCCCTCCTCGTTCCACGACCCCCCGCCCCTCACGGCACACTCCGTCCACGCCCTCGCGATGCTCTCCCACTCGAACCACACCCTCTCGCCCTACACGCGCTCCCTCTCGCACTTTGCCGTCCGCAGCGGCCCCCCGCGCCCGCCCGCCGTCGGCGCCGCCGTCGCGCGCAAGGGCCGCCGGCGGCGCACGTACCGCATCGGCGCGTCCGCGAAGCCGCCCGCCGCCCCCGAGGTGGAACCCGAGGCCGAGGTCCCCATCTCGCCGTCCGAGTTTGATATGCGCGACATGGACATGTACTTTCGCCACATCGACCTTGACGGCGACGCGTCGCACCTGCGTCTGCGGCACAAGGTCTCCTCGCTGGCGACGTCCGGGTAATCAGTTAATTTCATGATTTACTTGCTAGATTTTTGTTGTTGGATCGGATAGACAGACACACTACTCACTCTCATTCGTGTACTACGCACAATTGTAATATAAGTCATACACCGCTGGCGCCGTCGAAACTCGACGTGGACACCTTGTACACATACAGTGATTTTGAAAAAGAGAGGTTTACAGTATGCTAGAGAAAACTGGAGGACATCAGACACAGACCACCAAAGACATAAGATGAGCGTACTACGAGCGAAATGCAAGTTCTACAAATAAATCAACGGAACCTGTGGAGGTCAGACGTAGACCGAAGGGCATGAAATGAGCACAATCACGGCGTCGACACCAGTGAGTGAAACACCTGGACTTCCGGCGTCCTCAGGCTTGAGCTGGGAGACGCTTCGAGCAACCCATTGCGCGGCGTCAGAGGGCGGCGGAATTTAGGGGTGTCGCGTGCCTAAAATGGATCAGACCAGTACCGGGATCGGGGGCGACTACGCACCAAACGACCGCGGGGCGACTCAGAGACTCCAATCTGACATAATAGGGTCAGCACGGCACCGCAAATACCACCATGAGAGAGGGAACCATTACCTGCAGGGCAGGAATCGCTTGCTGGCAGGAGGAACAGACAGTCCTCTGGCAAAAATCTAGTTGGAATATATGAATTACGGCGGAGGGTAACGTACCTCCCACGCGGGTATGAAGAGGTTGGGACTCGCGATCCCGGCGGAAGGGTAACGGGCGAGTGCGGGGTGGACGGCATCTAGGTTGAATGTGTGAGGATTCCAGACAAAATGGTAAGAGTTTCGTGACGTACCGCGAAGTCGACTGCAGGGAGCAAGGAGCTGCTTCTCCCGATACCACCACCCTCGCTCGCGGGGCTCTGAAAGCGAAAGTGACGATCAACAGACAACGAGCGCCTGGACACCAACGTCTGTAATGTGACGGTTAAAAGCTTGAAATTATATCTGGTAGCAATACGTACCTGAAGCCTGAGTGATTCCGACCCGCCGACGCCTCGCGTGCCGAGAACGCCCTCGACGGAGCTCGTCCAAGGCGAGGAGGGCTGGCGAGCCTGCTGCTGCCAGTGGTCCTATTTATCGCGTCAGATATCGACATATGCTGAGATGAGGGTAATCGTACCACCAGCGCTGGCATCAAGGGCAATTCGACCTCTAATTGGCTCACATATTGCATTAAGCCAGGGCCGAAAGGATTGCTCTACAAGGCCGCTGTAAACTATGCACGTACCTGGGGATATATATGCTGCATACCAGCGCAAGGCCGAGCTCCTGGTGGTGGGTTTAGTTGCGGACCAATCTACTTATACAAAGGACAAGGATTACATAAGGACTTCTACTGTCCAATCAGATTTATCCGTGGGCTTTGACCACGCGCGGACAAACAATGATCTCGCTCTCCTGGACACCGAATCACGTCTTTCTCGCCCGCCAACGCGCTCTCTGTCGTGTCTTTCTGGTTATTCTGACACCCACGACCCTACGGACAACTTTGACACCACCGCGACGTCTCTGACCCATCGCAAATTGACAACACGGACACGCCTACATATACTTACGCACGCTTCGCGCTTGCTTCACGCTATTTCTCTCTGCTTCGTTAGCTGGCTGGAGTAAGCCACGTGTTCTGCATACTACACTAATGAAATATTTTTTGCCTGCAATGACGCCTGCCAGTGAAAGAGCTGGGACCGGCAAATATCTCCGTTCTGATCACAGCCGTCCTTCTTCCAGCCACTTTTTTGCCGGGCACACATTTGCGCATCTGCTCGCACACATCTGTCCTTCTCCCCATGCTCTTCAGGTTTGCTCTATTTGTTCTCTCGCTTCTGATAATGCCTGCAATGACCGAACTGAATTCAATGTTTTCCGCCCTGGGTGCACAGGGACTTCTTGGGGACTTCAAATATTTAGGATAACATGTGTGCAGGGAAATCTCAATTGTTCAGACTCCACGAGTGCGGGGTGCTTCAGTCTTTCCAAAACTTTTCAGATAACACGGGTGCAAGGTGAATCAAGTGGGGAGATCAATTTTTCAGAGAATACGAGTGCAGAGGAACTCAATCTTTTGAGCCCGTGCCGGCATACGAGTGCAGGACGAAGTGAATGCTGGGATCCTTTAATCTTTAAGCTAATACCACGAGTGCAGGGAGACCCCAAGCTTTCAGATATGTACTACGAGTGCAGGGAGGCTTTTGTCTTTCAGGTACTTACCCACCACGAGCGCAGGGAGACTTCAATCTTTCGGGGACTACGAGTTCGGGGAGCCTTGCATTTTTTTTGGGTACTATGACATCGGTTTTCCAGTACATACCTACAGCCTACAGGTAGCACGAGTGATCTCCAGAGCGTAGGGCTTGAAAGCACGCATGTTCTGAATCTGCGTCCTCCTGCCGACCGGACTTCCGAATCCTTGATTGCGGATCGCCGACGGCCGTGCGTAGCACGGGTTCATGCTAGTGGGTAGTAAATGAGGAACCGCACACTGAAATTAAACTCTTCGCTAGTAGCCGTTGAGGTTGCAGACTCGGAGCTGAGCTGCCTCTGCACCTTTCGCAGGTTTCGCAGAAAGGTGAGCTCTAAAGATGTTCAGGACCTTCGTGGCATAAATTAGCGGTGAAAATACTTGACGAGGCTCTCTTGGGATAGTTAGTGCCACGGTCGAAGCTGACCGCAGCTGCGGGCCCTCGCTGGTTTGAAGTCCCTGGCTGCATCAGATTTGTGTTAAAAGTTTTATTGAGTCGAAATACGGCGGGCATACTGCTGGACGTATGCGGCAGTAGCTATCTTTGCAAGCAGTTGGAGTAGTGTATAAAACCAGTCAGTGAGCTGGCTGGTGTCGCGCCCGGTTTTCTCCCAGACGGCTCCGAGGAACGCAAAGAACCTCCCATCAAGTTTTCCGACATTGTCGACCGCGCTCGGATGAATAATGGAAACGAATTTCTTGAGGATATATCTTCCGCGCCGATGCACGCGGAAACGGAAACGCTCTAAGCGAGTTGTCGAGGGCGTCAATCGCGAGCGTCGACGCTAAGCGTGACGTTCGCACCTTGGAAAAGCCCGGCGGCTTCCCTGGGAGCTCATCCACGATAAAGAGGATCAGGCCGAGGTGGAAGATCGCCTTGCCTTTGATTTCCATCGTGTCGGGCAGTCCGGAGATCTCTGGCGCAGATTTTGCGGGCTCGTCGTAAGTAATCGGGTCCCAGTCGCCGTCGGGGAGGCCAGGAAGGCGAGGAGGACGATGGTTCGGTTTTTTTCAGCTCTTAAAGCACAGCGTTTCTCATAGCCTGGTGTACGGTCACCATTTTGTTGCGACGGAGCGCTGAAGAGGATTCTAACGCGGCGATCAAGTGATCACTGCACCGCCACTGACGACGCGTCAACGCTCAAAATCTATCCCCACGGGGTAACTTTGAATTATACGTCCTGATGCGATCTCGCGAACTCGAGTCTCAACGGAATCAATGCCAGGGCCTCTTCTGGGTTCTTCGGGGGCCGTCCAATACCAGAAATCCTCGTTCTCTCAAAACGGCATTGCTTTATTTTCTCACGTACACTGGCAAGAACGACTTTCCGAGTCGCGACATTGCAGTTTAGAACGGCGCTTCGGGTGCGCCGCTTCTTCTCTCCTTTTTTCGCGAACTGATAGTGAAACGACACAGCGAGAAACGATCGAGGTGTGGGAAAAGACCGATCTGCGCGTTGGCGACATTATAAAGGCACATTTGGACCGTGAGCGCGTGAGCAGTGATGATGTAAGCAGATCCCACGGTTGAGTCAGAATTGAACCAAGGAATATTTCAACCGTACTGTTCGAAACGCGGTGTCTATCTCATGTCTGAACAAGTTGAAGCCCTTTCTGTCTGAAACTTATTTGCACTCCTTATAATATTATCCCCGTCACCTAATAGTCTGAGTTGATGAGGATGGTGATGGATTTCAGAGGGTTACTGTTCATGATAAACTCTAGCCGCCTACACACCTGTAATGGGGATGGGAACAGGTTGCGACACAATGTTATAGTCGAAGAAGAAGCCCTGGATAAGTGTATTCAAGGTGTTCAAGCCCTTCCCTCAGCTTAACTTCCTCCGTGTAGCTGGTGATCTCGATTCCTGCTGGTGCGAGCTCTTGGCAAGCTCTTGGCGGCATGCTCACTCATGCAAGTCCTTTACGGAGTAAGGCACCCAGAGTATGTCATATGATGTTGCCACTATGGTTCGGTGGTTGAACGTTAAACTCCCGCCAAAGCTTGATTTCAAAGGCGGGCCCGGGATTCGATTCCCCGTGGTGGTCACAAATTCCGATCCGGCCTGGGTGAGATTAAACCCTCTGTCACTAGAAGTTGAGCGTTCGCAAGAGAACACAGCCAGTTGCAATATCGGGCGCAAATGCTGGGTTTCACACTATGTTTTTTCTTTCTAACCGGCTATCACTATTTCATCCGTCTTGTTCGGAAAGCGTACTTCATTAGGGATTCCATTGTTCCATGTTTCCCGGTCAAGCATCTGAATCTGAAAGGCGTAATCTGGGAACGAAAAAGAGTTAGGTCCAGGCACGCGGCGGGACACCGAGTGTTCAACACGGTTGAAGAAGTATAGATCTGCATATTCGCTCGGCTCTGTGAATTGCTCAAAAGGAAAATTGATCCGTAGTCTCTCTCTTTATAAAATTGCGTTGTCTGAAGCCTTGAAACTCCGCTCGGTAATCACCGGCGGCAGTCAACGGCCGCCTTACGGGCAGCCTCCGGCGAAGTGCCGGGGCGCGGAGCGCCCCGGCGCGCTCTTGTACTTATTATAAAAACGGGTTCATTTGCCTGCTGGGCTAAGTCCGGGGCTGAATGATTCATTTTTGAAACTAGTAGTACAATCGCCCTCATAGTAGTACAATTGCTTTCATAAAATCACAAACTCCGACGAAAACTCGCGCATCACAGCCTCGACTTGGCGACCTTTCCGAGCAATTCACCCGTGAACACTTGTCCCGAGGTAAAGTTTAGTTTCCCGTTGTGCCCAGCCAAGATCTGGCGGAAAAGCGGGTCGTGCAAAATCTTGGGCGGATCCGTGATTGTATTCGCTGCTAGGGACCTCTAGGACAGCGTACCTCTTGCATGCCTTCGTACGTCTGGCGTGAATAATATACAGTGAGGACAGTGTCGCTCGAAAGGCAGCACGCGAACCTGAGTCTCCACAAGGATCACAGCGGCGAGCGGGGTTTCGTTGAATCCCAGTTCCTTGGTGTGGCTGTCCAGATCGTTGTTCGAAAACAGCTGGGAGATGCATACTACCTGTGAACGGACGCGCCGACAGCTCTGATAGTAGATGCCATACCAGATCGTAGTGGAGGATATTCTTCTGGCCCACGGAAGACGCGACGATCGCGTCCACGAGCTTTTCGAAGTGGTGTTTGAACTCGGCCCTGGAGAGGTGCGCCGGGGCGGGGAAGAATCCTGCGAGGCGGAAGCGGTCCTTGCTGAAGCCGGGCATTGGGGCGAGTGGGGGAGAGGCTGAGGGGCTGTAGACGGATTCCTGTTACTTATAGTGCGATTGAGAGTTTCGAGAAACAGATGTACGTACCACGGAGCTCTGCGAGTCCGCGTCATGGGTTGTGCAGTAGGTAAACCGGAGGCGCACTTAGAGGGTCGCATCCCACGTCTTGTTTCTCGAACGCTTTCTGTCGCATGTAAATCGCCCTTGTCCCAACTTTATGCGGTTGGCGGTTCTCGCGGTTCTAATTTTCGTCTAGCCTGGTCAAAGTAAGTGGGTAAAGGAAGAGGCGCCTGTTTTTCGAACGGGCTATCTCGCTTTCTGTCGCATAAGCCCCAACTTCACCCAAAGGATGTAGTTGACGGTTCTCCCCGGGAATGTTCTAGATTTTGTCTCGGGGCATGAGGACGTTGGTAAAGAAAGAGGTGACTGTCTTTCGAACCGGCCGTGTCGCCATCTCTCACAGATAAGTCGTCACTGGCATTGTCCAACTTTACCCTACGAGCGTAGTTGTCGGTTCTCTCCGGCGTCGGGAATGTTCCAATTTCGTCTGGGGACATGAGGAGCTTGTCAAAGTAGAGTTGTTTTTGAACCGGGCGAGCAAAAGCCGAGGCGACTGTTTCTCGAACTCCCTTTCTGTCGCATTTAAATCGCCCTTGCCCCAACTTTACCCTACGGATGTAGTTGTCGGTTCTCTCCGGCGTCGGGAATGTTCTAATTTTCATCTCGGGGCACCCTGGTCAAAGTTGTGAACCAGGCGCGTAACGCCTTCATGTGGCTCATCTTCGATGCCATATTGGTAGCAGGTATTCCAGACGCGGCGGAGTTAAAAGACGGCATTGCAATATGGGAGTATGGCCGAAAAATTAGGCGGTAACACGGTCCAATGTGTGCGGGCGTACTGTACAAGAATTTATTGAATATACATTTCTAGTTGAGCACCGCGACCTGGAGCGTGGTGCCGAGCCCGCGCCAGCCGGTGTGCGCGCCGTCGTGCTGGGACGTCTGGCGGGGCATGCTGGTGAGGACCTTGGCGATGAAGGTCGGGTCCGTCAGGGGCGTCAGGTCGTCACGGCGTGGAAGCGTCTGCGACGGGCGTAAGTCAGCGGGAATGGAAATGGAGCACGAGACGTACGCCCTTGACGCGGTCGTACGGGGCCTCCCAGCCGCTGGTCTCGCGCACGACCAGCGGCGGCGCGCTCGCGAACGAGTGGTACACGCGGGTGTCGTGCGTGCGGAACAGGACGTTGTCGACGCGCAGCGTGAAGCGCGCGAGGATGAAGAGACACGTCGGCATCACACGCTACGGTCACTTAGACTTCGAGCATCCACGGACAGCGGGGACACACGTACGATCCGGACGAGGAGATGCGACGAGCCGTTATCGTGCAGCTCGTCCTCGAACAGGGGGACCTCGGCGTAAAAGAGGATGGGGTCGGGCCGCGTGAGCTCCGCGAGCGGGATCGCATGCGCGGGGTTGGCCGGATCGGCGGGCGCCCAGTCCCACGGCCGCGGCGGGTCCTCGAGCACGGGGGTTGCAGGGCGTGAGCCGGCCTCGGATCCCGCGGCGTCGTCGTCGTCGTCGGGCGGTGTCCAGACGCCCGGATGGCCCGCGTACGTCGTTGTGTACGTCCAGTCATACGGCTTCGTCGGGACGGTCTTGGGCATGGGCAGCGCGGACGCGGGGTTCGTGCTGCACGCGTGAGCGGCGGAGTGGGAGAGACAGGGAGGGGATTACCGGCTTTTGAGCCACGCGTCGGCGTATCCCACCTTGACGCCGCCGTCGCCCGCGCCCAGTTCGCCGTTTTTGACGCCGTGCAGCGCGTCCGGGGTCGCAAACTCGTACTTCCACTTGGATGGACGATGCTCCAGCGAGAGAAAGTTGGACCCGAAGGTCATTTCTGGCAGAGGAAAGCCCAGTTCGGCGTGAAGAGCATCGCAGTCGTGCGCATTGGAGATGGGGTGCGTCGAGACAGTGACGGTCCAATCGTGGACTTGGATCGCCCGCGACGTCGGCGATTCGAGCAGCTTGTGCACAGGCACCGCGACCGCACGGTCCATGTTGGCTGGAGAAGACATCGGAGAGTGATCAGACTCGGACAATCACGGCACGGCGACGCTAGTACGTACACTTCCTACACTACAGGGAATTATATATAGTTACAAAAATTCCGGCTCTTTCTACTACCTGCTCAGCTCAGCCTGCAACTCATCGTCATCTAACATACAATCCGCATATTCCGCAAAGTCCTGGAATTTGCGGGCGAAAAATAAGTGGCAATTCGACTATTCGAGAGAAACATGCAGCAGCAATTAATCAACTCACCTTGGGGGTAATCTCAGTCTGCGACGCAGACCATTTCGGCGGCGGCGCTGAGCCAAGAGCTGGCGGAGCGGCTGGACCTGCGAGTGGCTCTGCGATCTCCATCGACGTGGACTTGGGCTTGCCAGGGGTCGCCGACGCCAACGTCTTTGGCCTTTTCGCGGGCCTCTCTCCGAGTCCGAAGTCGCTCACCGTGCCATCTTTCTCGACTACCTGCAGCGCCAGATATCGCGGCCTATCGGGGCTGGCGCTCAATTCCGCCTTGAGCCGTTCCTCCACCTCGCGTTCCAATCGTCCCCAGTCCTTGTCTTCCTCTTGTGCCATGGACGCCCCGATGGTCGCCAGCGCATCGGCGCCATCATTTCCGGCAACACCGGTATGTGCCTTAACGTGCTGCAGCCGCACCTGTTGGCCGCGGTGTGCGCGGGTCTCTAACAGAGCCACAAGGTACTTGATCAAGGGAGCGTTCTCCACAGGTTTGCCATTGGATTTCTTCCAGTCGTTCTTGATCCAGCCTTAAGCCATACCGTGACACCTGAACTCGGTTAGAATTACTTATACCCTCGAAACGAGGCCACCGCACAATTTATGCAATATTGTGAATCTGTCTTTATCCGCAGGGTCTGTTGACTTTGAGGCGTCACTTCCAGAATCCGTATGATGGCCTGCAGAAAGCGTGAGATAGACAGAGACAGTAAAGTCTTCAATACGCACAATGAATTCCGCTCGGTTGTTCGTCTGGTCCCCGGGACATCGTTCTGCGATGTTTCTTGGCCGTGTGAGGTGGCACTGCGCGAGGGAATAGGTAGAAAGACACACCTCGGATCTCCTGGGCCCCGCCACGCCCCGATCCCTGCCTTCGCCACTGTAGCGCCTTGGCCATTGCCTTTACACGCCCCGTCACTGTATACCACGTCCTCCGAGTCTCCAATTCCACTGTCATCTGGAGTATCGTCATCGGGCACTTTCCGTTTCTTCTCCTTGACATCCGGGACAGCAAAGGAGTCCGATGCGATCGCCCCGCTGCGCGTTAGAGGCGCTTCGTTTTCCTTTCCATCCATGTAGGCCTGGGCAGCTTCCCTGGTATCAAAACACTTGGGCAGGGTGCCCGATGATGCTGTGAATCGGCCATGACATTCATCACTTGTGGTGTAAGGTTCAGAAGCGTATGTTAGGGAGGAACAACTTGAAGGGAGGAAGCCTACCAAGTAGGATATATCCCCGGCTCCTTGACCACACAGAATTTGAGCGTTGACTTCGAATTCATCATAGCGGAGGTAATGCTTGGATCGGTTGGACTTGAACGCAGTAGTCGTGACTCGTGAGTCAAGGTGACGTTACTCACGTGCTCGCGTCAGGCTCGCCGGTCCCGCCCGAATTTCAACCTAAACGCAACCAAAACGCAACCACATCGGTACGAGCCATGGACGACCGCCACCGCCTAAACCTGACCGGTATTCAGGGCCACTGCATCATTTCCTGTCACTGGCGCAGTGGCAGCCGGAATCAACGACTCCTCCACCACCTGCAATACTTGACAAGCTGACCTGGACCGGACCCCCACTCCCATCGGAACTAGCGGTGGCGGAAAAGGATATGAAAACACATTGGTACGGGTTTTTTAAAATACCTAAACGTCAACCGCCTTACTCCTTGTCGTTATTTAGCTGATGGATCTGGACCGGACTCCGACTCCCACTCAGCGCTCGGAGGTGGGGACGGATTCAAATGAAAACACATCGGTACGGGCTTCGTACAATACCCAAACTTCAATCGCCTTACTCCTTGCTATTGTTATTTAGCTGATGGATCTGGACCGGACCCCGGCTCCAATTCAGCACTCGGAACTAGTGGTGGTGGGAACGGATTCAAATGAAAACACTGTTCATCGGTACGGGTTTCGTACAATACGTAAAGGTTAACCTCCTTAAAGTTATTTAGCTGATGGATTGGCAAACTGTGTCCGACCAACTCGAATCTGTCTCGGACTCGGAGCGAGCCACCGTAACCGTGCCAGTAAGTCTGTGAGCCTCGCTGGACCCTCTCAACTACTTAAATGTATACGGTAGGAGAAAAAACTCCATACGAAATTCCTCGGATTTCCCGTTACTGAAAGATGGTTCGCGGCCGTTGACTTGGCACACTACTACAGCGCCAAGAAGCGGAACAAGACAAAGAAGGTGTTTCTTCCGCGGAACCCGAGCCCGACGATGAAAGCGGTGTGTGTGTTGAGTATCACCGGACAAGTGGCTCGTTACGAGTATATTTACCTGGTGGATCCGTTGCGTGGTAGCGACTTGCGTGGTATCAGGGCGAGAAAGAGGGTGGGTAGGAGACTGCGTGTGTATGGAGTATCACCAGACAAGTGGCTCGTTACGAATATATTTACCTGGTGGATCCGTTGCGTGGTAGCGACTTGCGTGGTATCAGGGCGAGAAAGCGGTTCCATCTTGTAGCGATTGCCTATCGCAAAAATCCCTTCCCTGCGCCGGCTAGCCCTTACCCCAATGAGGTCCAGATGAAAAGGCTGGTGGAATTTTTCGGCATGGAGCCTCAGTGGGTGAAGGATACTAAAGGAAAATCACCGTATGGATTCGAGTTCGATTTCTGATTGCTGGTTGCTTTGTACGTTGTGTTGTACATATGTATGCGAAAGTGGACGCGCTAGGATTTTCACCGGAAGGTGTTTACTAGTTTTGACTATCAGTTAATATATGCAGTGACACGTACCCTCAAGCTCAAGATACAAACTAAACCTCGAGTTTCGGTGGAGATTTTGCTCGACGTTTCTGAAGAATACACCAACGCTCACTTCAAGCTGTCGACGAAGAAATAAAAGTGTGTGCACTGTGACCACTGAAACCCAGTATTACGCCGGATAGTACAACTAGCTATCTCTCGCGGACGTTCAGCCTCTAGTGACTGGCAAGAGCTCGCACAATTTTACAACCAGCACCCCGGATATACGGGTGAAGCCCACCATGCTTGAAGATGCAAGTTTGAACGGCTCTGCTCAATATTAATTTAGATAGATCTTCGGAGATCTGCGGCCCCATCAAAGAAGGCGTCGTGACTCCCCACGGGGATTGTTGGCGCGTCAGTGGCAGTACGGATCGACAATCATGCTGAGAATCAGTTCACTTCGCTGTCCTCCTTCATTCATGAATCATAGGGGGTTCTAAGTCAAGTTTGGGTATCGGGTAAATATCTGGACAATTTTCCAATTCAATCACTGGGAACTTTTTTAAAAAGATGCCATGGTAAACTATGGTTAGCCTCAGTTCGGTGGGCATCTGGGAATGCTGTAGGTTCGCGAACGCTCACTTATTCGACTAGGGATCTGAAGAAACTCCGCGCACGGCGCCAGGGTGACACTACAGGGATTCGAACCCCGGCCTCCCGCCGTTGAAATTAATCTCGGGCCGGCGATCTAACCACTAATCTATGGTAGTCACTACTCTTTTGGTATCATCCTACTATTACCAGGTGCCAGCGGCTGAGATCCCGTTTTCCTGGAGCAAACAGTATTTGTATACACTAGGACAGGCGTTCCAGAAATATTTATTCAACTTGTCGTTCAAAGCATATTAGATTCCAATCAAGTTGGGCACTTCGCTTCAAATATCGTGGCGATGCAATTGCGAAGATGAAATCCGTTTTTTTTCTGAACCACGCACGAGGTTAGGAGGTTCAAGGACATAAAAAAACCCATCCGAGACCAGCCTGTACACCAGGAGAACGCCCCCGAAGTCCCGACGCGGACGCTTGATTAAATCCCGGGTCCGGCTCCACCGCGGCACCTCCAGCGATCGAACCCGGAACTCCCTGCCTTCGAACTTAATCTTTAGGTGCCAGTTTAACCACTGAACCATGGTGACCAATACTCTAGGTGGCTATCTTGGGCAGCGTAGGATTTGTACAACTGAGAAAATGGCGCGATGTCGTTTGGGGAACTAGGATCGCCAAATTGGATCACCGTTGAACCACTTTGAAGACGCCCTGGCATTGGAACTCCAAAGGCTTCGCGAGATCAGCACCAGGATGGATAATTAAAAGTTGTTACTCGGGGATACTAGATGCACGTTAACAGACGTTACACATCGTCAGTGGCGGTGCATCGTGGATCACTTCTTCGACAATGCCGCTGAAGTCCTAGACCTCCTTAGACGGCGCCCAGACCTGTACACGTCAGATATTCTCATACGATCTGTTTAGTTTTTGTTAGTGGGGAACCCTGTACCTGGTTCCCAATTTCTAATAGTAGTACTTGGCGGAATCGAAATGCATCTGGGGCAACTCAGAGTATTCGGTGACGGGAATAATAGTCGCGGTCCGTGTATGAGGAGTGCGAATAAATTTCAAACAGAAAAAGGCTTCAAACACATTACATGAGATAGACACCGCGTTGCGAACAGTACGGTTGAAATTTTCTCACGTATGAGGAGTTTGAATAACTTTCAAACATAAAAGGCTTCAACTTGTACACAGATAGACACCGTGTTTCGAACAGCACGGTTGAAATATTCCTTGGTTCAATTCTGACTCAACCGTGGGATCCGCTTACATCATCACTGTTCACAGTCCAAATGTGCCTTTATAATGTCGCCAACGCGCGGATCGGCTTTTCCCAACACCTCAATCGTTTCTCGCTGTGTCGTTTCACTATCAGTTCGGGCAAAACGGAGAGTAGAAGGGGCGCACCTAAAGCGCCGCTCTAAACTGCAGGCCTTCCAATGTCGCGAGAAAGTCGCTCTTGCCTGCGATCTGGCATCCCGTGATGTACTGCCCGTGGAATCTCCTGGGGTCTGGTGTCGCCACTGCATGTACGATTGTACGGCTCCCTTCTTCCGTCGGGTGCGCCACAAGCCGCTTGAACGACCCAACCACCAGTTTTCCGAACGGCGTGGACTCGGTTTCGCGGGTGAGTCTGGAGTGACAGAATCCTGGGTTGACGCTCATTATCGATATTGGGGTGTTGTGGCGAAGACGGGATGCGAGCTCGTCGGCGACCATGACTAGCAGAGGTGTAGACCCCTTGAGTATATTTTAACATGCATGAAAACATCAATGCACTTACTTTTCGATACATCGTAACGGTTTCTCATGACGCTGGTGCCAGTTTAAACATCGGTGGCAAGTGGTTTATATCTGACCTACACAGGCGTGCAATACGCAGGGTCATTGAGGCAATTCAAGATGGAGTTGCCTTTGGGTAATTTTGACGTGTTCACAAAGTGGTGCCCATAACTAGAGAGAAATATTGCGCGCGCAGGCGAATCGGGGGACGAATTCTTGATTAAATGGGGGAGTAGGAGGATAAAAAGCAGGGCGTTGGACAAGTAGTTGACTTGGAGTCTACACAAATAGGCTGTCAGAATTTATTTCGGAGGAACAACAAGCGGAGGCATACACTGTTTCCCAACCATCCTCGGTCTTCGCGAAGTTTCGAGTCGCCAGAGTCGCATTCCCCACGAACGTGTCGATGTTTGCAGCACCGGCCTCGCTTGCGATCTTTCTCACCGACGCGAAAGACGTCAGATCCAGGTGCATTGTTTGGGACGGGCCATTCCGGAGAGCCGCAAAAGCCGGTTGGAACCCCCCAAGGTTTCTGTGCGTCAAAAACAGCCACTGGGAACGCATCGCTGCAAGGTGCGCTGCCGCCTCGAGTCCCAGCCCGCTGCCTGCACCGGTAAGAAGTATAGAGCGCGCGGAGAGATCTCCATTTATGAGCGGGATTTGGGCCCATTGGTCGCGCAGAAATCGGATGTATGTCATGTGCACCATGGCGGAGGGGAGAATAGCGCAGAGACTGTGAGTAAGGGCTTGAGAGCTCGACGGATCAACATTCAGATCAACTGTGTAGAGACATTTTCCGGCTTGGAGAAGGGGCTACTGGTTTCATCAACGACGGGTTAACGACCATATCAACAGCGTTCAAGAATCAACGCTAGACGAATCGCAGGTAGAACAATGACTTCTAAGTTCTTGGCGCCTCTCGAGTCTCTAGTGGACGAGTTCCATGGTCGTTATGGTTATGTTCAATTAGGTCGCAGACTGTGGCGCAACTCGTATCTGGACGAAGGAGTCTACCGTCCACGAGTAGAATGCGTTGAAGGGAATGAGGCGGCACTGAGGCCTTGGCCGTGAGAAGACGGTGCCGCAGATCCTTCATACTAACGCCCTCCGGGCACACCTGGATCCTCCGCATACGTGGTATGCCGGGCAGTGGACCAGTGTCCAGACCATGGTCTTAGCCCTTGAGCAATGAATTAAATCGATCATGAGAAGATGGTGCAATAATAATAGTATGTCGTGGGCACTGGTTTCTACCTCCGGGCGGACCTTGGCATTGAAGAAATCGAGAGTGAAGATTGGCCATGGCGCACAATATTAATGTCCCGGATTATGGCTTTAGGTCAACATCGTTGTTGGCAACCTGTCTGCCGGAATGTAGTTTTGGAATAGATTACATGTAAAGGAATTGAAGTTAAGATGGTACACTCTGTTTCAGATCGTGGCTTTCCACCTCCGGCCGCGCAATGGAAAGGCATTAAGAAATCAATTCGGCCGGAACTTGAAGGTGTGCTCGAGAGCAAATCGTTGAATAAAATCTGATCACTTGCGGGATTTATTTGGGATCCAGTAGTAGTACAGGCCTGAGACTCATCTGAGACTCATCCCGTGCAAAAGGGTCCACCAATGATGATATATTGGCGGTTGGATAGGGTGTATACTGGCAGCGTTCAATAGGACGAAGTTGCAAGTAGCAGGAATAGAAAGAGTGGAACATGGTACAAGAATGTTCAGTGTGCCTGAATATTTCAGTACAGGAACAGTTGAAGACTGGATGAAAGAGAGACAGGTTGGGAAAGGGCCGAGAGCCGGGGACTCGGGTTCAAGTTTGCGATGGGTTGAAACTTGCAAACAGGTGGTTACGACGTGGCACTGACTCGGAAAGGTCTGTCCATGGTTGGAATGGATCTTCAAAGTTCAATACTGTAGATACTTGCAGGATACTTGTACCGTAGCAACCGTCACGGTCACGACGGGGTTGGTTGCGTTGCCCAAACCTCCCTAGGTCACGGTCACGATGAGGTTGGTTGCTTAACTTCATACCGTGACATGCAAAAAAATATTATTTGTTGGCCCAAAATGACCTTGAGAAATGACGAAAATTCCTTGAAACCTCTCCCCTGATTCATTATATGGTGGATTGGACTTGAGAATCACATCCACAGTCAAAATCTAGCTCATGTTGAATTTTTCGGTTGCCGAAATTTCAACTGTCACAGTGAAAATTGGGCTGGTCGCGTTGCCCAAACCCGCTTATGGTGTCACGGTGGGCCGGGTGGTTGCTACGGTACAATTATTTACAGTATTTGGATCAGCCAGTCGATAGCCTGAGCATTGCCTGAACAAGTCAAGAAGTTCGTCGAAAGAGGGAAGGTGTGGAAGCAGGAACAAACAAATCGTGGGAAAAAAGCTGATGATCGGTGGTAAGACAGACAATTACCGATTTCAGACCTGGAAACCTCCGGATCCAGGAATTCCGAGTTGATCCGATTCGATCCGAAACGAGCGAAGCAAAATTTCCCAAATCGGAAATCCACAGAACTCTCCTAAGACCCACCTCCCACGTCGTCAGGACACTCAAAATGGTCAGTGTCATGTCCTGCTACTGCTCTGTATCCCGCTCGAGCGTCTGACTGCCAAAAATCCCCGGATTCCACTGGCAACTCGGCTGGATGCGGCATTTTCTTCGTGGATGTCGCCAAAAAAAGACGATATGCTGATGCGCCGTTCTAGACCAAGAAAAGAAGAAATGGAGGACGCAACAAGAAGGGGCGCGGGCATGTTACCTTCATGCGCTGCTCGAATTGCTCGCGCTGCGTCGGCAAAGACAAGGCCATCAAGAGATTCACAGTAAGAAACATGGTCGAGAGCGCCGCCGTCCGGGACATCAGCGAAGCTAGCGTATACGCAGGTCTGTTGCGCCCCCCGCCTCTGCCCCGGTTCCGCTGTCTCATCCCCCTGCAGAATACGTTATCCCGAAACTATACAACAAAATTGCATACTGCATCTCGTGCGCTATCCACTCCCATGGTGAGTCGTTTGTAGCCCTCACCCAGAGTGTCCCGCTGAACGCGCCCCGCAGTTGTCCGTGTCCGCTCACGCGAGGGTCGCCGGAACCGCGCACCGCCTCCGCGGGTCCGGTGGAAGGATGGGAAGAAGGTCAACCCCGCCGTCGCTGCGGCGGAGGATGCGAAGTTTGCGGCTGCCGCTGCTGCAAACAAAGCATAGGCTTTATCTACATGTTATGCAGCTATGTATTTCCCTTCGCATTGCATTCCCATCATCAACGTCTCGATGTCCCTGGAAGTGTTCCTTTCCGAATTGACCACTCGTCCCTTCGCCGATGTGTCTTCTTCGTTCGAGGATTGCCCGTAGACAATGTTCTACTTTGCTAGTCCACTCTAGGGAGAGCTGAGAGTGTCTGAATTTCGCGACACCCGTTTCGATTTGCTTTGATTCACTTCATTACAACCTAAGAACTCGCGTCCCCTTTCGCTTTCTTGTACCCAGTGCACCCGGTTCGGCTTTCGTCAATTTTCGCCTTGGCGGCATGTTCCCGTGGCCACTAAACTTTACCTTGCACAGCGATCATCGATATTTGATTTTTCCAGCACCTCCACACTAATATTATTCCGCTCTCGGTCCCTCGGAAGATATAGTTCGCCGAACTAATATCCGAGCCTATCCGAGCCCATCCCAGCAGCAGCAGGGCTCCTCGACCTTTTAAATCTCCCCGCACTACCCCAGACTAACCCCAGTCCTCCTATGTGATCCCCGCAGATACCCGGATTTTCGATCGAAGACCAATTCATACTTCCGGCCCGAATGAACAATTTTATTTTTATCCGAGACCGCGTCAGAACACTTGAAAAATATAAAAGCTCGAGAGGTGGATGTAACCAGCAAGCCACCATGGCTTTCACCACGCTCTCGCTCTCGCCTCCCTCTCATTCGGCTGCGTCAAAGCCTCCCTCGACACGCGCGCGGCCAATCCCCAGATCGTCGTTAGTTTTTTTCCGCTTCTCTTGAAGTCAACGCGTTGAATAAACTCTGGCAGTCTGTGAAGCCCCAGTCATTCGCCGTTCTCGGGACGACGGTGACTTCGCGCGACGGCTCCATCTGTTCAACCCCACCAACGCGACGCTCCCGTGCATCCAGGTTTCGACGACGCGTTCTACGACATATCGGGGACGACACGGCGTTTCCCCGTGACTCCGACCCGACGTTCGGTTCGCGCACGAGGCGCCCTGTGGGTGCCGAGACCGACGAAGTTTGGTTCGCGTCAACGGGGCGGTGCGCTGAGCCGCAGCGGGCTCAACCCAACAACCAGGTTGGTAAGATTTCACTGAAGGACGTCGCCGCAGCCATCCTCAAGAACGGGACGCATAATGTGAACGTCACCACACAAGGTCAGGGTTTATCTGTTTTTTTTCGGGGGGCGGATTATTGATTTGGACGGGTAGGTGATCTTCCTGACACTGTGCAGATGACGAACGGTTCATTAGCGTTTTGTTCGACGCGATCCAGAATGCTGATTGTGGGCGTAGGTGGAACGGGTCCTACAAGGCAAGATATTTCATGAACCAAGGCCGGGGGAACCTCCCCGCCAACATAGTCCTCGTTGATCCTCACACCGAACGTGGTACGCACCTCTTCCCCGCCTATTTTTCTCGACACGGATGTCTAACGTGCCCAGACCGTCCTCCTCGACAACTTCTACGGCCGCCAATTCAACTCGTGAACGACTTCGCGTGCACCCTTCCGGAGAAATCTTCTTTACCGACGTCCCGTAAGTTTTCGACTCCTTTGCCGGCGTGCGAAGCTAACGCAGCCGCGCAGGTACGCTACTACCAGTACTTCAAGCCGGAGCGCAAATTCCTGCGCAGATCTACCGCTTCAATCGAAGACGGGCGCGGTACGGGTCGTCACGGACGGAATCAACAAGCCCAACGGCCTCACCTTCTCGCATGACTACAAGCACGCGTTCATGTGTGTCCCGCAAAGTCTTCCTGATACCGTATATCTGATTGAGCCTTGATGACGGCAGCGCGGACACCGGAGTCTACGGTGGACTGTTCCCGAACAACGGCACGCTGCCCGCGACCATGTTGGTCCTGCTTTCTTCCTCTCTTGTCTCGAATTAACGGTCGTCGGCAGCTACAAGTACGACGTTGAGGAAGGCACCCTTGCCTTCATCAACCGCCGCACCTTCGCGTACGCAGACTCGGGCGCGGCGGACGGCGTCGGTGTCGACACCAAGGGGAACGTGTATGGTGGGTGCGGTGACGGAGTCCATGTGCGTCTGATCTTCCTCCTCCTCCACCCTTCCTTTTTTAACGCGAGACGCACAGGTGTGGAACAAGGACGGCGTGTTGCTGGGCAAGTTCCTCGTCGGGTCGAACACGGCGAACTTTGCGTTCGCGAGCGACGGGCGGCTCGTTATCATGGGGAGACTGCCATATACTTGGTGACGGCGCTCAAGGCCAAGGGCATCAACTTGGAGTTGTTCAAGTAAGGAGGAGACGGACCAAATGTATCTTATTGGGTATTGTATCATTTCATTGAATTAACGCACGAATAACGATGGCCATTTTCACTTGGATGTCGGGAATAAATTCTCGTGAAGTTCAAGGAAATTTAGGGCTCAGACTCCCTGAAGGTTGTGTCAATCAACGCTGAGCGCTGATCAGTGATCGGGAAGACATCACTCCTGCAGATCGTTTCCCACACATTCTGACACCGTTCGGCCCGTTCTCCAATGTTCAAGTCGCCAACTCTCAAACTGTCTCGCCTACTTCTCGGCGGACCAGTGGTTGCTGGCTGCTCCACATCCATTCACACCCGTGGGCGCCCGGTTGAAACCTGGCAACAGCTTTCGGCGGCACCTCATCTCGTTCCTCCGACTGGTCTATCGTGACGCGCGACATCTATCAGCTGGTGTATCGTAATCTTAAATCTATCTAAGTCTCTTGCGCCATCGCTGCAGGGACTAACCAGTGATTTCTGTATCTCGACGAAGAGCTCTATTGTGACGCTCTATTGGAACATGGAATCGCGAGTGGACCAGCCTTTGCCTTCAACCATTTACTCCAAGATTTTTTGTCTTCGGGAACATATCTTTGAATCAGCGCCCGCCAACCATCGGGCGCTCATATTGATGGTAATTATATAGCGAGAGAGGGCTTCGACCGGACCGCCTTAATTATGGGAACCGTTTTTGAATAAGAGCCAGAGCTTAGACGCCGACACGGAAGATTTCTTCGCCATGCATGTACCCAAACTGCTGAAGAAGCTCAGCAGACGGAGCCTCAAGGGACACGACAGCGAGGCCGAGTCCGAGTCGGAGACACCACCTGCGTTACCCCATGACTCCGTCCAATTGAGACGATTTCCTAGCGACTCGCCGCGCCCGAGTAGCGAGTGGGCGCACCCAGTGAATCGCTCACTTTCCACCGGCATGCTGGCTTTGCCCGACACCGCGGAGAGTGGGCACAGAGCGGACAGAGCGGACAGTGGGTACAGCACCGCGGACAGTGGATATGCTGCCAGTCTTCCAGCGCACAGCAGACAAGCTTCGCAGAACGCGTCCGCCAACAACCCGCATGCGCGCATCTCATACGCACCGCCCAGTGGCAGCCCGCCGCCGCGGTCCCGCACCACCTCGTACAGCAGCAGCAATCGCGCCAGCTATTTCGTACTAGAAGGCGACCCCCGAGGAAAGGCGTACTCGCCGTCGCAGCTTGGATCTCTGCCGCCGACGGTTATAGGCAGGCAGCTCACTGCGTCTCCCACTCCACAAACTCCCGAGCAACGGCACATACCCGACGACGATCTGTCACGGAGCCTGGCGGGCGCCTGGGAAGTCGCCAACACCGCGCCGAAGACCTCGAAAGCGGACAAAGTGCTTCTTGTCGCCGGTCAGTTTATGAAGTTCATGCCAGTGCTCATGGCTGATGTCCGCCAAAGAGAACAACTTTATACAGGGGCAAGCGAAGGAAGGCCAAGTCGCGGCCTTCGCGACGGGGTTGTGGCGGGTCTAACGGCGGTGGGCGGCATGGAGGCCATCGAGCAGGGCCTAAACACCTTCATGGAGGGCATCCCAGTCCTGATGAACGCTTTGGACGAGGTGGCGAAGCTACATCCGTGCGTTCCTTTCCCTCTCCTTGTTTTCAATACTGAACGTTGAGATCCAGATTCATTGGGGGTAAGTCCTTGCAATGCACCCCGCTGGCCATCGCTTATTATTTTCCCAGTGGCTGTCATGGCATTCAAGGTGCTGTGCTTTTACATCTGGCGCTCTTTGTGTTTTCTCACCAGTTCTCATTAGGCTGTCTGGGCGCTGGAGCAAAAGCGCAGAGCGAACGATAAGATGATCTTGACTCTCCACATGGAGATAAAAGACATGATGGGAGTCCTAACACAGTGCGCAATCAGAGCCCTCCTCGACCTCACGCCCACCATTCTGCAGGCTCAAAAATGTTAAAGACGCGGAGGAGGTTGCCCCAGACGGCACCACCATCCGCGGCCGGATGCAAGAAATTATTAAGGGCATCGCAGAGGACATTAAAGCGTGGTATGTCAACTTTTTCGATTGTTCCGTATATATAGTTTAGTTCCTTCTGACGAGTTCCAAAGTGCAAATACCTGCGACACGTACACCAAAAAACGCCTCCTGGTGAAAGTCTTGAAAGGGCCGATTTGGGAAGGTGACGAAATTCAAATTCAGCGCTTAGCGATGCTAACTCATACCTCGATGAAGGCAAACTTGTCAAGTTCGTGGGTGTCTTCACTAAACGACGGGCAGACCTAGTAAGACCACTAAACCTACCTGTAACCCTAAAACCTAACCTAACCTAGGAATTCGCACTCACGATACACACGGCCCTCGGGGTGGACGCGGCGAACCAGGCAATCAGCGCCGTGGACGCGAAAATGGACATGATGATGAAGATGTTCCAGCAGTTCGTGAGCCCGGAGCAACGGGAGATGACGCGGTGCGTTTCCTGTTTTTATATTTATTTTACTAGGCGCTCAATCGGAGCAGTCTGGTGGAGCAGAAGGGTGGACTGCAGGCGTGTCAGGAGAACGACAAGGTCCTCAAAGAGCTCAGCGACCTCGAGACCAAGTCGGCGGGTGCGATCGGGCCGCAGAGCGCCAAGGGCACGGGCAACAAAACGTCCGCGCTGGAAGACCTGAAGGACGAGCTGATGGGGGACATTGATGCGGCGTTGGAGAAGAACCTGACGGCGTTTACCCGCAAGTTTGAAGTCCAGCAACGGCAGATCATGTATGTGTCCTTCTCCATTATTCGTACCTGCGGTTTGACTCGGCATGATCCAGAGACGAACTGTCGAAGGTCGTGGAGCGTCAGGGTGATCGCGTCATCAGCGCCATAACCGCAGGCCCACACGATAAGATAATCGACCCGGTGGGTGAATCATCTGCAGCGTTGATATGAACTAACTGGCGGGCGCAACTAGGATGTCTACAAGGTACTTATGAACGATTCGAGGTCAAGTCGCACAACTGACGGCTTATCTTTCTTCGCAAGATCTGGAAAGAGATGGCAAGTTGTTGTTTCTGTGTAACATCTTGGGTCCTGATCGTTTCTAGGGCTGGAGAGGCAGCGTCAAGTCGAGATATTTCGTCATGGCTCTGCGCGATTACTATCAAGAAAGCGGGGAATCCTCCAATTCTGCCACCAAAACCGAGCAGCGCACCAGTGATGAATGGGCGCTAATCTACCTCACTGTTTCGAGACTACAGAGCATCAGCGAGGCGTTTGGTGCGCCCTTTCCTGCTCGCTTTCTTGTAATTATCTATTAACCGAAACGTAGACGACGACTCCAGCGGCTTCATTACGGTGTCGGAGGCAAATACGTTCACTACTGGTAGACCAATAGATTGGAGGTACATGCGCTGTACTCCTCGTATTATTTCTTCCCTGATCCGATTTTTAGCCTGCCCCACTGGCTTGCCTTTTGGTGATGTTTGTTGTCTATATGATGCTAATGTTTACTGACGTGATGTATATCAGGGCCGTCGGATGGCACCAGGTTTGTCCGCATGCGCCCATTGTCCCCTTTACTTACGTTACCCTTGGCAGACAATGGCTCGATATGCTGGAAAGATCCGAGAGCTTCTTGCAAAAATGTTCGCACTGAGATTGAACGTTTTGCCTCAGAACCGACACGTGGTCAATCAGTATCTCGACAACATCTACAGAGGGGTCACGACCTTGCATTCGGGACTGAATGAGTGTTATATAAACGAAGGCTTGCAGGAGAAATTCGATTCCTACGTCGTGGCTGAGGAAGCTAGACTGCGGGGGAATCTGGAGGCAATCTCATACGAGTGAGGCCCAGATCTCTAAATTTGACCCACATGGCTAACGCGCAGCGAATAGTATCGATGCCGCCAACACTCTGTCCTTGATTTCGGGAGCGGGGCGCATTGAACGTGTGAGTCTCGTTGCTTCTGTGAGGCACTACATAATCTCACCTTTCACGTAGTTCCTTCTTCCACTCATATACCTTCTCCTGGAGCGCGATTTCCAGTCAGTCATGTCGGAGCACCCATTTTCAGCTGCTGATAGTCGAAAGGGTCATCCGGGCATGTCAGACCCGCATTTTACACCCTGATGAGCTCTGGGACTCAGCAGATACCATCGGATGGACGATAAATGCAGCGAATGAGCGGGTGGACTTGCTAGAATGTGCCTATCGCAACTCGTCCAATTCCGTCTTGACTAACGGCCCGCTCGTATAGCGTCGTTCAAACAACAGAAGGTGGACCCTAAACAACAGTTCAAATCTTTCGCACATGGACTCGTAGGTATTTCAGCTTTCTTACACGTCCCACCACCTAATTCCGTTTGTATTAGTTCCAGTACCTCCACGACCCCAGTGGTATCTGGGATCCCAAGATTGTCCTCGCACAAGACGACGTTGAATATCCATACGATGACAGTCTTGAAGCTCAGGATGTTGACCTGTCTAAAATCCTCAATTACCCTCTGGGCACGGATAGGCTGGATTTCGATGCCTACAAACCCCCTGTGCGGTCTCGGAAGTCCCAAATTCGCCCGGCCCCTGCTCTGAAATTGCTCCTGGGCATCTGGAATGGCTTCACCTATTCGCCTGCGTCCTCAGTAGTCCCGTCCTCGGGAATGATATCCATGGAGGTCTGCTTCCCGATGGCATTACGTATTATAGCTGATGGCATATACGATATAGCTCTCTGCTCTTGGAAACTTGAAATTTGGATGTTCCTCGCGAGCGAATGGTTCTGACTTCACGATCACTGGCGAATGCAACGGGCAAAATATAGATGTCGTCAACTTCACCTTTAAGCAGACATTCCCCACACGATTTTCGCCGCTCTATTTTGCCGGTTCCTGGAACTGCGCTTCACAGTCCCTATCGGGAACATGGGGAGAGGAATCCGACCCTCGCACTCATCGCGGTGTGTTTGCGTTCAAGCGGATACTTCCGGACTGCATGTGTTTCTTCCCCCCGCCTATAGTTCTGCAGGCCAATCAGACCCGAGCGCTGTGGAAGTTTGCCATCGAATCTGTGCGATTTGGCGTTCGAAGAGGGCGATGGTCGTGGTCGTTTTTCAAACAACGGGCTGACGCGCGAAAGCGCTTCATCGAGCTATATATTCGGAATACGCGCTTCGGCAGACCTTTGAACAAGAAAGAAGAGGAGGAGCTCGGTTTCTTGAAGAAGAATGTTACCTCGGCAGATAGCCGTTTTTATCACTCGGTTGCTGAGAGTCAGATTAGAGTTACCACTGATCACGAGTAAGTGACAATCATCCGCTGGATGGCTCTGTATTAACCTTTTCGGCCAGTGTTAATTGTGATTTCTGCACGGGACATATCGGAGGAACCCGCGTAACCTGTCTCACATGTCGGCTAGAGGGCACGTTCGATACCGTCGATTTCCACGACGACCCAAGCTGCATGTCTGCGAAAGTTGTCCCGACGGGCTTGACAGTATGTTCTTTGAATCGTACGCAGATTGGATCTAAAAGACTTGCAGAGACCTCACCTCCCCACACATGATCTTCTCAAAGTCAGACGCATTGTGCATATCCGGCAGTTTGGAAAAACATACCGCCAGGCCCAGTACGCACTCAAAAAAGCGAGGGAATATTTTCCGGATTCCGAAGAGGAAGCCGCCCTACCAGATTCCCAAAAATCCACAGTCGAGCCCCCTCGGTGCGCTGTGTGTCGTCGGCTTGCCACGCAACCGTGCTGGTTTTGCGTCCAATGCGAAGGTTCGCGCGTTGCATGTTCTGTCTGCATTCCGTTTCTGACACGAAAACCCTGAAGAGCCTAGTTTCATCTGCATGGGGTGCGAATCCAAAAAGAGAATATCGTTCCCAGGGCATGACTTTGATACCCATGATCTGGTGAAATGTCAAATCCTGGTTGAAGCCACGGAAGTGCTGTTGGAAGAACGCTTGGCTGACATGGAACGCCAGTTGGGCAGGCAAGAGGCCCATCTCGACGACAAACTGCTTGGGCTGGAGCTCAAAATGGGTGAGCGTCTCACAAAAGTTGACCAGCGGCTGTCGGAGATGGAGAGACTGCTCCAAACTCTAGTGACTGCATTAGGTCCGCGTTCTATCCCGACTGGACTACCAGCCCACCACCGTCCGATTCCTTCCACTTCGTATGTCGAATCTTATCCATGATTTATTCCCACTCGGCATACATAGCGACCACATATATCCACGCATTACGTATTCATCTACGTCACGATACCATCAAACGGGAGACTTAGGACAGAGTTATTTCTTATTTCTTCCTTCAAAATCAATGTGGACGGAGTCAGCCTCTGGAAATGTGTTTTGCCGCCATAGAGTCCCGTAGATCACGGATCACGCAGTAGAGCCCGATAGGTCCGACGCTGCAAGATAGAGCACCATAGAGGCCTTCCTCTACCATCGAGCCCTGCCTCTACAGGGCACCCGCAAGCACCCTTCTCTCTCTGTAGCCGATGCTCATTCACATGCATCAACAAAACCGCGCTGACCAATGATGGCGAAGCCCGGCCCTTGATATATAAACTAGTACTTGTTCAAGAGTTTGCTCATGGCTTGAAGATCATTTTACTGTATTTTTTGTGGCCCAAGGCAGAGGCTCACTGTAGCTAGTTGATAGGTTGATGGCAGAGTGCACTGCGACTGATCCGGATGTGATCAAATATATTCAACTCCTCTGTCCAAAAGAGGAAGTTGGGGCCATTTCTTGGGCAGTAACAGTATTCTGCCAAGTCGGAGGCGACACAGCCTTTTTTCCCTTTCCTCTATCCTCCGTCTTCCTCAGGCTGAGCTTCACTGTTGTCTCTCTTCCCTGCCTCAACATTTAAGCGCACACTGTTCATCTGATATGCTGTCGCAACACGTCAAGCCCCTTGTCAAGCCTTCAATGTCTCTCCTTCAAGTTGCCCACAATTGTCAATCCAATCTTCAAGACTGCTTCAGTGCCTCAATCCTCAAGAATTCTTGTTTGGCTCTCCCACCCGTCTCATTTGCTTTGTCTCAGAGCGCCGTTTGCTTGGCATAGTAGCTAGCCTTTAGATGGTGATTGAAACCTGTAGTTGCCCACAATACATGTATTAATAAATTTATTTGCCGCATTTTGTTTGGATATCCTGGTTTCACGGACCAATAAACAGGCCAAGCAAGCCTAAAAACGAGCGCAATTGCGTGCGGCGCTGAGCCATCAAACCCGACCTCTATGGTAGAAAAATGTGCTCTAGGTGGCTCTAGGTGGCTCTATGGCTCTCACTGCATTCAGCGGCCTACTAGCCCAGCCTTCGGCTAGTAGTTGTGAGCCGTGGCTATCCATAGGCCTAGTGATGCCCGTGGCCTGGTCTGAGGCCCTCAGGCCTGCCAAGCCAAGCCAGGCCTGACGTCGGGCTTCAAAGGGCCTGGGGCTTTGGCCTGAAAATTCTCAAGCCCGAGCCAGGCCCGCAAGCCCTGGCTTGGGTAAACATGCCTCAGTGGCTCATTTATTCCCTGTTATATTCAACTGATTCAACTCACTGCATTGTTCCCTTTCCTGGCATGTTCGGGTGATTGTCGAAGCATTTTTGGCATGGTGCAAAAATTTGAAGCTCGCAACGGAATAATCCAAAGCGCACAAGTAGCATCAAAAACATGCCGAAAATATATCTGAATGGTATGGATTAACACACTGTGCACTTCGTTTCAACCCACAGACATTTTAAACAGGTATACAGGGTTAAGTCCGCCAAAGTCCTCAAGCCCAGGCTCAGGCCAAAGCCAGGCCAAGCCAAGCCCTGGGGGCGGGCTTGGGCTTTGGCCTGAGGAATTCCAAGCCCAGGCCCACTCAAGCCAGGCCAAAGCCCTGGCTTTCAGGCCAAGCCAGGCCACAGGCATTACTAGAGGCCAGCCGCGGCTATGCCGGTAACCAGGGGCACATAGCCACACCCTGATTAGGTGTTGTGAGCCCACGGCCTGCCGACATAGCCGCACCTTGGGTAGCCGACCATGTATATAACGCCGCCCTTGCGCCGCCGGAGGCCGCCGGGCGGGACAGAAGTGTGGGGAGCTGCGTCTAGCTGACGTGAGCTGTGGCCGGCCAGCTGCCCGGAGCTAGCCACACGTGGCTCGGCTAACTAGCCGAATGCCGTCTCTGGTCAGTGGTTAGGCTTTGCCTGGCTATCCACACTCTGAATGCAGTGTCTATGGCTCTACGGCTGGATTGCTCTAACGGCTCTCTATATTTAGGGGACATGTCTATGGCTCTCCTGCTCTAAAGTGCTCTATATTGTACTATGTAGCAAGGTCAGTTTTCCAGATGAGAGGCGGCTGGGTGGTCGTGTTAGGACCGGATGTCGTAGCACAGCCTCATTCATCCTTGACCACGACGACCACGTCCCATCGCCTGGCACCTCCTGGAGCCCTCTCCCTGCGTTATCTCCTCTAGCGGCCCGTGATTGAGCTGGCAGATCGTCGTGGGGGCGATGCCGGTCGTCAAATTATTGGCGATGTCCGTCCAAGCAATGCCGCGGCCAAGCGCAGGAATTGAGTTGATGTTGGGACCGCCGGAAAAAAAGGAGTTCATCACAGCGCCCACATGCCCTTGCGTAACACATGCACGAGCTTGCACGAGCCCGAATTTTGTCCGAATACTTTTGGAGTAGTCCAAGAGAAGAAAGTCGAGGTTATGATGCCATCCAAACCATTTCCCCTTCGGCGTCCTCCTCTAGCGCTCTGGGCTCTCCCAATTTCAAACTCGTCTACCGGGGATTGGTCACGTCGTACGCAGCCTTGAACAGACAAGTCGGAGAGCCTACGAAAAAGGCAACGATTGATGCGTCGCCGCCTCGCCCAGATATTGCACTCGGAAAGCCTACGAAACTGATGCGTCGCTCGGGTGTTGCAACAATGCAAGGTACATAAGTAGTCAGTATGTGCGAACGTGCCGCGGTGATGTATTACGACCCGCCGTTGCTGCGTTTCAGTTACCACTAATCAAGCCTCTTACACACGCATAGTGCTTGGCGGTCCAGGAGTACATAAACCCCAAGTTTGCGACAGTCCTGTATTCCATTCCGTCACAAGAATGTAAGCGACTCCCTCTCTGTTGCGACTGTTCGACTGACATGCAACATAGTTTGAATATGCTCTCTATTACCTTCATGTTCCTTGTTGCTCTTTCCGTCGGCGCTTTTGGTTCCCCTTTGACCAAAAGAGCTGTTACTCTGCCGCCCCTCAACGGGAAAGCCGACTACCAAATCGGCGGCCCCTACACCCCGGCTTCGGATGTCCTTGTGGTGACGCGCGACAACACCGCGTCGCCGGTTGCGTCCAAGTACAATATCTGCTACATCAACGCATTCCAGACCCAACCCGATGCCGCATCGTTCTGGCAATGTACGTCGTGTCTTGTCGCATTTCCCACCCTCCTCACCTCGCCATTGTCAACAGCCTCCGCAAACGCCGGTCTGTTGCTCCACAAGGCCAGCGGGGCGCTATTCGAAGACCCGGACTGGCCTGGAGAGTACTTCCTCGACACGCGTACGGACGCCAACCGACAGGCAATTGCCACGATCATCAATGGCTGGATCGACAGTTGCCAGGCCAAGGGCTTCAACGCCATTGAGGTAGGAGGTTTGTATCAAGTACGATGACTGGTGCTCATGATTCATCAACGAAGCCCGACAACCTCGACACCTTCACTCGCTCGAACAATCTTCTCACCGCCGCCGACAACCTCGCCCTAGCTAAACTCTTCACCGATCACGCCCACTCCATCGGTCTCGCCGTCGCCCAAAAGAACACCGGCGGTGACCTGGGTTCGACGGGCAAATCGACCGTCGGGTTCGATTTCGCAGTGGCGGAGGAGTGCCAGGAATATGAGGAGTGCGACTCGTATACAGATGTCTATGGTGACAACATAATCGAGATCGAGTATACGGACAACGGGATTGCTGCGTGGAATTCGGCCTGCTCGGCTAGAGGGTCGAGTATCTCGGTCATTTACAGGGACCGAGACGTTGTCCCGTCTGGCGACTCGGCATACCACTACCAGGAATGCTAATCACGCTCATGCCATACTATCATATACTCTTTTACCTGCAAAAGTCTCAACTTAATAACGGAGACCTCTTTCTCAGAAAATGAATAATGATTTTCGTGCTGAATGACAATGTCTCTCTCTTTATAAAATCGCGTGTGTCCGAAGCCTTCAAACTCCGCCAGGAAATCAGCGAATCGGCGCCAGACCACGTAGCGCCACGTCCTCAGTCGAAGTGCCGGGGCGCTTCGGCGCCCCGGCGCGCTCTTGTATTGTTAACTAAAGTACCTTAGGGTCCTCCCAGGAACTGAATCTGGTGTCTAGGGCCCAAAAATTTGCCGAGATGGTTACTTATAATAATTTACCGCAAACCTCCCTCGGTCGCAACTCGGTCGACGACGCAGCTGCATGTGCTCCGTTTTATGACCATTGAACCTCAGGTTGATTCATTTCACGCCGCCATGTTCAAAGTGTACAATATACTTACATGAGCTGTTTCCCATCGAGCTTAGTAAAGGATTTCTATGTTTTTATTTCCTTTTTATTAATGGTCGTACACATGACAGCGTTTCTACATCGGGACCGGTACTTCCGCGTTCATCTGCCCGTTGACATTCAGAGAGACCGTAAACCTGCTGACAAAGGCGTAGCTTCCAGCGGTCGCCACAGCCTCAACCATTTGCTGAGGGGATAGGAAACGTGCGAGATTGTCATAGATGTGCGTCGGGACATACACGGACGTGCCGATGGCGTCCGCAAAGTCCAGGGCGGCCGCGAGGGAGTCGCCGAGGATCTTTTGGTCGGCCAGGCTGCATGCACCCTCGGCGGCGAAGCGTACGACTGTCAGTTGGCGGGTGGTGAGGCCTTCAGCGCGCCCTACGGATTCGTGCTGGCCCCTGGGGAAATTTAAGTAAGAAAGGGAGACGCCAGCACGAGTAAACGTACCATTGGTATGCTGCGTTATTGAGGACTGCAGTTCGCAAGATCTGTACCAGTCGTCAGCTATGTAACGCACGGGAAACAAGAGGGCAACTCACGAAGAGCTCCCGCATGTCGCCTGGGATTGTCAGATTCTCTCTGATGACAGTAAAGAATTGGTTCCATCCTTGCGCAACCAGCGGTGAGTTCAACCTGCACCGTGCATGTTAGTGTTGCATGTGATATGAAGGACAGAATGACATTACAGAGCGCCGTCCAGAGCCAACAGCGTGCCGTTCCCCCGCCGTGCCCGTATGGCATCCGCAATCTACACAGCACTTTCAATACGAGCAGAATCAGTGGCGATTGGCACGTACTGCGTTGGTTCCCGGTGCGGGAAACATATACGGCACGCGGGCAGGGAAGTTCTCGTCCCGGCGTTGCACTTCCCGGACTGCAGACCCATTTGCGACCGCAAGCAGAGCGGCAAAGAGCACGAACAGCAGAGAAAAAGTGTTGTGAGCCATTGCGCGGTGCGGTTGTCCGTTCTCCCTCCATTGGGTTGTTACCTACTTTATATTTTGCACAAGAGCCCCGGCTGAACCATAAATTGTTCACCATGAGCCTCACACGAGGAGTCCATGTGGTGGAACAGCTTTGAATTTAGTTGCCGTTCGGATAATCATATACAGTAAATCGCCTTATTGATGGGATGCCAAGACTTGCTGAGTGTGTGCCAGTTTTCCCACCGGGGGCGACGAAAATTTTCATAGTTCCCATGCGCTTGCTGAGTCCAAGCCAAGACGTCCGCATGTAAGTAGAGCCTTGAATATTCAAATCGTCGCAAATCGTCGGCGAACCGAGCTTATCAGTGCCTTATCCTTACTGGCGAGTTTTTATTCCAGAAGGTTTCCTTGCATGCGTCGCAACTCGAAAGCGGGACACGCGCGATGCCCAATGCCTTGATGGTTGCTTGATGCAGCATCCAGAAACTTGTGTTCTGTTCAGTGCTGCCTGACCGAATCAGCTGAAGAAGTTATTCTGGCCTTGCGGCGTATAAGTAAAACCAGGAGAGGATCAAGTGTTGGCAAGCCACGCGACAGCGGCATCAAATGGTGCCTTCAATGACGTCATGGTCAAAGCCCTTGATCACATTCTTAATCGGGAGTTCAACAACCGGGTGGGCAGGATCAGAAACTCAAACAGTAATGGGTTAAAATTCACCACCTCTCACGGATATTCGTCTCAATAATTTGTAGTAGGTTGGATATCTATCGTTCTTCGATCAAATATTCTCTTCCCCATCTTCATATCCCTTGCCTTCGCGCCACCTTGAGATCTATTGGGCCGTCCATTCTCTGAGTGGGATTAAAGGAGGGATGCCGGATACCGTGTAGGTACGTACGGACTTTCGTTAAGATTCTCTGTAGCTAAAGTTCCGGAACTCAGTACATACCGTCGCTAGGTGAAAAGGTAATGGGATGCTTTCATGATAATCCCCATGTCTTTCAGGTGGCTGCTGAGCTCGGGATCGTCTTCCTGGGCGTTAATACGAAGCCTTCGTTTCAATGGGGGCGCCTTCTCCGCCCACAGCGGAGGTTTCTCGAGAATCTTCGGCCGCGCGCGCAGCGCATCAAAATCTTTAATATACGCCGGCGCGTCCCGTGGGAGCCCCATCTCAATTCTGGCGTTGAAGGATGCACACAAGACTTGCGTGAGCGCTGCAAGGAACGCTGCGCGCTCCCGGTCAGAGTCGCAGGGGTCCGGAAGTGACGCAATGGGCCACGGTCGGTGGCAAAAGTATTCGATCTCGTTGCGAATCGAAGATTGTCGTGGACGACTGGGAATTCGTATATGCGGTAGAAACGTGCTGCGCTCGTGTCGTACGGACGAATGGTGAAGAACGTAGTGGGCAGAGGAAGGGCGGTACGACCAACGAAGGGAAGAGTCATACCATCAAAGACCATCAAGGAAGCACTCCTCCGAGACACTCTCCATCGCGCGAGTCGCGACAATTCGTTTTCTGTCAACGCAGAGTTCCCTGATTGACGGAGGGAGCGGTTCGGCCATGCTCCGGTAAGGATCCATAATCCAGCGAAAAAGAGCCACAAGAAAGTCCATGGTAGAAGGTGAGAATTTTGTTGTGGATTGTGTATCGAGGCCTCCGTTCGGCTTCAATTCGGCTTCAGGCACGTTTGGACGCGTCAAGCACGCCTGGCCTGAAACAACGATGCCCACACCAGCTGCTGCTCCTGCAGCGCAAGCCCCAGCCGCGCAGGAATCGACGTTCCGTAAGTTGTTCGGAGTCGCCCAGGTAAGCCCTCGCAATCGAGAAAAAATAATTCAGCTTCTCAATCTGAATCTCCTCCTAGCAAGCGTTCTTAATATATGCTGTCTCGCAGCTAGGTACGCAGTGTGCGTACCATGGATAGTAGTAGTCACTGACCACAATAGCGATGCGCAGCGTCCAAGTATTTTTTCAACGCTGGACCTCCGGCACCCGTCCCCGCGCAGGGCCCTCCGGGAAGCGCACCGGCGGTGACGATCGACCCGCGGTTGCTTCCTCCGGCCCAGGCGCTACTCGGATGGCCTCTGGGTCAGGCACTGGACATGCACGTCCACCTCTCCACCTCGCCCACCGGCGATGTGTTTTCTGGACAGTGGACATCGGGTTATCGGAAGGACCAGGACGAGGGCCTGCCGAGCTTCGTCTGGGAGAACCTCACCTTTGGGGACTACAGCGAGGCCCGGGTGGTCGAGTACAACATCAACTTCCCGCCGGTGCGTGCTTAGTGTTATTTTCTTTGGCCTGGTTTTAATTTATTTTGTGCAGAGTGTGCTGAACAACGGCTCGTTGTGGGCGGATATATTCCTTGCGAGAAACGGAGCCAACCCGAACCCGCAAAACCCTGCTTTCAACCCGGAGAACATCCACCACGTCCGCAAATTGCTAACACCGTACCTTCCGAGAGTTAAAGTTCGGAAGGAGAAGAATCTCCTCAAGGGCAACACGACGGAAGAGCCGGAGGAGGTGAGGAGCTCAGCCAGGCTCATATTCTTCTACTTACCCTGTTTAGATCGAGGTCGACGTCATCGTGCCGCACTGGCACAGCGTGCGTCCTTCCCATCCCGTTTCCAGCCCGCTGACCGACCCGTATTTTGCAGAACGTGACTCTGGCGCTCGTCTCGGATGCTAACATAATCCCCTTCAACACCATCCCGCCGCCGATCCAAGAGCGTATGTGAACCGTCCGCGTTTCGACTGCAGCGCGCTCACCCCCCCGCTCTCCCCAGATATCCACCTCGTCTCCAACAAGCGTGACGAGACGGGCTCCAAGGCGTTCTATAAGCCCATCGTATTCCCGAACGAGTTCTGGCACCTGCGCTCGCACTATGTCGAGCTTAACGCGACGACGCCGACGCTGCCACTCCAGATCGTGTTCCAGCCCATGTCGTTCATGAAGTTCCAGATCTTTGCATCCATGACGCACGGCTTCCAGGAGGCCGCGAAGAACCAGGGCGGCGGCGCGGGCGCGGAGCTCGACGAGGTGAAGCGCATGCTGATCGAGACCAACCCATGGCTCCTGGGCTTGACGGCGGTCGTCAGTCTCTTGCACGTTTTGTGCGTCGCGGCTTCCTCTTTCCTCCGGCGAGACTAGAATTTTCGGCTTAGGTTCGAGATGCTCGCATTCAAGTCCGACGTATCGCATTGGAGACAGAAGAAGGAGATGGTCGGCGTGTCCGTCCGCACGGTGCGCATCGCCGCCTTGTCCTTGCGACCTGATATTTACGGCGGTCCACCAGATCATTACGAACGTATTCGTGCAGCTCGTTATCCTCCTTTACCTTATCGACAACAACGAAAACACAAGCTGGATGATTCTCCTCGGATCCGGGACCGGCGTGCTCATTGAAGCCTGGAAGGTACTGCCCCGGCTTTGTCTTGTTCTCGCAGTAACTAACATTTTTTAGATTACCAAGGCCGTGGACATAAGCGTGATCCCTGCACCGGCGGGCTCGCTCCTCCCGTACAAGATCGACATCAAAGGTGCGTGTCCCGCTAATTCGCTTTGCGGCGAATGAACATCCTCCGTCAGATAAACACGTCCTCAGCGAAGACGAGAAGAAGACGCAGGAGTAAGTGTCGACTCTTTCCCGTCCCGTTGTGGTACTTGACGCGCGGAGCAGGTACGACAAGCTCGCGTTCCGCTATGTCTCTTACGTCGCGATCCCGCTGCTCGCCGGCTACACCGTGTACTCGCTCATGTACGAGTCGCACCGCGGGTGGTACAGCTTCGTGATCTCGACGCTCACGTCCTTTGTATACATGTTCGGCTTCGTGAGTCGTACCACGCGCCCTCGTGTTGTCCCATTCTGACGAGGTTCACGACGCAGGCGCAACTGGTGCCCCAGCTCATCATCAACTACAAGCTCAAGGTCCGTTTTCCTCCTCAGTGTTGTCCCTCCCCGCGTGCCTGACGCATCCTCCGCAGAGCGTGTCGCACATGCCCATGAAGGCGATGATCTACAAGACGCTCTCGACCGTCGTAGATGACTTCTTCGCGTACGTCCTCCGCCACAACTCCGTCCCCCGTCGCTGACGCAGGCACCCCAGGTTCTGCATCAAGATGCCGTTCCTGCACCGGCTCGCGTGCTTCCGCGACGACGTGGTGTTCCTCATTTTCCTCTACCAGGTGCGTCGTATCGGACAACGCATTGTGCTGGCTCGTATTGACGCCGTTCGTGCGCAGCGCTGGATATACCGCATCGACCCGAAGCGGGTGAATGAGTATGGGCAGGTGCTCGCTGGGGACGTGGACGCGGCGGTGAAGACGAAGGCCGTGGATGCCGCGGTGAAGACGAAGGACGCGGCGGGGGAGACGAAGAAGAGCAGGTGAGGGGCGGGTCGAGTCGAGTCGAGTGTACACAAGTAGAGTAGTATGTCATCTATTATATTCACGGGTATTTCGCGCTTTAGGGAACGGAAGTGTAGTACCAAACTCATTCGAAAAAGTGATGTGACCGAACGGCGTACTACTTGTGGCGTGCTACTTGTGCTGCTCCTTTCCAAACCACAACACGTTGACCCAAATTTTTGCTGAGCAGAAATACTACAGGACCCGAAGCGAGGATGAAATATGATTATCGGGAAATAGAGGTCCGCGAATGTTCTATACTGAGCGAGTTGTAGCGGCGTCGCACCATCTAACATGTCTCCCGGACCCCCTAGCCCCAACAACTTGAATTTCCTACGCAACGGGATCTTGCGGATGGGCTACAAGTTTAACACCGGTCACGCCTGCATCCCCAAACCTCCCCAAAGCGCCCGGGATTCCAGCGAGCCCATTCGGGAGCACTTCGCACCGGTTTCCCTGAAAAAAAGTAAGTCACCAACTCGTGCATGCGTGTAGAGGGCAACATACAACAATCACCCGCTTCGCCAACATCTCGGGCAGGTTCTTCATAATTAGCTTCCCGAACGTCGTGTGTTCTGGCCTCGGACAAAGTGGCGTGGGGGCGTTGACTTTGAAAATTTCTGGGCCGGCGATATATCCCATGGCGCGTATCAAGGTGAACTTCTTGCCCTCCCGGTCGCACTTTGTACGGGGCTGGGCCGCCACGATGCTTCCGCCATTCACAAGACAATCGTACGCGGCGTTCAGGCCCCCGTCTGTACCGTCGTATACCACGTTCACTGGCGCATTGATGTGCGCGGCGAGGGAATCGATGGAAACTTCAGCGCGGTCAATGCATTCGGTCGCCCCCAGTTCACGGAGATAGTCAAAGTGGATCTTCGACGCGTAGGCAACTATCCGTGTGAATCCGGAGAACTTCAAGAGTTGGATTGCTAAAGGTGGATTAGCACCGTGCTAAAAACGAGGAAGGGAATTCCTCACCGAACTGACCCACTGATGTGCCTGCCCCGATAACGAGCGCAGATTCACCTTGTCTCGGTTTGTCCCAGGAAAACGTGGGATTGAGTCCAGCACCAATTGGCGAAGGAGCGAACAAGCCGACGCAAGCTGTGGTAAATGTGATAGGAAAAGTGGCTGCTTCGTCAAAGTTCACGTTTTCCGGAATCTAAGGAAAGTCAGTGGAGGCTTAACCCATGGTCGTTCACGTACGGGCATGACCGTTGCGGCTGGAGCGGTAGTGTATTGCTGGAATCCGTCACTAAGAGTTTGGACAAATCTATGGGAGACGTCAGTGTAATTAACGATGAGGGTCGGTAACATACACTTTATCCCCCTTTTTGAATTCCCCCGCGCCGCCTCCGAGCGCTTCGACCACGCCAGCGATGTCGCAGCCAAGGACCGCAGGATATTCAGGGATAAGAAAGTCGTGCGCGTGCTTCGCCCAGTCCACAGGATTGAGGGCAACCGACATGACCTTGATCAGGACCTCCCCTGCTTGGGGGAAGGAATATCACGAGGACCCACGATGAGGGGTGCCTTGGCAGACGGGATGATGACGGTGTGCTGTTGCTGAGTAGACATGGTGAGGTCTGAAGAGAAGATAGGGACTCTAGCTAGATGTGTCGAGTTTTATAGTAGGGCTTCGCGTCAGGCTAAATCAGTCAGCGCATCGTTAGAATGGCGGCAATGATTCTGAATGAATAGCAAGGTGGCTCGGAACGTCTCCCGTGGCCTGTCGCTGTCGGAAAGCTTTCCAGGATAGTCTCGTAAACCAGACTTTATAACGCACGATGAGAAGTCGTTCCCATGTATTTCGAAGGAATTTCCGGGATACATTACCAAGGTGGCTCGGAACGTCTCCCGTGGTCTGTCACTGTCGGAAATCTTCCCGGGATAGTCTCGTAAACCAGACTTTATAACGCACGATGAGAAGGCGTTCCCATGTATTTCTAAGAAATTTCCGGGATACAGTACCCCTCTTGGCCTTGCCACCTGAGTTATTCGGATGCATGCCATGTACGGTCAGAGCAGGACTGGAGCGCAGTCAAATTGTAACTTGTAGCATAGGTCCCTCAGAGCCTATGCATCGACGGTCGACCTGGAATCCCCCAGACTCTTCAACTAGGCTTTGGAATTTAGGCAAGTAGTCGGTTGCCATTGCGGCCAGGAAGATGAGAATCGAGGTTCGTTCGATGGCTGTCAAGTTGGCGGATGATCGATGATGTCGTAAGAAGAGGGTTTGCGCCATCAGTGATCAGTCCTCATCTTGTCCCTCACGCTTTCAAGCCGTTTCTTCATCCTCTCGCTCCTTCTGATATTCTCACCTCCCGGAGGTTAAGTAGCCTCACCCACCAGAATTCCGGATGAGCCACACAGATCCTTTGCATGAACGCACCGAATTCTACGACCTGTCCGACGCCTCATCCTCAACTTGGCTTCAACCTCGAATAAACAGACGAATAGGCGATATGAGGTGCAGCCTACGGCAATTCTAGTTTTCAGCAAACGCAGACCTTTCCGAAATGCAGTGAACTCTCGGATAAAAAAACCCCCTGAAACCCCTGAGTTGAATTCAACCATCTCCTACGCACTGAAAAGGTAGGCTTGAACCCTCGAGCCAGTTCTCTTGACTGACATGGCTGCGTAGGACCTATGTTGCCCGCCGACTATCCACAAGATTTGTTCGACCTCGTCGTCGACTGTTCGGCGGGAGATCTGGAGGCGCTGGGGACACTCAGCCTCGTCGACAAGCGCTTTCTGCCGCGAACTCGCCGCCTTGTGTTCAACGATTTCACCATACACGTCTGCGGTGATTTGGGTCTGCATCGCAAGGGCGGGCGCTGCGGCACTTCGCATTGCATCATAAGGCTCTCCCCGCTCCTGCGCTCCTCCCACTGCTTCATTCCTCGTAACGTCAGCGACCTAGCCTTAAGCGGCCGGGGAGTTGATATTGTCGCTCGCTATTCCTATTCGAAAAACTATTACGGCGGTGGAATGGACGATGCGAACGTAGTCCTCTTCGTTCTGAAGCATTTCCGCGATACACCGGCTCCGGGCTCACGCTAGTCGACATTGAATGGTTCACGTTCTTTTTCTGGTCCTCATCTCGTGCGCTAAACACCTTCTCGCCCGTCAAACATCTCGTCATCGACCACGCACGATTTCATTCCGGGCCCCAAGCCCTTCTCTCTATCATTTCTCAGGTGTCTCACCTCGAGTCGTTGACCCGCCTGGACGTGTCGTGGTCTTCCGACTCAGGCGTTGATGATGGCGAGCCTGCTGTCATCCTGCATATCGCATGCATATATTTATCAACAGGCTGCCTCTTCTGTCCAATCTCATGTCCCATTTTCTGCACTGCCCTGGGTTGGCGAACGCTCAGGCGCCGCCTGGCTGGTCAATCTCTGCGTCACCCATTGCGTAAATCATTGCAGCATCTCACCCTCGACTGCAACCAAGACAGACCCGCGTCAGTAGCTGCTTGCACAGAAGCCGATGCTATCCCAGCTTTCCTCCGCCGAGCTGTACCTCCAGTACCGTCATGAAAATTGGCCGGATACTACACTACAGCCGATCTTTGATATCTTACCATCCGTCCGCCATCTGGTTATAACGGGGCTCTATCATTACCAGCACCATTTACCCGCCGTGCCCTCACTCAGCGGCCTTGGCGACCTCCGCACTTTTACCGTCCAGCTACGCATAGGGAGCTGAATAACGTGGGGCGAGGGTGTAACATGGCTGCGCCAGACTCTGGGCACGCTCTCATCCGAGCACATCACGACCCTCGTACTCGACATCGTCATCACCCCACCTGAGCTTCTACAAGCTTGTCAGGGGCTGGATCCGGACAACGCAGCACCGTCGGAGGATCCAGTTGTCAGCAAACACTCCTCCGGGACGCGGTGCTGGGAGAAGGTGGATCTTCGGGTGGCGGTGGATGAATCGGCGTATCTCCCCCCGCTTGAAAATGCCCCTGCCTGGGATACTTTCAAACATCGTGTCCCGCTTCTCTTCCCGGTCTGTCGACAGAGAGGGATCTTGAGCGTATAGGTCAATTTGCATCCGAGTGTCTCCACGAGACGTAGGGTCTGGTGTTACTAGTAACCAAAATTTAGGGTGATTCGTAATCGGTGTCTTTGTAACAGTTCTGAGTGAGAGAGGCGGATGTGAGCGGATGGGTTGAATATTCAGAACTATATTCAGTCGTGTTTGCGGTTGTGAATTGTTGGGGGCTGAAAATGACGTACGTTTGGCTCTTGCCTCCTGCAACCAACATGACTTCGCGGACCGGTACCGTTCTTACAATTGCTGGCATCTCTCTCTGCGGGCTCGTCGCGTACGCAGTCTACTTCGACTATAAGCGGAGGACAGATGCCGACTTCAGAAAGAAAATACGCATGTCTTTTTCCAATTTTCTCCCATGCATGTCCGAACCTTTCACACAGGAAAAGAGAAGAAACGCGTCGATAAGTCCTTGGCGGAATCGAGGGAGGCTTTGGCGGCTGCGAGTGGGGTCTCGGAGGCCGAGTTGCGCGAAGCATTGAAGCTGCTGAAGAGCGAGCCCCCGCCACCAACTCAAGAAGCGAAAGAAAATTTCTTCATGTCCCAGGTCGCGATGGGCGAGCAATTGGCCGCTAGAGGTACTGTTGTAATCCTTGAATCTCGACATTTCGTCTGACTGTGTACACAGGCGAGGCATTTCACCTGCCCGCCGCTTTGTCCTTCTACCGGGCGCTTGCAGTCTACCCATCACCACCTGAGCTCCTTGCTATATATCAAAAGACCGTCCCCGACGCTATCGTCAAGGTTTGTGCTGCGCTTATCCAGTCGGACTAGGAACTCATTTTCTGCAAGATCGTTTTGGATCTGGTGAATCTCGACGTGAGTTCTTCCCCCGAACAAGACTTGGGTATCGACGATGTCGACGCAAGCCCGACCAGGGGCCCCCCGTCAGAGACGTCCTCGCAGGAATGGGATAAGGTCACTGATCCGGGTTCGCAAACCCCCGCTTCATGATCATATCGAGCGAGGCGGAAAGCGATGCCATGTAGCCACCATATACACCCACTTCCCCCCATCATATATCTCTACTGGCCAAGAACTGTTCTAATACATTTATTTTTTTGACGCGTCCAATAGCTCACGTCAAAGATCGGAGGTGCGCCTGGTCCAGAATTCGAATGACCATCGGGCGCTGAGATGCTGGTATAGCTTATTACGACGTCTTTCCTCCGAAATCGACGCACGTCTCGGTTCAGTCGCGTCCGCTGCTGTCAGATGCATCCGGGCCCCAGAAGGTGTTGATTCTGAATAAAGACGTCGCCGCAGGCGAAATCATCTACAAGGTAGACTCGTATACTTTCCAGAATCCAGACGAGCTAACATTGCGATTGCCCAGGAACACCCAATGCTGACATGCTTAGATTACGACCTCCAGCTTGCTGGAACGCACTGTACCCACTGTCTGCGGGAGATCCAACCGGCTCTGGGATCGCTTCCGCTGACCTCCTCCGCCAGCACAAAATCCGCATTCTGCTCAAAACCCTGCCAGGTTGCATCCAAGATGCAGTGGCATTCCTTCTTATTTACCCTCGAGCCGCCGCTCCCCGCGGTGTTGGAGCTTGCTGAAAGCGTGCCGTCAGCGGCGGCGTTAGAGGCGCGCCGCGCTGCGCAGGCCCAGCTCGTCACGTACTTGAGTAAGGACAAACGAGTGGGCGCTACGCTCGTGGCCAAATTCATCGCCAGGCAGCTCACCGCGTCGCTCGGCAAGCCCCCCGGGACCCCCGACTACACCGAGGCGGACAGCGGGGAGTATCGCATCGAGGACCACGTCGAGCGCTGGACGATGGGGACGTCCGCCCCGCCGCCAGAAGAGTACCCCATCCTCTCCGCCCTGCTGAAAGCGACGCTGCCCGGCCTGGAGGCGTTCATCGGCCCGGAAATCCACAACATCCTCCTCCGAAAAGTCACGTTCAACGCATTCGGTGTGTGCTTCGGCGGCGGCAGAGACGACCGTGTGCGTCCTTTCTCCACTGCCTACATATCTGTCCATCCTAACGTCGTTGGCCTTCTACAGCCCCTGTCGACCCTCCGCCCAGAGGACGTGGAACTGACGCGCACGCCGTACGGCACCGCGCGCCAGATCGGGACCGCGCTCTACTCGGTGTCCGCGTATCTGTCCCACTCCTGCGCACCCAATGCGCGCCCGTCCTTCGCCTCAGGGACGTCGGAGCTCCACCTGATCGCGACCAAAGATCTCAAAAAAGGCGACGAGCTCACCATCGCGTACGCCGACGTCGCGCAGCGCTCTGGGGAGAGCACAGCAGAGTGCCGGCTGCGCCGGAGAAAAGAGCTGGCAAGGGGCTGGAAGTTTGCCTGCCAGTGTTCTCGATGCGTGAAAGAGGCTTCGGAGAAGTAGATTGCGCTGCCGTACACCATGTAGCTTATCGTAATTTCACCACAAAATAATACACACCCACTCACTCACTTTGTCTGGCGGAAACAAAAATGCAACGAACAGTTGGCGATAGATAGCTTTTAAATGGTGGACGGTAAGTACAGTACGCATTAGGTAGTACACGTAAATTGTACGGACAACGGACAGCAGGAGCAGCAGTTGAGATATACACTGGATGAAGAGGCAAGACGATGTGGGATGGGTTGGAATGGGATGGGGGAGTCGAGAGCTATGTATATATGTGGAAAACAAAGCAATTAGGAATATAACGTATACATACGCGACAGCGTAAAAATCAAGCGATGTGCGACTATATTAAGGCCGTTGAGGGCCGCCGCGGGCTCATGACGCGAGACTGCGCCACATGCCAGAGTCGGGCAGCTCGTTGCGCGCCCGGAGGATCTGCGACGCACGCCGCCGGCCGCGCACCTCGCCGGCGGACGTGCTCACCGGCACCACGACGCCGCCGTCTTCTTCCTCCTCCGCGATGGTCTCGCTGTCGTCCACGGCAAAGTCGAGCGCGCCCGGGTCCATCGCGCGCTGGAGGTCCCGCTCGGCGTACACCGCCCTGCGGACGGCGCTCGACGAGACGGGCGTGGGCGGTGCCGGTTCGGGCTCCGCCGGTGCGGGCGGCATCGTTGAGGGGCGGTACGACGCGAGGCTCAGGCTCGCGTGGGGCCGGGCAAGCGGGCGGATGGCAATCGGCATGGAGCCGGGCATCCCTGCTTGGCTTGAGCCTAAAGATATGAGAGTACATGAGCGTCGAGCATTCTCGTCTTTTAAAAACGGCTGCGTACCATTCAGATGCGGCGGCGATCGAGGCGGGGAGGCCTCGTAGTCGTCTTCGTCATCCTCTGGCTCGTGTCTGCCGACGAGCGTCTGCCATTCGCTGCTCCCTTTCTTCCACGCGCCACGATGACTCGGGGTATCTGCAGCAACGAGTTTGAGGATCTCCACGTCGCGCGAGTCGTATTCCTCCTCCTCGGGCTGCTCCTCCTCCGCCTCCTCCTCTGCGTCCGCATGCTCCTTGGGCGCGTCGTCCTCCGGAGGCGCAGCGCCTCGGCGGGGTGGGACGACGGTGGACGGCACAGGGAGCGACGTCGGCCGCAACATCGAGAAGGACTGCGGTAAGCCCGTAGAATCCGTCGCGACCTTTTGCCTCCGGGGTTGGGGCACCCGCCGCGGCTGCACCGGCTGCTCCACGAACGTCATAACCGCGCCCTCCCCCTCGTCGTGCCCCTTGCCCTCTTCCAAATCGAAAATCATCTCTGCAGAATCAATCAGCACCGCATCGCCGTGAGCAGAACGCAACACACCTTCGCCATCGTTCCGCGCGAGCCGCGCTTCTTCGTCAATCTCAGCGTTGACCTCGCGTTTAATGGTCACGACCGCAGGCTGGGACTGGAAGGTGACCACCTTCCGCGGCTTCCCCTTCCCCTTGTCTCTCACGCTCGATTCGCCGACGTCTTCCGCGTTCTCATCGGCATGCGCACCCGCAGCGGCAATGCCCTCGCGGCCATTCTTCTCCGCGTTCTTCCTGTTCCCGTTTACGGTACTCGGCCCAGCGCGCGGCGGCTCCGCGTCGCGCAGTGGCGCGGCCGCCGCTGACGAGGACGCCGCGACACCCGCATGCGGCGCCTGCTTCTCGCTCTCCCGCATCTGCTGCTCCCGTTTGCTCCGCGCCATGTCCGCCTCTAGGTCCTGGAAGAAGCGGTAGCTCGCCGCGGTGTTGAGCGCCTCGTCGGGGTTACGCTCGAACTGGAGCACGGACGCGCCCTGCTGGAAGCTGCGACCCCCGGCGCAGGCGCGTGCGGGTGCGCGCGCGGCGAGCCCGCGAGGGTGGCGCTGCCCGCGGAGAGTGTGACGCTTGAGCTCGAGAGGGTCGATGCAGGGCGCGGGGGGGACGACGGCGCGCGCGCACGCGGGTGATGCATGCCCGACTCGGCGAGGGACGCGGAGAGGGACGAGACCGCCGCGGGGCGGATGTTGCGGGTCGGCGCGACGGGCAGCGGAACGAAGCCGCCCACAACCGCCACAGGCGTGCCGGTGATCGTGGGGCTCGCGGGGGTGCCCGTGCTGCCGGATGCCGCGCGGGGAGCGGGGGACCGGGGCGAGCGGGGGGAGGCGAGGGAGCTCGTGTCCACCGGCTCCAGGGACTGGAAGCCCTCGCGGTACTTGAGCCACACGGTTTCCACCTGCCACCGGAGCCGTGCCTCGGTGTGCGCGAGTTGGGCGCTTTTAGCGCGCAGTACTTCTGCTATGTGGGTCTCGACGGCGCTGCGCTGGGCGTCCGATTCGGCCTTCGCGAGGGAGGCGAGATGGAGAAAGACGGGGTGGGCGGGCGTAAATGGGGGCGGCAGGAACAACGGCGGCAAATGGGCGAGGTAGGCCACCTGTGGGGCATCCTCGATCTCAGGCTGCGCGGACGCGGGGGGAGAGGCCGCGATTGGAATCGCGAGAGAAAAAAGGGCAGAATATTGGGGCGACGCTTCAGCGCGTGTGATAGCGTCTCCAGTCTAGTATCACAAATAAAAAAATTGTCAGGACTCTCGGAGCAAACGCGGGCGATAAAAACCAGGCGGATAGCTGCCTGGAATGCCGAATGACTCACCAAGCATTGCTTGTGGACCTCAATCCAGCCAGACGGCGATTTGAGAATATCCTGCTCGACCCAGTCCTCGGAGGGGATGAGAGGACCGTCCCTGCCGTCCGCGTCGAGCGAAACGATCTGATGCACGCGATAGACGAGCACCTGGCACACGAGGCAGGTCAAAGACGTATACCGGGCGCGCCGATGGCGCGACGTCAGTTCTCCACGCGTCCGGATCCGGAGAGTGACCTGTGGATGGGCCTTTAAAAAACCGCAGAAAGCGTGAATATATGTTTCCTAGAAGCAGCGGCGACTGACGACTGAGATACCCTCATCGGCCACATGGACATGGTTAAACTCGGGTGTCGAAACGGGCAGGTCCGGAGGGTCAGAAAATTGGGAGACCGGGGTGATACGGACGTTGAGACATCGGCATGCGTAGGCTGTGGGTTGGGTGCCGGGCATGGTGGTTGGCGAGGGCCAACGCAGGACGCACTCGGAGTCACAGTCGAACACGCAGAACGGTCAGATGCACCGCTTGTTATTTTCCCCGAGATTATGTAACTCCGGCGTTTGAAACACCCAATGAAACCGTTCCGCTGACCGTGATAAAATACCATATGGAGGAGGAAGGAGGACAGAGGAATATGTTTTCAATTGTTAAAATATTTGGAACGTAGGGAGAAGAGAGTCTCAAGATATGATAAAATGTGCTGACACAGTTATAAGTAGAGTATAGTGTAAGAGAGAGACCACGAGCGCCTGAGCCTCTGAGGTATTGAATTTTCTTCCGTTCACACTCGTCCTCGTATCTACCTGTGAGCGCAAAAGCCCTCTCTGTCGACAGACAGGAAAGAGGAACGGGGACACAGTGCTCGCCAGTTTTCCAAGCAGCCACACTACCAGCCGAGGGGCGGGATGCCGACGCAACGCGAACATCCACCTTTACCAACGTCTTAAGCCACCGCGTCCCGGGCGTGCGGGCTGAAGACCGAATCCTCCGGCAATGATTCGTCGGGCCTCCGCTGTCAAGCTCGCGGCAGCTCCTCGGATGCGAGCGTACTAAGAGTCTCGTTCAGCCATGTTACGCCCTCTCCCCATGTTATCGAGCTGGACGGTCAAAGTGCGGAGGTCGCGGAGGCCGTTGAGTGGGTATGGCGGCAAATAGCGCTGGTGATCGTCTTGCCGCTTTATAACCAGATGGCGGACGGATGGAAGATATCAAGGATCAGCCGTAGTGTAGTATCCGACCAATTGTCATGACGGTACTGGAGGCACAGCTCGGCGGAGGAAAGCTGGGATAGCATCGGCTTCTGCGTCAGCAGCCACTGGTGGAGGAGCGTCTTCATCATGTGGCAGTCGATGGTGAGATGCTGCAAGGGTTTACGCAATAGGTAACGCAGGGACTACTGACCAGCCAGGCGGCGCCTGAGCGTTCGCCAACCCAAGGCGGTGAAGAAAATTGCACATAAGATTGGACAAACGCAGCAACATGGTAAACACATGCCGCAGCTTCCCAGAATGACACCAGGCTCGCCGTCGGTACCTCCAAGAGAAATGCCGGAGGTGAAAGACCACGACACGTCCAGGAGATCAATGACTCGAGGTGGGACCCGGGCCAGGATCGAAAAAGGTGCTTAGCGCACGGGAAGAGCAGAAAGAGAATATTCAATATCGAAGAGCGTTAGCCGGTGTGTGTCGCAGAAATGCTGCAGTTATTGTCGCCTATTCGTCTGTTCACTTGAGGCTGAAGCCTTGAAGTTTAAGGGGCTCGGTCTTGGTTTGGAGTCTTGGACGGAGGCGGCACGTTCCCCAATTCGGTGCCTTCATGCAAAAGGATCTGTGTGGCTCATCCGGAATTCTGGTGGGTAACGCTATGTACTTGCTCTCAGTGAGGTGGGAATATCAGAAGGAGCGAGAGGATGAAGAAACGACTTGAAAGTAGTGTGAGAAAAGCAACGACTGCCAGTGATGGCGCAAATCCGAGCCCTCCTCTCACCACATCATCCGCCAACCTGAAAGCCATCGAATGGACTTCGATTCCTATTGTCTCGGCCAAAATGGCAACCGAACGCTTGCCTAAATTCTCAGGCCTAGTTCAAGTTGAAGAGTCTGGGGATTTCCGATTCCAGGTCGATGGGAACCTATGCTGTAATTTGAACCGTCCTGCTCTCAAGACATGCATCATCATGAGATAAATAACTCGGGTGGTCTAGTGACAAGGCGAAGAGGGATAATGTATCCCGGAAAGCTTTCCGAGAGTAACGACCACGGGAAACGTTCCGAGCGAACTTGCCATTCAGAATCATTGCCGCCATTCCGACGATGCGCTGACTGATTTAGCCTGACATGAAGCCCTGCTATAAAGTTCTGCTGGACTCTCTATCTTTCAGACCTCACCATGTCTACTCAGCAACAGCAAGCCGTCATCATCCCGCCTGCCAAGGCGCCCCTCATTATGGGTCCTCGTGATATTCCTTCCCCCCAAGCAGGGGAGGTCCTGATCAAGGTCATGTCGGTTGCCCTCAATCCCGCGGACTGGGCGAAGCACGCGCACGACTTTCTTATCCCTGGATATCCTGCGGTCCTTGGCTGCGACATCGCTGGCGTGGTCGAAGCGCTCGGAGACGGCGCGGGGGAATTCAAAAAGGGGGATAAAGTGTATGTTAACGACCCCCATCGCTAATTACACTGACGGCTCCCATAGATTTGTCCAAACCCTTAGTGACGGATTCCAGCAATACACTACCGCTCCAGCCGCGACGGTCATGCCCGTATGCGTGAACGGTCATGGGTTAAGCTTCCATTGACTTGCCTTAGATTCCGGAAAACGTGAACTTTGACGAAGCAGCCACTTTTCCTATCACATTTAGCACCGCTTGCGTCGGCTTGTTCGCTCCTTCGCCAATTGGTGCTGAACTCAATCCCACGTTTTCCTGGGACAAACCGAGACAAGGTGAATCTGCGCTCGTCATCGGGGCGGGCACATCAGTGGGTCAATTCGGTGAGGAATTCCCTTCCTCGTTTCAGCACGGTGCTACTCCACCTTCAGCCATCCAACTCTTGAAGTTCTCCGGATTCACACGGATAGTTGCCTACGCGTCGAAGGTCCACTCTGACTATCTCCGTGAACTGGGGGCGACCGAATGCATTGACCGCGCTGAAGTTTCCGTCGATTCCTTAGCCGCGCACATCGATGCACCAGTAAACGTGGTATACGCGCTGGGGCCCTGAACATCGCGTACGATTGTCTTGTGAATGGCGGAACCATCGTGGCGGCCCAGCCCTATGCAAAGTGCGACCGGGAGGGCAAGAAGTTCACCTTGGTACAAGCCATGGGATACATCGCCGGCCCAGAAATCTTCAAAGTCAACGCCCCCCCGCCACTTTGCCCGAGGCCTGAACACACAATGTTCGGGAAGCTAATGATGAAGAACCTGCCCGAGATGTTAGCGAAGCGAGTTGTCGTCGTATGTTGCCCTCTACACGCATGCACGAGTTTTACGACTTACTTTTTCCAGGGAAACTGGTGCGAAGTGCTCGCGAATGGGCTCGCTGGAATTCCGGAAGCTTTGGAGAGGTTTGGGAATGCAGGCGTGAGCGGTGTTAAGCTTGTAGCCCATCCGCAGGACCCCGTTGCATAGGAATTTTAGGTCAAATTGTAGTCAGGATGCATTAAGTATGTATGTTGGTCCTCGCCAGCCAGCTCAACTTGGATTCAGAGCATGCTCATCGTTCTGGCCCACCGCCTCTACCTCAACTTTAGTACAGGGCAGGTTGGAATCAGTTTTGGGACTCCCAGAATGGGAATCAGGATCATCTCGCCACTTCTCCAGCCAGTCCCGCTCAACCCAAGTGACACATATATCGTGTGCTAATAACAATTCACGGTTCAATCGCAGTTTCGAGACAGCTAGTACGTAGGAAGGAGAAGGACACTAAGGTTACACTGCATCATGTGGGGTGCTCTTTGCGTCCGCTGCAACGTTAAATTGGTCCTCCATCTCCATAGTTGAAAATCCATGGTGATCCTGTTGGCGCTGAACAAATACACGACTCGTGTATTTGTTCAGCGGGACAGTAACGCCGGGGCTTCTAGCTGCGTTCCGGGTGTTCTGTCCTAGCTTGCTGCCGTTCTGTGAAGGGTCTGCAGGAGCGCTGTGGCCGTTACTTCGGCTTCCGGGACCGGCCCGGAAATAGATAGAAGTCATGCTTGCCGCAGACGCAGACCAGTTCATCCCGGAGGCCCACACGGTGGCGAACACCGCGAAAATAATATTGACGCAACCGTTGACCTGGCAGATGAAGACGGCTGCTAAGTGGTTGGAGTCTTGGAATAAGAGAATGAGCTGGCCGGCTCATAATGCACCACCTTGTTAGGTGCTGCACAACAGATTTCAGAGCATCCCCAAGCATCAATTAGGTACACAGCTATGTCCAGAGACCAATATCCCGAGGGACCAACTCATTGCCGGGCTTCGGGACCTGACTGGCAGGATGTATTCCCGATAGAGGAATTCGACGTGTAATTGATGGCGGGCGGATCAATTGATGCGCACAGGCGGGTCGCTCCATATCTTCCTCCTGATTCTTCAACAAGTATGGGTAACCATGTGGGTAGTCTGAAATTTTTACTACTACTACTACTACTACTACTACTACTACTACCTCTGTTGGTTCTGCCAAGGCCTTGCCGATGTCATTGAGAGCTTCCGAGTCGGGTTGATGCACCAGTCTGCCCACCCAAATCTCACCCATAACTGATGTACAAAAATTTATGTTGCCAATCAAAACAAATATGGGGAAAGAAACACCTTGAGACAGTGGAATTCACCCTGGGTGCTAGTCCCTTTAATTAAAATACTGTTTATATATTGTTTTAAACTGTTTTAAACTGTTTTCTAATCGTTTCCGTTTAGTTTACGGACATCTGTAAACGAAAACTAAATATTTGGAGCCTTACAGGCTCAGTAAACAAGGAAAGACAAAGTTGAACAAGGAGATGAGGAAAAGTGCGTGAAAGCGTTCAGTAAAATTTCCTGTAGGAGTTCATATTAGGAGGGATGATGTTCACAAAATCGACTACAAACCAGGGGCCCGGAGTTGTGTAATGAAAGAGCCAGTTTGCGGAGTTTGCAGTCGGTGGACGAACATGCTGGAGGAGTAACTGAAACGAGACAGCGTGAAGAGATTAACGGGCTGACAGTGAGGCAATTCACACATTGTCGAAAAGCTGTGCGATCCATTTGATTTTGATGAGAGGCTGGTTGAATATAGCAACACTGACCAATGGGCTCGCGAGAGACCCGGCCAGGACAACATATTTTCGCATAAAAATGGCGAGGTTGATGATGCGAGTGAGTTTAATAAGGACCGGGAAGGTGAATATTAGGATGAATTTCCGTCTGGGAGTTGTCGAATACGGATAAACAGCCAGAAGTCGCATGACCAATATTGTCTCCACAAGGAAAGGGAGGAAAAATGTCCTGAATACGTAGGTATCGTAAAGGCTGGTAGCTTCGCGGGAGAAGGGAGAAAGAGTGTTGTTAATCTGTAAGGCCAGTTTAGAAGATTGCAATGCAGCTAAAATAAATCCGAGAGTTACCTCACAATAACTGTTAAGGATTCCAGTAAAGATGCCCATGATGACGGCTAGGATGTTAAGGTGGAACATAAAGAGCCGATGTGTGTGACTCGTCGAAAAGAAGAGTAGGGCGACAAGCATCGGTATCATGTCATGATCCGGCTTTTCAAATCTTGAACACCGGGTCAGACCGCGATCACGGGAACGCGTTATCCCCGACCGCGTTGCAACAAGTCACACATAGCACCAAAATCCCTAAAGACGGACGACACGCGACCTCAATATCCCGACAACTCACGATCACATACCGGCCGCCTATACATTTTCTGGCTAAACATCAAATCCCGAGCAACCGGATAACGCACGATCGCGATACTCCGACAACTCACGATCACACACCTGTCGTCCGAACCCCTCTTCGGTTTCAACAATAGCCCTTTACGCAACACATAGGGTTGACACGATCGGACTCCTAGTTATATTAAGTATATAAACCCGAGGTAGAAACTCCTGTACTTTAGATTCTACCTCGTCTAATCTCAGGCTTTACCTTTGCTTGACTCTTGTTCCCTCGGGATTACGAGGAACGCTGGATTCTCACCTGTGGCACTACATACGTCGCTGCCTACGACCTCGCATCATCTTCCTCAGCGGATATCACTCCGTCTTCAGCTCCTATCAGTTCCCACCGGTACGACACTTGTGGCCTTACATCCCAGGACCGAACGAGGAAGCCATTCGTCTTGTACTACTACTCGGCGACCGCACAGGTTACTAGACGGGTTGTTAAACCCCGGGCGGGATTACTATTTGGACGACTCAAGCCGACCTATAGGCCGTCGTTGACATATCAATATTGAAGTGAGTACAGTGCCTATCATGAGGAAGGCCACTGATGGCTGCAGGACCACAAGCCAATTTGTGCCAGGCGGTGGCAAGGGGATGCCGTTGGAAGTGCCAGTGGAAGGAGGTGTAGGGCTTGACATAACTTGTGCTGAATTTGGCACTCCATTGTCAACGGTTCTTATAGCAAAAGTCGCTGAGTCTTCGGTGAAAACAAAAAACAAAAAATCAGAATCCTGCAGAGGACATCTGTTCGACTCATGTGGAGCCGAATATTCTCTCCGCTGATGAGTCCGCATCTCAATATTCAACAGACTCTGCTAGGGGTTGAGTGCTGCTAATCTCCACGTTGTAGTAACTGGGAATCGCCGCTGCCCATGAGTTGCCCACAGATTAGTGCGTTAGGCCCACCGATATCAGCTCACAGCCTCCTGTGTGAATTCCTACTGGGAGAACTTGTGCTGCAAAAGGTACATGCCTGTATTCAAGCGCACAAATGCGAATGTGATTCACATTCAAAATCCGAGCCTCCAGTGACGAACTAAAATGAATCAGAATCCAGCATAGGACAACTGTGGGGCCGAATATTGTCCTCGGAAAAACGGTGTAATAGAAATCCCAGAGGAAGCAAAGAATCTACCCTTGGATAGCTGTGTTGTTCCGGATAACCCTGACTTGGGGGTGAAGGCCACGGCCCGACCCGGCAGACTCGCACTTATAGTCCCCCCTTTTTTTTTTTTCTCGGGGCTTTTTACGTCTTGGTCATTTATTTTGTATAATCTGGATGCTTGGTGTCAAGTTGGTGTATTCAGGTGTATTGTGGCGCATACAGCAATCCGAAAAACAACACGTGATCTATATGCACATATTAAAAGTCCTAACATATGCAAATGACCATTGAAAAAAAGAAGACGCCTCGAGAGATTTGAACACAGCCGACAATTTGAATCAATTACAAATCACAAACACAGCCACTAATACTTCACAGAATATGAAGCAGATTTAAAGGACAGCCATTATTTTACATTCAACATAGCCACTATTTTATATAGCACAGTCACTATTTTGCATTGCAATCTTAAATTGGGACATTTTTAACCACACCTGAAAAACCTCATGTCGATTGATTAAAATAACGATTACTATAAGTACTTGTAATCCGTGTTTGAACACTAGTCTCCACTAATGCTAAGCTCCGCTTGTTTGTGGCCGGGAATCACAATGCCACAGATTAGAGCTGGACCCACTGGTATCACTGGTCTGGTCTGATCAGCAAACTTGTGAACTCGCCCTTTGTAGTCTCCCGGGACTCGTTATTTAAATTGCTGTACTACGAGGAATATGATCTGGCTCGATGAATCCTTGTGTCCTCTGTTGGGAAGGGTTCCTTGCTTGCCGCACCGTCCACACAATGTTCAACCATCCCACCTGGATAAAGAGGATATGTGTGTTCAACGTGAATGCGATCCGCACACGGGAAAATTCAAGATCAGGCAAGAACAGGATTGCGGTGAGAGAAGAGATGTTGTCTTACTTTGACTTAATCTAGAACATTTTTTTCGGGCTCTACATGTTTCCTGTCGGACTGTGATATGATCAATGCACAGCGATGATCGAAATGCACGGCAGCATCTCAAGCGGACCTTGATTCGGATGATGTCCGATCAGGCATTATTGATGTGTGTCTTACTGATGGTGACTATATACGTGGACACAGTAACTGAGTAAGAGGAACAGTGAAATTAAGGTCGTTCATGGTTCCCTTTTTCTTTCTTCAATCCCTTTTCCCTTCCCTTTTCTGTGTTTGCTTCCCCTTTTCCACTGAACATGACCGAACTTGAGGATCAGCTTGTTGCTCGGAGTCCTGACGGTCATGCCTTAGTCCCTCATTGGATGTCTGTTGATTTCCACCTGAGCTTTCCATAGATCTATAATCTATATAGTCTACATGGAATGAAGGAAAGGAGAGAAAAAAGGGATGAAAAAGGGAGTCCCGGACCAGGGTGTTCACAGTTCCCTTTTTCTCTCCCATTTTTCTGCCATTTCATCCTGTTTGAGCTTTTGCTCAGTTTTTTTTCCCCCTTTCCACCCTTTTTACACTGCTGAGTTGAAAAGGGAAAAAATCCCAGCCAAAAACCGAGCCAAACTCGAGATCCAGGAAAAAGGGAGAATAAAAGGGAACTGTGAACGACCCTATTGATATATTCGTCAAAGTTACAAGCTGTGCGTTTTGTCTCGGCCCGAGCTGCCCAAGGGTTCAACTTTATTCCCACACTTTCCGAGGCCATCTCGCGCTTGCAATGTTCGGTCGCCCAAGGTCGCCCACTGGTGCCTCCCATTAGATTTTTACACACACACTTCATGTGGTGCACATACTTTTTGGACAGATCTGTGCGACCAGGGAATGTATCATCTGCCCAATAGCAATGCTTCATCTCTATAGGTTAGTTTCGCTTGCATCTTGCCTGCAATTCTGTTTGCCCACTTCTGGTAGGTTCAATACAGCACTGATCTGACACGAAATTCCGCAAAGCTGTGGGTGCGCTGTGGCCTTAAGGTGGGGGGTACAGTGTTTTCATTTTCGATTGATGCCTTCTGTTTATTCAGACATGACTCCAAGTACAACCTTATTCCTGGTTACCATCATGGCCGTCATCGCCCCTCTAGCTTTTCGCAAATACTTGTACCAAGTAGGTTCCGAGTCTCCATATTTTCTCCATGGACTAACAGGTGGTCAAGGTTAAACTAACATCCATTCCAACCTTTGGCATCCCTTTCAAGTTTGGGTTCTACATTGGCACTTGGAACTACTTGAAGCACACACATACCATAAAACAAGAAGGATATACTGAAGTAAGTGTCTGACAAAAAGTTTTGTTCATCTGAAACGACCAAGTCGACATGCAAGTATCCTGGGAGAGCATTCAAAGCTCCTTTCTTAAATAAATGGCTGGTTGCTGTATCTGACCCAGCAATGATCGAAGAAGTCCAGTTGGCTCTTAAAGATGTGCTATCATTGAGTGAAACTGCCAACTCGGTAAATAATGTCTTGATGGGATCAACTAAATTGTCACTGAGCTCGGTTCATGACAGATGCTTCAGCTAGAACATACACTGGGTCATGACCAGATCCATGATGTCTACCAAGTGTCGGTGGTCCACACACCCTTGAATTCCTACATTGACCTTTACTTTTCTATTCTCCAGAGCAAGATTGAGAGCATGTTTGAAGACATGGTCCCGGCAAAGTGTGAGGGTAGGTCTTTTCATATTTCCCCCCTGCTGCACAAAGACCTACCCTCACACTTTGCCGGGGGGGGAAATATGAAATGTCTAATGTCGCTGTACAGAATGGATGAATGTGCCTGCATTGCAGATGATTAGCCTGCCCTCTCCAGCCTGTACGGGCTAATGTGATCTTCAGCTCATCATACAATTCACTTCGAGAGCATACAACTGGCCATTCATTGGACTTCTTTGTACAACGGACTGCTGCAGTCATCTTGACCTTCCTAATTCCTTTGCAGGCTGAGATACGAAATATATTTTGGTCACCATGGAATTCACTTTGAATGTACCAAAGAACACAAAGATCCTGCATTTTTTACCATCAATTCTGTGCCTGTGAGCATCTGGAATTTACGAGAGCTCCCAGTCCTGGAGCTAACTTTCAATCCTCACCCCAGCATCACCATGCAGCTATTCAGCAGTCTAGATAGCTCCACACAGGAGGCAATGAAGCTCCTGCAGCCTATTCTGAAAACTCAACTTGACATGGATGATCCATACAGACGTGAATGGCCAAATGCGGACCAACCAGTATGTGTTCAATCGTTTCCAGCTCACACACTGAGTTGAGTGAGTTGTGCAGAATGATTTAATCAGCTGGCTTTTGGATGCCGCCAACGGTCACCCAAACTGCCATACTCTGCACAACTTGACATGTAACCTGCTCACCCTAAACTTTGCTGCAATTCACACCACATCACAGGTTCTGTTGATTCTCAGCACATATCGACCATGAACTGCTATTCATACGGTTATTACAGGTGTTGTATAGCCTTGCTGAACAGCCCAAACATCTTTCCCCATTGCATGAAGAAACAGAGTCAGTTCTCAAATCAGAAGACTGGTCCAAATCCTCTGTGAGCAAAATGGTCAAGGTTGCAGTTTCCTGAGGGAAAGCTGCAGGTATTCTCCTATTTCACAAGGTCTGTTCACACACACACATATTGTCTTCACACAATCAACTTTATCCATTGTGCTCAGTGGAGGCGATGTGAAAGACAATGCAAGACTTTACTTTTGTCAATGGTACAACTGTCCCCACCAGAACGAATGTCAGAATATATTCATTGCCCAAGGAATTTGATCCCTTCCACTTTTCACATATGAGAAGTGAAGAAGAAGAAGGCCTGAAACATCAACTGGTTACTCCAAGCTGCCATGGAATGATATGGATTTCATAGTTATTTTGAATATCCTTGTTATTACCCTTCATAAATTCTGCTTTTTGGTTCTAGAGTGCAGACAAACATCTCTAAGATATTATTCGGAGTTCAGGCACCTTTCCCATATTAGTGTTTAAGCTTCTGAACCACTGAAACGCAAGTAAGTTCGCTCCCATCAATATTTGATCGGAGATCACCTTTTGATGTGAGCTTGTTCTTGACTTCGCAACTATGTACCTACATAGGTGCTGCATTAATTAAGTACCAACCCTTATGGTTTGTACATGGCCAATTTAGTATATAACTATTACTTATCTACAGTAGTTGTAACAGACACTCTCTTGCTCTTGCAAGAATGTTCTGGAACTTTTGTACAACTGAGTCACATTTATTTTGACTATTGCTTCTGAGAACATTCTAGTGCAACACAAGAATGTTCCAATGCTATGTAGAACCTTCTAGCATCTTCACAATCTCTAGTATATATATGAGAGCCTGTCCTCATGTGACGGCACCACACTTTTACTTCAATCCACATTGTAGCATCTACACTTTCACCCCTGAGCCTGCTAGCCAACTGGCCTATAGCTGAATGAATAGTTAGGGCAAGTCAAGTCCTACGCAATCCTGCCCCACAGGTATGTCTTTTTTCAATCTCGATCACATTTACCTTCCAACCTCGCGGCGCCATGTGTGCCGGATGTAGTTTTCAGGTGGGCACCAGCTGAAAATGGGGTAGGCACCAGGTGAATGAGCCAATGGGTCCAGCATGGGGCCAGCTTAGGCTGGCATACAGCTGAACTCAGATGCAGCTCATAGCCAGGTGCCCACCTCATGTCCACAGCTATCATCCAACTGATTTTTCATTTCCAAATACAAATGTGTTGTTTTGAACTGAACTAGATGATACAAATGCAGCTGCTGTATGTGACTACCATCGCTAGTGTATTCCCCCTGCACCATGCACTCCACGAAGATATCCTGGCGTTGGGCAGGAGATGTGCAGCTCCAGGTGTGTGATGTGGAACACTAGCAATGTCGCTGGCAATGAAGGCTGAACTCGAGACTTGATGACTGATAAGCAATAACAGTGCACCAGCTTAATCCTGCTCCGATGGCAGATAGATGACTAGTAGTGAGCACCAAAGAAAGACTACGAAACTGTCAGGTGGTGTTGACAACACACTTGAGTTGAGCCTAGTCAGAGCCGAGCCATGGTTCTTGAGTCTTGAGGAGTTAGTTGCTAGGAGGAAGAGCCTTGAATGCGAGGAACTGAGGACTTCATGCTTGAGGGACTTGCACGTATGACACTTGAAGCTTGAGGGTGACTGAAGTTTGAATGTCGCAGAGTCGAATGTGGTGGGAGGCAAGAAGATGGGATCAAATAGTCTCAGTGCCAGCCTGCCCCGACATCCCAATTTGGGAGCCCTGTCGTGACAGTCTGGGACCTAACCGAGACTTTAGCCGGACCTCTGCGCTACGCAAGCCATCTGCCAGCCAGAATGATCATCATTCGGCTATTTGCACCGCCACACACCAAGTTCAATGGTCCATTGCGTCCGCTGCGGCAGTCCTATCGGAATTTAGAGCAGGCAGATCATCTTTAAATGCATTTAAATTCATATCTCTCTCCAAGGTTTCATGCAAAACAGTCAGAAACTGGGCAAACAAGGCCCTTCAACAACTGCGAAATCATAGCGCAGAGGTCCGGCTAAAGTCTCGGTTAGGTCCCAGACTGTAACGACAGGGCTCCCAAATTGGGATGTCGTGGCAGGCTGGCACTGAGACTAGGGATCAAAGTCAACAATTGAGGTGTGATGTGACATGGAATTTGTGATGTGCATGGGCCATCATCTGATGGCAGACCTAACTTTCTTTCATTGTTTCTTCGCTTCAACTTCGCTTCCCTGCCTCCACCCATAAAATAGTGCCTGCCAAAGGCCCGCTTCCATAGTCTGATGGCCCCATTGCAAGGGTGTCCTAATCATCTCTTTGGTTATTCAAAGTGCCATTTTTGTGCCAGTTTCACATAATCAATCATGAACTGTTTATATGGCAACAAGGACACCAGAGGGGGATTCAAAAAAAGAATAGAAATAAGGGCAGTCCCACAATGAGTCGGACTATAGGGCTGTAGTACAGTAATAATATTTGATAGCAACCCTGAGGACCAGATAATTGAACTATCTTGCTGCCATCTGGTTTGAAATATGGAAACAGCCTGTCTGGACACCCTGGCATTTACAGCTGGACACCACCTAATTACCGGCTGATCACAGGTTCAGCCACAGCTGTTGACCAGGACCGATGTTTATCCCTTTGGAGGTTAGATCCCAAATCTGGCCAAAAAAAAAATTTGTCCGAACTCCTGGCTGACGTCAAGCTCAGAGATTTGTCCGAATTATGCTCCTGGCTCGCATCCGACTCAAATTTTTCCGAACTTTGCCTCTAAGCCATTCTTTTTCTTCCATGCCTTACAACGCCTCGAAAAAGTTGTATAAAAATGTAATTTAAATCATTCTGCTACCCAGTCGTCCTCTGGAAGCTCTGCAAGACTAATATCTGCCTTACCCTTGCGCCGCGCTGTCGCTAGTTATTTCGATGTCCATGGCTGAATGCGCAAGTGAATGAGTGCAACAGGAGCAGTACAGGGTGATAAAAGGGTAGCTCCGCGGAGAATGCCACCCGAATGCCCCCAGAAACAAAATTTTATTGGGACACTGCATATTGTACATTGTCGTTGGTGGCCCTGGCCAGATATGGCAATTTTTTTGGCACTCCAATCAGCGTTAACCCGACCTCGGGCGCAGCCATCACCATTGTCCGAACTTGTGATCTGACCTGCTGCTGCTCACCCTCTGATTTGTCCGAATCTGCCCCTAACCTAGGTCGGCAGATCTAAATTTTTTGTCCAAACTCGGGATCTAACCCCCAAAGGGATAAACATCGGTCCTTGTTGACCACACAACTCTGCCAGGTGCAGATGATCTGGCGGGACTTGGTGGTGATATAGGTGTGTTACCTTACCTTTCATCTCTTGTCATTCTTTCATTTACCGAATCCACTTACAGTGAGATACCATGCTATCAGCTGGTTCAAGTACATGAGGGAGTCCCAGGGACTTCCTATGTTCTAGCATAGTGGTCATGAACCTTCAAAATTTGGTAGGAGAAAATGAGTGGGGTTTCAACAAATGTTGGATGTCCAGACATAGCCACCTGTGGCTACAGCCAGGTGTTCTAAAACTCAGAACAGAGAAAATGAGTAGGCTCCGCCCTGTTGTAACGAGTGCAAATGACAAAAGCTTCAATAATGAACCCAGCCAGATTGTCCTCTGCTTCCAGATATGGGGTAATTATAGGTGTGCATTGGAAGACTAAGAGAGGCTCAGATTATAATTGTGGGGTGGCAAATTGCCTGCCAGGAGAGATAACAGGCTGGCTCAGGAGATAATTCTTGTTGCACCTTGAATGTCACCCCAATCGGATGGGAAAAGATGTGGATTAGGAGGGATTCCAATTCTGGGCAAGAGCTGTGTTTTCACTGCGAACATTTCCTATCTGCAAAAGGGAGAAATATATGTTTGGAGAAAGAGGCATGAACCAACATTGTGGGAACACAGTGCATGTTCGTACAAGACAAGAGGCAGTGAGTGTTGAACTGGAAAGAACAAAAGAAGTACCCATGCATGTCGAGGACAGTGCAAGAAAGTTGGATAACATAATACATAAACTCAGAAGAACTTCGGATAGGAGGATGCAACACATCTCGCTTTCTTCTGGTTCATCAATGAAGCGGCAGTGGCTGTACACCAAAATCATCATATAGGGTACAAGTGAATAGTAACAAGAACCTGGAACACTATGTGTCCAGGCATTGTGTGGGCTATATACTGTCACTTGAAATAATTGTGCCCAGGGTCTTTTTTTTTAAAAAAAGGCACCACTTATGATAAGAGAATCTCAAGATACAGGTTCAACAAAATGCAGACGACAATGATGGTCAAGTTATTCTCATACCTCCGGTTTCGTCAACAAAATGTGAGATTTCACATACTCTTCATCCCCCAGCTGAACCCTGGGCAAAATCCCTATGACAATCAGCCAGCTTCACCGCTGACTTCTGCACAGCCCACATCAGGACCAAATCACACCCACTCCAATTTTCTTGTGTTTGGCCGGATCCCCATCACACAAGTGTGGGGTGGATGTAGAGTTGCTGCATCCACCATCACATTGAATACCCAACATCTGGTATTCAGCTCCCCTGTTGCAATGTTTCAGACGTAAGTACTGTATCTATTAACCCAGACGTGACTTCCTGCATGGAATATTGCTGTATCCAACGCAAACCAGAGTCGAATAAACACAACCTCGATTGCTGGACACCACCATGAAGTTGAGAAAAAGCTCAACAAGTGGACCGAGTCAATAAAAAGGTCACATTTTTATTTCCATCCAAGTACACATATCAGGGCACACTGACAGCCATTCTCCACCATTCCATGTGTTATTCCTTCCAATACTCTTCCATCTGCCTTCTCATGTTTCTGTTCCCCTTGTTGGTCACATTCACAGCATCTTCTTGCCAGCTTCGAGACGGCACCCAACCAACCCCCCGGGTATATATTGATGGCTTTTACACCATACTTTGTGCTCTCTCCAATGCTCCTCTTGATGGCTCTTGTTGCAGTAGTAAGCACCCTTGCATGCCGGACACCTTTTAATCGTAAGTTTGCGGCACCCTGCAACCTCACAGGGTGCTCCAACCCTCTGTATCAGTGCTACCAGGCTTTCCACATATGTCCGCATTTCGTTGGTTGGTACCACACGCATGCAAATGTCCCAGTCTGACCGCTGGATGGGCCCAATGGACGGGAAATTGGGTTGTATGGTGGCAATGCGGAAGATGTCCCGTGTATCGTCTGAGGACGGGGGGATAGCCAATCTGCGAGTGCCATCATACACTTTGAAGCATGGCATACTACCACCAGTAAGGTTGGATCCAATGAATGCAGCAGTGGATTGAATCCGATAGAATGTGTCGACTAATCCGCTCTTGGCAAACATTGTAGGAGTGGGTGGTGAAGGTACGCAGGAGAGGAATGGCGGAACCGGTTCGGGTCTGTTGGCTCTACTAGGTGGGATTGGAAGTGTAACATCCCCGGAGGATTTCTGGACGAGCACGACTCCGTAACCCAACGGTTTGGGATGGACGAAAGCATTGCACGAGGCCATCTTCATCCTGAGATGATCTAGAGTCTGCGATACCCACACACGATCAGCTTGCAGGATCTTGGGATCGAAATCCCCTGGCTCGCCATGTGTGCGCCCCTCAAAGACGATGATATCCACTTGACTGCGCGGATCCTCCCCGGCGACATAGCACATCTGTGCATTGAATACCTATATCATGCCAAAATTTAATGAAAGTAGGGGAGATGATATATAACAGTATACGAACTGCGATGTCGGTGTCAGAAACGACATGGGACAAAGCTGTTCTTCCATTCGCTCCGCAGTGAAACACAAAGACGAAGCATGTACCGACGAGGTCTGTACACAAGCCAGAGATCGGACTGTCAGGGCTCATGCATCCCCAGCCACGCTCCTCGATTCGCTCATACTCCGTTTGAAACCAGAAGTAGGGCTCATTCGGTGTGAGTAGGAGCTGGTAATCTCCAAGTCCAACAACGAGCTCTGTGATTTTCATTGGAGCAATTCGAGGGAGGCAGCGTTGACCTGGGACGTGCGGCGTGCAGTGTGGACAATGGCAGCAAGAAGTAAGGCTGTGAGAATGGAATGACAGGTGGCTTCGTCGCTTTCAGTCCGCATCAGATGGTTTATGAACGGATCAACTGGGTGTTATTTGCCATGTGGCTGTACGGTTAGGTTATCTGCCACCGACTTCGTAGCACCACGTATAGGTCTTGAAAATCAAGAAGATAATGAAGCATGCCTCTGAAAGAATATGGAGACCATCTGCCTCTTCAGATTCCCGATGTAAGCCGTGGGTGTTTCGGAGCGAAGGAGTGGCAGATAATCGTGTGACTGACAGATAATTGGTCACGTCACAGTTATCTGCCATCTGCCATCAACGTACACTGTGCGATTGGCCCCCCCTTTGCTCCGGCCATCGTATTCGTGCTTCGAGGCTACCTCCAGGGCTATGTCATCTATTTTCTCAGTTTGGATCCATGGAAATCACAGAAACAATGGCCAGTGTCGCCCTTGGGATTTGGCTCGGAACTCGACGATTGCAGGCCCCGTGAAGCTTCCGCAAAGGGTTGTCCTTTTCCGTACTAAATTTTGCCGGGTCAGTGTGATCCCCGGTTTGTTTCTGAACAGACAGAAAGTTGCGCAAAGGTAGCTGCTAGATGATTGCTTAGTCCGATTCTCGTGCTTGAATCATGCCCACATGACTCGGAGACAAGAATTTTTACCTCTCCTAATCCTTAACAAACTCTCAGGCAACTTACAGCATTGTTCTGTGGCCTATTCTCGAATGTTACGGGCAGAAATTGCACTTGTACGTTCTATAGGCCTCGTCTGTGTCGATTCAATTCAGCTTGTGCTGCCGACTAGTACTACCAACTATATTCTGGTCAGGCAGGCGTTCATTTCACCCCTCCAGCTTCACATCATGTAACTGATATCCATTGCAGAGCGTCCGCGATTGTGTTGTTGTTCCTGTTTTGGCTCAACCCAGACAGCGAGGCAAGCTCAGATCATCATCATGCTTTTTTCCTCACAATTTCCCTCTCATCCATGTAAATCTCAGTGCACATAGCAACGGGCCCTCGATTTTTTCCGACTGTGGTTATCCCACTGGCCCGAAGATACCCGAGAATAGTCATCCGACGCCCGACAGGTGGATCGCAGCCATGGAGCCTGCTTATTGCACTGTGGTAGAGCTCCTGTAGCTTTATTTCTGCCGATACGACGACCCTCAATGTAGCACCAGTTTGATCGGATTGAATTTAATTTCATGGCTTCTCCTTCTTCGACTTGGTGATTCACCGCCTGGAGTTCCTCTATCTGAAATAGCTAGAGGTTTGGATGGTTACGACAGTTCCCAATGAAATTCCCTTCTCCTCTCTTCCCTCTTTCCTTTTTCGATTTCTTTTTCGATCCCGTTCCCATCAGATCAAGAAGCCGATGTTATTGTTGTAGGCCTTCGCTCCAGCAGTACGGAAGATACAAATAATGCTTGTTCACCTACAGCGATCGTGCATTCCAAACCACGTGAATGGACAGACAACCTGAGGATAAACAGAAAAGGTCAACACCGGGAGCATAGCAGACCGAGAGAGGAATGCCAACAATTGAGAGTTTTGCAAGATCGTACGTTGATATAATTACCCGCAACAAACTGAGAATCATTGGCGACAGGTTGGAAGAATCTTGAACAATTTGGTTGTTCAAGAATCCAGAGAGCCACGCTGACGCGCCAGCTAGAGATTTAGAAACCGCAGATGCAGAGTTCAACTTGGTGACGTTTGAGGAGCAAGCGCAATTTGACTCATCTGAGACATTGAACTTGGGAATGGAGGAAACAAAACGAAAAGCAAAGCCGCCGAAGTATCTTGTACGCCGGAAACAGTAATGTGACAATTGAAGTCGAAAAAGCAAGCACAACATCGCTGGCACACCAGGAATGTTGTGAATACTTGAAGGCATCAAGGAAGAGCAGGAGTCGATACCTTTGTTCCTGTCCACGGTGAAAAATTGAAGAATCCAGTCTCTGAACCCGCAAGGGCTGACCTTGCATAAACATAAGCTCAAGGCTCACAACAAGTCAAGCCAAGGACATGGTGAGCCAGCACCGGAGGAGCGGACATTCACGGCAATGGGCAGATACCCACAAAGAAGCAATCAAAAGAATGTGAAGACTCTTTGAACACAGGGAAATATACTGTTTCGCCAAGTACCAAGTACTACTCGGAGAGAGGGCGAGAATTTCGATAAATTTCGGCCATGGGTACGAAGTAATGAGCGAGTACCGGCTCGTACCCAACGTCCACGACCAAATCTGGGAGTATCATCAGGGACCGCAGCACGTTAAAGACGTTGATTGACGGAGGAGATCGTTTTATAGATGGTTCGTTGACGGGAGAATGAGATGGTTGACATAGGGTGCCTTCGTCCCTGAAATGAGAACTCTTGGTGCTACTGCAACAGCCGAGAGAAGCACAGCGGTGGGCGACATGATGAATGGGTGCGAATTTAGTAGCTTTTGACCAGATATTGCGGCAATTGAACCATGAAAACCTCGTAGACGTCCCGCAGCCAAATGTCAAGCATTCGGCAGCACGAAGCCATCCTGACAGATTTTTGAATCCAGTGGGAAGTTGAAACAGAGGCGCCGCGGGAAGACGACGGAACCAGAGACATGTAAGTTCTGAGCCAAGTTCTACAGGTAAATTCGAGCTCAGATTTCGAGCCCCTCGCATTCAGAGAATTAAGAAAGACTACCGCTTGATGCAGCCATAAAGAAAGAGCACAGGGAATGGCGCTGCTTCACCAACCGCAGGCTTTGCATAAGTTCTTCGGATGTGATGACGGCGAGATGAGAATATTTTGCGATATGCATTTAGGTCACTGACCTGGACAATTATATTTACGGCGTTCCGCGACACCGAGTTCCTACCGAGGTGTGCAAAAAAAAAAAAGATAATGAAACACTAGAGCTACGAAAACCCAGAGTGTCTGCATAGGAAGTTATGCAGGTCAATTGATGGGAGACGAGCTGCATGAGTTAAAACAGTAACACCCAAATTTCGCCGTCTCTCTGAGGAGCTGGAAGATATGAGCCATTCGAATTCGCGGTAGATATTTTGGTCCTGAGGTGGCTTGAATCAGTCGAGGTTTTTCGAATCCTGTGTGAAATTGGAAGCTGGATGGGCGCCTAAGAGTATTCAAACCGGAAATGGCCACAAACGACATGAACGCAGGAAATAGGAGGTTTGATGATCAATAAATGTCTGCCAACAGGAGCACTGCCACTGCGCCCTCGCCACTTTTATGTAGACGAGCCGCATCGAGGAAAGAGCACCTATATAGCGCTTATGCGGTCTCTACTTTCTTGCAACGTTTCTCCCTTAGATGTGGCCCTTCAGCACCCCCTACCCAGTCGTCAAACCACCCGATATCGGTTCTCAAACGGGGTTTCCTTCGGACTCTTGCGGCGAACATGGGCATGCTGCAGTGTATGACTACATTGTTGTTGGCGGTGAATTTATCGTGCATATTCCATCCATCGACCTCCACCCTTCCGTTCGTATCCTTCTGTTGGAACGCGGCGGTGCAGTTGACACATGGGCCTCCCGTGTTCCTCTCTTGTCCGCCGCATACATGACTCCTGGCTCGCCAATTTATCGTCATCCGGTAACTCCGATGAACAATCTCGATGGCCGTGTTGTCAACATGATACGAGGCAAAGCGCTCGGAGGTGGATCCCGCATCAACGGCATGGTGTACACACGCACTTTTGCCGCGGATTATAATCGTTGGAGCGAGTCTGGTCGGAAAGGTTGGAGCTACGATGAAATCGAACCTTTCTTCATCAAGTCGGAGGGATTTCTGGGGCCGAGAACCGACGGCCATGGGTTCGACGGTATTTTCTCTCACATTCTGTACTGGGAATTCATTCTCATTGCTCCTCACAGGTCCCTGGAAGACACGTCTATTTGATAGATACTTCTTAAAACCCACTGCACGGCAAGTTGACTATTCCCGGGTGTTCAATCACGTCTGAACGCGGTCTTCAGCTGTGTGGATGCCCTGAAATCAATGGGGATTCCTGTGGCAGAGGATATCAACACACCAGCGACCCCCGCCATCGCGTGTGGCAACCTGCATGCTACCATAGACCGCAGCGGCCATAGATGCTCGACCTTCGATGCTTTCCTGCCTCAGACTGTGGCGCTCGACAGGCGAGACCGTTTGAAGATCTGCACGGGAACCGCCGCAACTTCCCTGCGTTTCGAGGGAAACCGGATTGTTGGAGTGTCATTCTTCGAAGAACTCGAATCTGGACCAGAACCAGGGCGGAATTATTACGCGCATGCGCGCCGGGAAGTCATCGTCTGCTGTGGCGCCATTGGATCCCCACAGTTGCTTATGCTAAGGTGCGAAAGCCTCGACAATTTCCGCAATTCTTTCGTTAACTTCCTTCCAGCGGAATCGGCCCCAAGGCTCATCTTCAGGAACGTGGAATCCGCGTCGTGAAGGATCTACCGGGGGTCGGAAGTAACCTGGTCCGTTGCCCGTGCAAGTCATTGTTGTCCTGTGCTCAACCCGCATTAGGAAGAACACGTCGGTGTGTCGACTATGTATCGCGTCCCGTTGCAAGATTCCTTCCACTATATACGCGACCGTCCACTTGGGGCAATCCAAGAGTTCCTGAAGTATTTGTTTAAGGGCGAAGGCCTATTCCTCTGCCCAATCACTCAGATCTGGGTGTTCCTGTGGTCCACGTTGTTTGAGGATGATCTGACCTTGCTCGGCAAGAGCAAGGATCCTTCCCAAGTCGACTCTACTTCGCCCGAAAACATCCCCGACATCGAGATAATGCCCATCGCCTTCAATACGACCGATTCTGAGGTGCCCATCGGTACGGGGATTTTTTCCTTCTTGGCCGTCCTCCTCCAGCCCCGATCTCGTGGGTCTGTTCGCTTGGAGTCCAACGATCCACTGTACCCGCCGACATGTGACCTCGGGTTCTTCACCGACCCTGCCGATCGAGTTCTCATGAGGAAGGCGATTCGTATTTCACAGCGCATTGCAGAACAGATGCAGGCGGAAGGGTATCCCATGGAGGACCAAAACGTACCAGACAGCGACAGCGACGCGGACCTCGATGCATTCATCAACAAGAGCTACCGCACCACCTTTCATTACAGCTCTACCTGTCGCATGGCTCCCGAGGACGACACCTGCCCCGGGGTGGTTGATGATCGTTTGAGGGTTCATGGGGTACGGAATTTGCGCATTGCCGATTGCAGCATCTTACCCAATATCCTTTCCAACCACCTGCAAGCCCCGGCGGTAATGGTTGCAGAGAAGTGTACGCATATGGTTTTAGAAGACACGCCTCGTACTTGATCTTAAATAGCTTTCGTCCAGCGCTGTAGTGAATGTACGGTAGAATGGACTTGAATCTTCACCCAAAGTTGTACACGAAATTAATTAAGGCCAATAATACAAGCACAGTAGTATGGGTAGTGTAACAGAACAGATGCGACGATGGTATGCTGCTAAATAAGATGTAAAATGCGAGAGAGTGTGAGGGAGAAAAAAATACAGTAAAACATGCACCACCACCGACCGAATCGCTTCTCCATCGCGCGCCGCTCGTCACTTCTTGACCGCCCGCAGTTGGTCGCGCAGCTTCCCGTTCTCCATCTGCAGCGTGTTGAGCTCGTCGAGCAGCGCCATCCGCTGCCCCTGCTCCGACATGCGCATCGCGTCGACCTCGGCCTGCGCGGTGTCTAGCGCCGCGCGCACCTCCGCGAGCTGCGCCTCGAGCTGCCGGCGGACCCCCTCGGGCGCAGATGCCGCCTCGGCCGCGAGCGCGAGCGTCTTGGCGCTCAGCGCGTTGTTCGCCTCGGTCAGCTGGCTGCACGTCACGGCCTGCTCCGCCGCCTGCGTCTCGACGTCGCGCTTCTCGCTCGAGATGCGCTCGACCGTGCCCTGCAACTGCGCGACCTCGTTCTGTCTGCACCCCGCGTCGTCAGCGTGTGTTTTATGAGAATGGGAAGGAAGGAAGGGACGCACAACACCGAGACCTTGTTCGCCAGGTCCATGTTCCGCTCCTCGAGCGTGCGGACCTGCTTCTGGTACGTCTCGAGCGCGCCGCTGCCCTCTTGCGCGAGCTTCTGCGCGCGCTCCGCGTTCTTCTTGAGCAGATCGTGCGCCTGCGCGAAGCGCACCAGCCGCTCGATCAGCGCACGGTCGTCCGCGATCAGCGCCTGCACGCGCCCGATAAACGCGTCGACGGAGAACGCGCCGTTCCCGTTCGGCGCGGGTGACGACGGCGTGCGCGGGTCGTACAGCGCCTTGAGCGAACGCACGTCGAGGTCCGAGAGCGACGTCGGGTTCGGGTTCGGGCTCAAGGGTTGTGTCGGCGACGCCGCGCCTGAGCCTGCGCGGAAGCGCTGCTGGCTGAACTTGGCCGCGCGCGCTTCGGGCGAGGGAAGGATCACCCAGAGGGGCTGCAGCAGCGCTGCCAGCTGCTTGCTGTCGCCCGAAAACTCCATCATGTTCGGGGACGGCATCGGCGAGAGCGAGGGCGAGCGCATGTCCGTCTAGGGAGGCGTCGGAACAGGAATGAAACGAGAAATAAGACGGAACACACCTTGACGCGAAGTTCGATTGCCCGAATTTCTTTGCGCGCTTCCTCACGCTCCCGGCGCGCTTCTTCGACCTCACGAGAGAGCGCTTCCCGCTTATCCAGCCCGCCACGCACGTCGTCTTCCAGCTTCCGGCGCAACACCTCCCATTCCGACTGTGAAGTGCGGTGGGTTTCTATCTTGGTGGCAAGTCCCTGCAGATGCGACCCCAGTGCCGAAACGAGCGACGGCAGCGTCGGGTCGCGCGAGAACATCGGGATACCATACGTCTTCACCAACGCACGCATCGCCGACGCGCCCTCTTCCAGCTCGCTCTGCGCCCGCTGCAATGCATTCGCGTCTTCTCCACGCAGCCGTTCCGTCTCGTCCTGCAAGCGCGTGAGATCTTCCAGCCGCTCGTCCTCCAACGCGGCCTTGTCGCGGTCCCACGCCGCGCGCTCCGCCTCCTGCTCCCGCACCAACGCCGCGCGCTCCTCCGCCCATGCTGCCTTCTCTCGCCCCAGCGTCTGCATCTCCTCGTCCATCCCCTCGAGCCGCGGCAGCTCCCGCTCGAGCGCCGCGATCGTGTCCTGGGCGCTGCGCATCTCGTCCTCACGCGCACTCTCGACCGCCTCCTTCTCCGCGCGCGCGGCTGCGAGCTCCCGGGCGAGCTCGGCCTGCTTCGCGCTCGACGCGGCGAGCGCCTCCGTCGCGAGCGCGAGCTTCTCCTCGAGCGCCAGGACCGCCGCGGGCGCCGGGCCCTTGCCCGTCGGGACGACGCTGTCCGCGTGCCCCGCGAACAGGTGGGCGCCTTCGAAGCGTGCGGCGGCGGCCTGCGAGGTGGCGCCGCTCATGGACGAGCCAGTCGGGCTGCGCTGCGTCCCCGACGGGGTGTTGTACCCCGAGTCGGTGTTTCCCTCGGGCGGCGCCATCTTGCGCTCCATACTGCGGACAGAGAAGCTGAGAACGCCCGCACGATGCTCCAGCAGCCGCTTCTGGATGTCGTTGGCGCGGGCCGAAACGCGCTGCAGCTCGCGCTCGGCGGCCTCGACGCGCTTGTTGGCGGATTCGAGCTGCTCCTCGGACTGTTTGGAGACTTTTTTGTGGGCAGCGTTCACGCGACTGAGGGAGACGGCCGCATCGCGGATCTTGGTCTCGAGGGACAGCTTCTTGGTCATGGCGCCTTGACGAGACATCAGGACTTGTTGTTCCTATAGAAATATCATTAGGAACCTGATAGACATAGGAAAGCCATGTTGCTCAGAATGAGGCAGAGATGGGAGTCGCTCTCACGACAAAGAAGATGGTAAAAATAACGAAGTGCAACCGCTCACCTTTTTGAGATCATCGACTTCCTCCGAGCTCAAAATCTCAAAATCGCGACTATCGACGACGGCCTCGCTGGCGAGGAGACTAATGAGCAGCTCGTCGCGGGTGTTGAGGGGAGATTGTGTTGCTGTCCGAGATGTCGAAAGCCTCGTGGGTGGTGGGGGCACGCGAGAAAGTGCCGACGGCGCCTGTCTGGTCGGCGAAGGCATCTGCCTCGTGGGCGACGCTATCTGCCTGGTCGGTGACGGAGTCTGAGCAGAGCCATTTGTAAGGGGTTTTTGAATACGAGCGGGGGATCTGGGAGCCTCCTGCTCATCCTTGTCCTTCCGGAGAAACAAGGGCGCGGTTGTAGGAGACGAAGGGGTTGCTGCGGCCTGGGGAGGCCAGGTTGGAGCACCCGGCTTGAGAGGGAGTGGCTCAGAGGGTGGGGGCGAGGTTGTTCCTGTGGCAGACGCCAGGAACCGGCGCACCCCGCCGCCAAAGCCGTTCATGAGGGAGAGAGTGAAGTTGCAATTTGTGACTGTTTGGCTGTGCCGTGGCCATCTCTCATCCATACTTCCACGCACAATACACGCTGCATGCGCTGGCCGGCCCCAAAGGCGACCGGAGACATTCAATCACTTGGAATCGATCAAGTTCCTGCTCAAGAACGGACCCGGTGATGTTTCCGTATCGATTTCACCGAAGATGTAGCTTTGGAACAGCTTTTGGCTAAACTTCGCGCCACACAGTAAAATCACAGGTACTGAATAGTGGGGAAAAAAGGGCTCAATTCTGGCTTCGGATGTCCGAGTCTTCATGTGGCCTACGGGTTCGTCAGGCCAAAGCTAAGGGGATTAAACAAATCGCCAAAAAAAATTCCATGGTTTTCAGATCAAAGGTCCTCGTTATTGGCGAGAGACACCCACACCACACCTCAGCTTAGGGTCGGCGGGTTAATTTCCGGTCCGGAGTACACATGCTGGTTGGACCAGTATGTATCTGGTTCTTTTCAAGAATGGCCGGCTCCCATAGAAAAACTGGTGTCTGCCGACACTGAGACTTCTAGGACTTTGCTCCACCTCTTGTGGATGAAGGCAAGTTCTTTGTGACTTTCCCTTCTAATCATTCGAACTTGTCCGGGATCCCAGCCTGCCCCTCTACGATCTTGAGTTCGTGGAAGACTATGTTTGACTCTCGACCTCTTCTCCTTGACTCTTCAAATTAGCATACAGCGACCAGATAACCGGCTCAAGTCCATCTGTAGCTCGCCGAGGCCTGTTCGATGTGTATTAATGCTTGTGATGAGCATCAGCGATCAATCAGCAATGCATCGCTTTGACCGTGACGGACAAGTGATGGAGGTATGGGTCAATATATATATATAGGCAAAGGCCTTTTCCAAATCAACTCTGTGACGTTAACTCCCTCGGCGATGAAAATCCAGGCAAGGAGGAATCGGGATTGGAAAAAAACCAGATATAGGGTCGAAGAGTTTTTCCAACCTGTCGGATGGGGCGGCAGGCAATTACAATACGACCAGTACCAAACAGTGTTTCCTGTTTCCGACAATTTTCTCACTCGGAAGAATCCCTGAGCTGCCGCTATTACACAATACCGATGACTAGCATGTCGCATGAGCTCGACATCACCACGAAAGTTTCAAACGATGCCGATTTATGAACATCGATGATGTATCGATAAGGCCGATGCATCTGCCAATTGGAATTTCCCACATCTCACTCGTCATGTCTCCTCAACAACAAGCCGTTATCCTCCCCTCCGTCAAGGCGCCGTTCGTTGTCGGTCCTCGCGACATTCCTCTCCCCGAAGAAGGCGGGGTCCTAATCAGGATCATGTCGACTGCTCTCAACCCCGCGAACTGGAAGCAGCGCGAGTACGACGTCTTCATCCCGAGATACCCTGTGGTTCTCGGTTGCGACATCGCTGGCGTGGTCGAAGCAATCGGCAGCGGTGTAGAGGGGTTCAAAAAGGGAGACAAAGTGTAACTATCCACCGAACCTTACTTCGGCCTGGTCTTTGACGGTCGGACAGATTCGCCTCAACTATCGTGGGTGGATTTCAACAATATATCACGCTTTCTGCCGCAATGCTTATCTCCGTGCGTGTCACCGACCACGGGTTGAGCTTCCGCTGACTTATATCCCTCAGATGCCGGAAAACGCGAGCTTTGACGAAGCAGCCACCTTTCCTTGCGCATTTAACACGGCCTGCGTCGGCTTGTTCGCTCCGTCGCCAATCGGCATCGGGCTCAATCCCACGTTTTCCTGGGACAAACCGAGACAAGGTGACTCTGCGCTAGTTATCGGGGCGAGCACCTCGGTAGGTCAATTCGGTGAGGAACTCTCCTCTACCTTGTCTGCAAAAGTGTTCACTAAACCCGATACTTATCAGCCATCCAGCTTTTGAAATTCTGCGGATTTATACGGATAGTCGCGTACGCGTCGAAGGCCCACTTCGACTACCTCCGAGAACTGGGTGCGACCGAATGCATCGACCGCACTGAAGTTCCCCTCGATTCCGTGGCCACGCAGATCAGCGCGCCAGTGAACGTCGTATACGACGCGTTCACCGGGGCCTTGAACGCCGCATACGATTGTCTGGTAGATGGCGGAAGCATCGTAACCGTCCTACCCGAGGCCATGGCGAAGTGCGACCGGACAGGAAAGAAGTTCACGGTGGTCCACGTCACAGGATATTACGCCCCAGATCCGACACTCAAAGACCTCCCACCGCAGTTTGCTGCGGCGCAGGAGCACATAACGTTCGGGAACTGATCATAAAGAACCTCCCGGAGATGATGGCGAAGGGGGCTGTGACGGTATGCTGCTCTCTCTACGTATTCGCGACTTGGTGGCTTACACTTGTTAGCCGAACCGATGCGAAGTACTCCCCCACGGCCTTGCTGGGATTTCAGGAGGATTGGAGAGAATGCAGAAGGGAGGTGTCAGTGGTGTTAAACTCGTGGCTCATCCGCACGACCCGATGGCATAGGAAATCTATGGCTCTTGTTGAAGCTGTAAATTCACCTCGCGAAAGTCGCCACGTGATCGTGTCTTAGGGGCTATCCGGGCTGGCAGATTTGGAGCGCATTACGCGGAGAGCGCGGACGAGGATTGAACGAGGACATATCGCCAGTAGCTTGGAAGAGATTCGCAGTGGCGGACTAGGGGAAGCTCATTCGCCGTGTAGTCGTCGTTCCTACTTATGCATAGTAGTCTCCTTAGTGGAACCTCATCACTGCGCGATAAAACAGCAAAGTGAATCTGTGTGCCCCCGGGAATTACTGACTGGTTGAAGTTGGACCCATCCGACAACTGAGGTTCCCGTTTCGTATAATTTCTTTGAGTTCGTTCCGCTCGCCCGAAGTAACATAACCTTCTCCGATCTATCCAAGCGGGGTCTATTTGCCACGTACAAATACATTATATGTTGCCACTGGGAGTATCACTCCGATTCCGGGAGCACCTTGGTCAACCAGGCTTTCACGTCGCTGAGCTCCTGCTCGTTCGTCGAATGCCCGACACCGGGGTACGCATTGAACGAGAGGCCCTTGTCCCCAGTGGAGGGCGCCTCTGTGATGCCGATGTTCTTCGTCAAGAAGTCTACGGAGGCGCGCGCGAGCTCGAACTTGACGAGCGGGTCGGCGGCGCCGTGGCCCCAGAAGATCGGGAGCTTCGTGGCGTGCTCCGACGCCATCTGTATATACATCTGAATTCCTTCCGCGAGTAGAGCAGGGGAAGGCGAGACGCACGGATTTGATGCTCGCGCGAAGGGGCAGCCACCCGCTGAGGATCGCGAGACCCGCCAGCTTGCGCTCCGCAGTGAGCCCAGTCAGCAGCGACATCGCGCCGCCCTGGGAGAAGCCACCGAGGACGATGCGGTGGGCGGGGATGCCCGCGTCCACCTCGGCCGTGATGAGCTGGTTGAGCGAGTGCGCGGTCTTGAGCATCCCGGGCTGGTCCTCCTCCGAGTCGAATCCAAACGAGAGGATATCAAACCAAGACGGCATCACCATTCCCCCGTTGGCCGTTACGGCCATCGATGGGCTGGATGCGAGTGAACAAGGCGCCAATGGTGCAGGACGGCGAGAACGCGCCTGTGAGGCAACACCCATTTTACATGGGGCAGACTCGTCTTGAACATGTCTGCGACGGGCTTCCAGCCGCTTCCCGTGTCACCCAGACCCTTCCAGAGGGTTACCTAGCCGAAACGACGACTAGGAAGCTGCGCGACTTACATGCACGAATATCACGGTCGCGGTGTGCTTGCTGAGCGCGGGGACGGCGATAAACTTCAGAGGTGCGAGTGCCGCCATTCTGTAACGTTTTTCTGGATGGGCGTTGAGGTATACAATTGCAGCGATGCCGACGAGGGTGGCAGCAGCTGTGGAGAGAAGCAAGCGGCGGACGAGCATCAATCAATTGGGCCAAACTTGGTTGCTTCCTGACTTGGTCCATTCGCGACGACTGCAATGGACAGCGTCGAGCCGGCTAATGTCGACCAGGGGCCCCCTGCGGTCGTGGAATCCGACCTGGTCGCGCAGCCCTCAAAAAGCTCGCTGAAAAAGGCCGCAAAACGCGAAAAAATCGCAGTCCTGAAGCTCGAACGGCGCGCAAAAGAGAAGCTCGCAAAGAAGGAGAAGAAGCGGGTCAAGGCGGAAAAGCGCGCCGCAGGAGAGTTGGACGAGGACGACGAGCCTCAGCACAAGAAGCGCAAGGTCGGCCCGCCGTTCGGGGGCAGGGTAATCATCGATCTCGGATTCGACGAGAAGATGACGGAAAAGGTTTGCCCATCCTCAAAATCCTGCCTAGACTCTCCTCAAACGCGAGACGCAGGAGGTGCAGTCTCTGTGCTCCCAGTTGGCGTATACATACAGCGCAAACCGCAACGCGGGGCACCAGTTCTCGCTGCTCTTCACCTCGCTAAACGGCAAGAGTCTGACGCGGCTCGAGAGCATGAGTGACGCAGGGTACACGCGCTGGGTCAACTCCGAGTGGTGGTCCGAGGGCTACGAGCGCCTTTGGGCAGAGGACCCCGCCGTCAAGCAGACCGTCGTCTACCTCACCGCCGACTCAGACGATGAGCTTACGGAGCTCAAGCCCGACGAAACTTATGTCATCGGCGGCATCTGCGACCACAACCGCCTCAAGGTGCCCTCGCTCCCCCAGCATATCTAATAAATAATTCGCTAAACCCGCGCAGAATGAATGCCTGAACAAGGCGGAGGCGTCGGGGATTCGCACCGCACGTCTGCCCATCGGGACGTACCTCTCGGAGCTGCGCACGCGCAAGGTCCTCACCGTGAACCAGGCATTCGAGATCCTCGTCCACTGGGTCGACACCCGCGACTGGGAGGCCGCATTCCACGCCGTCATCCCGAAGCGCAAGTTCGAGGAGAGCAGCAGGAACAAGGAAAAAGGCGCGGACGCCGACGCGGAGCAGAAGCCCGAGCACGACGGCAAGCTCGTGCTGAGCGTGGAGGAGCTAGAAGACGCCATGGCCTCTTAAGCATTTGAAAGTGTTGTGCATCTTGTATTTTTGGCATGAACTCATTTTGTAGCGTCCGTGCACCTGCTTGTATCACTAAAATTTGTCTATTCCTATTACGCAGGGCGAAGATGCAGGAGCATGTACACCGCCAGCCGACGCCAACGCCGGCGGGGCTCGATGGCGGTATACCCTCATCCGACTGAGATCATCTTGGACTCTTGGTTTCGCCGATGAAAAATAAAAATCGCCTAATCGGGTCGCGAGCTGGTTCCGGATTTCTCCGAGCCGTCACGGTTATCTGTATTTGGGCCTGCCTTTCTGCTTTTTCCTCCCTCATCCTCAATCACGATGGCCACCGCCGAGCTTCGGCGGCGGCTCGTGCAGCTCGACGCGCAGATTGTGGAGCAGCGAGCAATCTTGGACGCACTCGAACGGACCAGGCTGGACGTCGACCGCGAATTGCGTGCGACTGCGACTTTTCCGGTCGTGGAGTTGCCCGTCGAGGTCACGGCCAAGATTTTCCACTCGTGTTTTCAAAACTTTTCTCGAAACCCCAACCGCCGTCGATACGATTACGCGTGGCACGGAATAACGAGATTCGCCGGAATAATGAGACTTGTCCCTCATACACCTCTGGTTCTCGCTAGCGTTTGTCAGCGCTGGAGAGCCATTGCGCTCTCGACCCCCGAGCTCTGGTCACAGATGGAATATAGTTTCCCAGAGGCTGGGATGTCTTCCAAATTCTCCAGCGAGGTCGAGACAAGGGAAGCAACAGAAAAAATAACACGGTGGCTTGACCGTGCGGGCTCACGGCCTCTCTCTATCCATCGCCGGGCAGGTCAAAATGTGGTTTGTAATAATGTTATTCCAGACAGCTCGCATACGCCAAATCGCGTGCGCGAACTCATCAATGCGCACTCCGTCAAGGTCCAGCATTTGGAACTTGATATGCCCGAGAGCGTTATACGGCAGCTGGGCCTTGATTGCCGGTGGTTCCCTCTGCTCAAGAGTGTGAGCCTTGGGGTGTCGTCATCGGACGGCTCCTCATGGGACGACTCCGACGAGCCCGACGAGACCGAACTGCATATTTTCGCCAATGCACCGCTCCTTCACAAGCTTCGTAACTACCGCCCTTTGCTTTCCTGGGTCATCCTTCCCTGATTGCGGTTGACCAAATTCGATGGCCTGATCTATGCCATGGATCTGTTCACCTTGACTCCTAATCTCACTGAAGCAATCTGCACTGTGGATTATGATGAGGAACCGATCTCCGTTATAATCCACCTGTGTCTACAATCTCTCACTTTGGTAGCACCGTATTTCGGCTCCCACAAAGATATTCTCTGTCATTTGACATTGCCCGCCCTTCAATCTTTGCACATTTCAAAGATGGAGGATACGACATACTCATCACTCCACCCATTCCTTTCCCGTTCATCACCACCCTTGCTCGCCCTCTCCATTGGACTCGCAGACGATCGGTTTCAATATTTGATGGCATGTTTCCAACACATCAGCCCCACGCTCGAGACACTCACACTGGGGTCGCCTTCCGTCGCAGCGCGCCAGGTTCTATACCACTTCGGTTTCCCACATCTTCGCACTCTCAATTTCCTAGAGTCCCCCGGGATCGATCATACAGAATTGCTCCAGTTCTTGTATGAGAGACCCAACATCCGCTCCTTCGGACTCTCCTGTACCGCCGGTACCTTCCTGGACAATCCAACTGATGTCGGGGAGTTTGGTGAATATGGATCCCGTCGATACGGGAGTAAATACGGCTGCAAGAAAGTAGAAGACCACTTCACTACGTTGGCGGCACGGGGAATGACTGTCAAGATCTCTTCGACTTGTAAAACTTATCTGGACCTTATTGGGTATGTCCCGCTATCCAATACATAACAGCTCTCTAAATTTATCGTTTTTTCAGCTCCAATCCAGTCTTGTAGTTTTGTTTTCTTGGCGGCGTTTGGTCGCATTTCATTTGATTGTTCAAACCGTAAAAAAGGATTCTGAGCGTGATGACTTGGTTTTAATATACAGACTATCATCTGCTGTTCTGGAGGGCTGCTAAGCATTGATTGAGTCGCCCATCCTCAAGGAACGATCCACGTTTGAACGGGGGATGGATATACTTATATTATATATCTTACAAGCGCGACACAATTCGACACATAAATTCATTTGTTACTCAACCTACTATCTTACGCCGAAATATAGATGCACTAGCTCAGCGCAGTCCTGAAGGACGGATACCTTGCGCTATGCGTTACCCTGATTCGTTCGTATCTACTTGGTCTTACGATGCTGTTCCGAGACATATTCCTTTTGCGTAGACTCATAACCAGTCTGCCTACAACTGTCAAAAATGTGGCAGGCACTTTGCCGTAGGCAGACTGGTACTATTCGGACCAAACACAAGGCACGGGCAGGATTTTGATGCCATTCGCCCTGGGTTCAATTTAACTCTATTACACAAAATTTAAAGAGGTGGAAGGTTTAAATCCTTCTTTAACTAAATTCTGTCTCCTCAGAATTATCCGTAGGGATCTGAGCGGCCTGTACACAAGACTCAAAGTTACATCAAAATTGATGGCAAGGCTCAGCCACCGTGATGCCGTGATCGGCACCGCCCAAAAAATTCAAACTCAGGCCCGTCTCAATTGACAGCTCCGAACAGTACCAGTCTGCCTACGGCAACAGTGCTCGCCACATTTGTTGCACTCCGTAGGCAGACTGGTTACGAGTCTACCTTTTGCGAAGTCCTGGTTTCTGTTATTCTGAACCCGCAGGTACTGTATAAATATAAAGAAATGCAGCTCGACTCCGCTGGGTGATGGCTAAGCTTCCTAGTCCTCCGCTTATTGTACTACTAATCAGGAGTTCATCTCGAAATGTAATTTAAATGTGCTGTGTATCGCTGGGAAATGGCCTTCCTAACTGAGAGGAGGGCTGATTCAATCCGTTGGGTGAGAATTCGTTCAGCTTCAAGAGAAACAGACTGACTTTGGGAATTGCCGAATGGGGTCGCGAGCGGTTGTTTAGGTGAGTTTATCCGGCAACCTGATCCGTTTCCAAACCAATCATCCGCTCTTAGCGAACCGCCGTCGCCCGGCGCTCGCGCAGCTGGATGCACAGACTTTGGAACAAAAAAAATCGACATGGACGCACTGGAGCGGACTAGGCTGGGCGTGCAGCTTGAGCTGCATGCAACCAGTGCGACGTTTCCAGCTCCGTCCGACTTCGTTTGGAAGGCCCTGTGGATATTCAACCTGCGTCTGGCTCGTCAACGTTTGTCGCTCCTGGAGAGACCTGGCTCCCGGACTTTAGTCACGGATCGAAGTAAGTACTATAGTAGTATTGCTTCCCGAGACTTCCCGCCGTCCCGGATGAAATTGATACTATACATTCCTGGTGTCCTTCCACCAATGATGCGACCGAGGCGCCAGAGGATGAGGTTCGGAGGGCCAGGAGGAGCTACCAGAGGCACAAGAAGACCTAAGTATCGAGAACTTGATGCGGGAAAATCCGGAACACATTAAGCGGGCCGGGAAATTCCGCGATTGTTCGGACCTGCGACGTGCGTACGCATCACTTTCTCTTCCTCACCTCATGTCGCGCACCCCAGGCCTCTACCACCGTCAGATATCCCCCATACTGCCCATGTTGCGCCTTGGCTGACGTATTCGTAGGCCTGACATGGGCACTGTTGCTCCTGTACATTCTATCCGAGTTGACGACAATTTATCTGCACGGCTTTGAGAGAGCTCGCGGTGAGTTATCTCTGGATATGGTAAAAATATGTGTTTAATATCTAGGCACCTTCCATCTTTTCACCATCTTTTTCAACTGCACTACCATCGGACTCGCTGTAATTAGTCTAGCGCTGCTCTCCAAATTGTGGGAGCGATTTTAGCCAGTGTGTCTTTACTAACGGAAAGATATAGGATTCCATATACGACTCGTGTCGATCCCACACACCCGTTTTCGCGTGCCGGTAAACACTTCGTCTGCATTGCTTGTTTGTTAGGCAATTGGTTCATCATAGGTAACATCTGTTACCCACACAACACGTGTGCAGCGCTAATATTTAGCCTCGGCCTTCCAGACCTCATCGTCTTTTTTGATGTGATTGGCGGCTCCCCCATGCTAACTGAGTGCACCGCCGAAGGGTTCCTGACACTGGGATGCATCCCGATCGGTCTGGATGTAATTCTACCGGTCGTTATTCTTGCCAGTCGTTCGTATCTCTACCAAACCATCCGCATTGCATATTCTAACGTCTGCATCCTTGCAGTACTATGCGCCTCCTGGACGGTGTATCACCGGGCCGTCGCGATCCACGGTGAAGCCGAAATCCCCCTCCCGGCGGAGACGGCTCACCCCGCAAATTTCTGGCCCACGAAATACCCGCCTGGAAGTAACGTTCCCGTCTGGATGCTAGCCCATATTGCAGAGACAGAGTGCGATTCGGGTGCCAAGAGCGTGGTTGAGTTGATATGATTTCGTTATTGATTTGTCGCTTTCTGTGTTGTGGTTATACTGTCTCGGTCTCATTGCATCCTACGCTCAACTAACAAGATTTTGTATCTTGAATTTACCATGAGTGCATTAATATTTCAGGTGGTCATGAAGACTTCTTTTCGTTGATTTTCTACTGAAGGATTTCTTGGGGCAAGGAGCTCGCACCGAGCTCCAGTCGCAATCAGGCAACAGAACCGAGAGGCCTAGAGTCCAAATTGGTTCCGAGTCTCGGCGCGCTAAAATGTCAAGAAATGAATGATGCCATCATTCTGCTTCTTCCTCTTGCCAGCCTGCCTAAATGCACCTTTTTGGGCCTTAACAGGAATCTGCTCATATGCCACCGAAGTTCTCGAATCCAAGAGCCCAGGATTTGGCTGTGGAACCCGCGATCTTCCCTTCACTCGTGGTCGAACTTCTCCTAGAGATAACTTCTCATTTATGTGCCGTCCCTGTGCCCTGTTCCGACTATCATGTCCTTTCTTGTACCTACCTCGAACGGTCACAAACCCTTCGCGCCCTCTCAGGGACCTGCCAGCGTTTGCGCACGGTCTTTCTGGCACGCACGTGGGAGCGCCTCGAAGTCTGCGCGAGCTCAAAGGTTTCTGACAGCTATGTGTACAAGGGCCATGGCTATCCACCATATGCACAAATTCGCTTTGCACTGTGGTCTACAGAGCTTGCCACCGAGTTCTCCCAGGAACTCCTGCGGCAGATTGAAATAGTCTCCGTCCATAATCCGGCGCTAGCCGTAGAAGTCCGGTGCGCATTGATCTGCGCATACACCTATACCAGGCTAACTATCCCCAGTGTCGTCACGGTCGTGCTCTCACCTTTATCAGCTGCCACCATTTTCCCCAGGTTTTTAGATGTTTGTCGCTTTTACCGAACCTCCAGACCGTACAAGTCCTACGCGTGCCTCGCAAATTTCCCTGGAACGTCGACAGTACTTATTGGGAGGGTGAAGCGGATCCAATCGGCACGGCGCTTGCGGGCCATACGTTCGACTCGGTGCGCACCCTTGCGCTCCAGCCCGAAGCCTTTGCGATCGCCATGTGCTGTCCGAATCTCGAATGTTTAACCGTGCACGGCCGCTTGCGCTCCGTCTTGCCGAGACTCCGGGAGCTATCCACGCGTGCTTCGAACTTGCGTGTCTTCAGGTGCCTCCCCCTCCCTCCGAAGTCGATCCCCGGTGCGTCGCATCCATCTATCCGATCAATATTCCGCCGTTCTCACACCCGCCAGATCTCGTAAAAGCCCTCCCAAATCTCGCCGAGATCCCTCCCATTGGAACACTCGGTTCCACTTGCACGCCGGCGAGTCCAGATACATAGCCGACTGTCGCAACGACGCTCATTCATAACAGGATGACCTGCGGCCACTGGCAAGCATGAAGAACCTGTGTAAAATTGAATTGAACGTGCAGCATGATTCTGGGGAAGAGCTGTCAGCACACACTATGGGGCTCGTCATGGCTGCGAAGGAGGTGCTCCGCGGCTCTTCCGGCGCGTCCGACAGATGTGTTACGTTGACCTTCGGAGCGATGTTTCAATGGGCTGGCAATTTCCGTAGGTACCCGTTGGACTGAATGGTTTTGGAGTACAACGAGATATGTGAAAAGTGATACTGCGATTCCTCTGTGACCGCAGGCGAGGATTTATAAGAGCCGTCGATGGCCGCGCTTAGGTCGGGAGGCTATTGCTGGCTCCAGGATAATCCATCCAACGCCATAGATCCAACGCGCTGAGGGGTGAAGCGAGGGTTAGCGAGGCTGACTTGAGACATTGGAGCAAGAGAGAGTTCGAGAGCATCTGAATGATCTCCACGCGAGCATAGACTTTTTTCAAAAAATGAAGCTCATACGTACCTGTCTTTTTATAGGAATAATGATCGAACAAATTATTAACGCTCAAGTCCGACTCCAAGTTGAAATTTCGTGTGTAACGACTCGGACTTGCCAATTAGGGATGGATATCCCTGATCAAATTGATCCAGATGTATTACTTACAACAGGGTATTTAATTTCACCCAGGACATGCAGATATTAATCGAGAATCGAGATCAAAGTTGGAATCCCAAAACGGACGGTATGGGTTGTTGTGGTGTGTGTTGCGCCGGACCAAGCAAACTGCAAAGCCACGCGATTGGAGTTCATCTTGATCTCCGACGAGGAGCTCTTTTTCTACGGCTGGCCATGAACGTCCTCGTCGGCCAGCACCACAACCACCATATCTCTCCCAACGACGGCGACGGCGCTGGCCCCGCTGACCCTGACCTCCAGCCAACCGCAGACACGCTCCCTTCCTCTTCTCCTCCGCCGCCGGCGGAGAGCGACGACGAGAACCAAACCGTCGCGCCGAGCAGCACCATCTCCCCGGAGACACTCCTCGACGACCCAGTGGCTCACGATGACAAAGACCCCACCACCGTGCACACGAGCGACCTCGTCCCCGACGAGATGCTCGACTCCTCCGACCCCGACACGGGCTCGGACGCGGTTGGCGGACAGGGCGATGATTCCCAGGATTGGATGCCGGACGGCCCAGAGCAGGAGATGAAACGCGTCAAGGTATGTGCTGCCCGATCTCTCGTTTGTGCGTTTCTCATTTTGTGTAGGTCTATCAGCTCGTCGGCCAGCGTTGGGTCGACCAGGGCACCGCGTTTTGTTTCGGCCAGTTTCAGGAGGACTCGGAACACGCGCACCTCATAGCGCGCTCCGAGCGCAATTACTCCGACATCATCTTGTCGACTCCAATACGGAGCACAGATGTCTACCAGCGGCAGCAAGGTGCGCTCGGCCTTGTTCTCTCCTCGCTTCTTTACTCACTAGTGTTAGAAACGCTCATTGTGTGGACGGAGCCCAACGGCGCCGACTACGCGCTCAGTTTCCAGGATCCCGAAGGCTGCTCGGAAGTCTGGAATTTCATCCTCGATGTCCAAAACCACATCAACGTCTCCGACGAGCACACTCTCGTTTCTTCGTCTCCGATCATCGGTCCAGACCCAGCAGCGTCTGCTAACATGGCGCGCAGTGGCCAACTTCCGCCCCCACAACTTGGCATCATCGCGGATATCGACCGTGCGATCAAGAGCATCTCCAAGACGCCGCAAGTCAAGGAGCGTTTGTGTGAATATATCATGTCGGAGGTGCGTCTGCTGGCTCTGTCTCCAAAACATCGCTGACCGAACCTAGGAATATTTCAAATCACTAATCGACGTCCTTCAAACTGCAGAAGATCTGGAGAGCATAGAAAACTTACATGCGTTGTGCACTATCACCCAGACAATCCGTGCGTCTCTTTTGTCTTTCATTTCTCGTCGCGTCTCACATCTCTAGTCATGTTAAACGACCACAACTTATACGAGCACATCCTGTCGGACGAGCTCTTCCCCGGTGTCGTGGGCATGCTCGAGTACGATCCCGAATTTCCGACCCACAAGGCCAACTACCGCGAATTTCTGTCACAGACGACGCACTTCCACGAGCCAATACCGATACAAGACGCCGGGATGCAGCGCAAGATACACCACACGTATCGTCTGCAGTTCCTCAAGGACGTGGTCCTTGCCCGAGCCCTGGACGATTCGACCTTCAACGTCCTCAACTCTTGCATTATCTTCAACCAAATCGACATCATCACCCACGTACAGCAGGACCATTCCTTCCTGCGGGAGGTCGTAAAGCTGTACGTCGATGAAGAGATGCTAACGGGAGTCGGACCCCGGAGAGCCGCCGCTGCCCAACAAGCACAACCTCCGGTGAACGGAACAGCGGAGAAGGAGACGTCCCCCAACGAACTGCCGCCCACTAACGGAGTCGCACTGCCAACAACATCGCCTGAGGACGATGCCGCCGCGAAGCGCGCCGGCTCCTACGCATTCGCCCCGCCGGACGAGCTATCCGAGGACGAAATCCGCCTCCGGCGGCAGGTCGTCTTCCTGATGCAGCAGCTGTGCGCCATGGGCAAGAACGTGCAGCTGCCCGCGCGGATGGCGCTCTTCCGCACGCTCGTCGACCGGGGCGTGCTCTTCGGCGTGCAGTGGGCGCTCAGCCTCTCGGAGAAGGACCCCGCGTCGCGCGCGGTGATCGGCGCGGGCGGGGAGGTGTTCGCGGCCCTGCTCGACCACGACGCGTCGGGCGTGCGGAGCCACGTGTTGAAACAGATTACGGCCATCGACAAGGAGCGCCTCGCGAAGAAGCGGGGGGCGGACAAGGCGGAAACGCTTGCGGAGCTCGTGTGCGGGATCGTCGCGCGCAGCGGGAACCTCGCGGTGCAGAGCCAGATGGGCGACGCGATGAAGGTGTGGCTCGACATCCCGCCGCCGGGCGAGATTGGGCTGCCGGCGGCGGGGCCGGCGACGGAGGCTGCGGTGAGCTACTTCGTGATGTGGGCGTTCTCCGTGAGCTTACTTGTTTGCTTCCGCAGCCCGGCGGCGGCCTGCGGACCATGCGCAAGGACGACCCTGGGACCGAGCGGTTCATGGACTATTTCTACAGGGAGTGTGTTAGCATTCTATTCAGACCCATGATGGACCTTCCCGAGTGGAGGAATGCGACTGGTGAGTCGGCGTGCAATACACTGCACACCGTTCCGCACCTGACTCGAAGCGGACAGACCCTCTTTTGCCATTGACGCGGGAAGAAACGAACCGTTTCACGTACCTCTGTGACCTACTGTACAACTTCATCTCCGGACATAACTTCCGAGGTTACTTCTACGTCGCTTCTTCCCAAATTCTCTCGCGTGTGCCCACCCTGTTTAAGGCGCGGGACAAGCATCTGCAGCACGGTAAGTGTCAGCAGACCTGTGCTGTACACTGGTGCTGATTGCCTTTGGTGATTAGCTGCTTTCCGGATCTTCCGGCTCCTTCTGAAGCTTAACAATGCGAACCTGCATACGCAGATGATGAAACTCGACGTATTGAAGCCGATACTCGAGCTGACGCTTCGAGAGTCGCGACGGGATAACCTTCTCAGCTGTTCATGCCACGAGTTTTTCGATTTCATGAGGAGGGTGCGTAATTACGTCTCCCGCGTGTGCGCCGGCTAATCTCCTGGCAGGAAAACATGAAGGATATGATCAAGTTCTGCATGACACACCACGAGGAGGAGATCCGAAAATTAGCGGAGACGCCCCTGGGCAAGGAACGCTTCCTGCTGTTCATCCAGCGGTGGGAGATCAACAACGAGCCACCCCCGGAGGAGTCCAAGTCAGAAAAGTACGGCTTCCCTTCCTTTGTCCGGGTATCAGCGCTTACCTCCGGTTTGCAGACCTCTGGACAACCGCTGGCCCGGGCAGGGCCGCGTGCTGGACGCCGAGGAAGAGGATTACTTCAACACCGAAGAGGACGAGGACGACTACATTCCGCCCATCAGCCAGCAGCAATGGGTCCGCAGTCTCGGGAGTGGCCGTGGGTCGCCGATGCCGAGTCTCAAGCGGAAACGGCGTATCAGTACGATGGGCGGCGCTCTGGGCCCCTTCCAGCCGAATCTTACGCCGCGGACGCCGTCGCCGTCACTGGGGCAGCTGATGGACTATGGGGAAGACGACGACGACCTCGGCGCCATCGACGCGCAGCTGCTGGCGGGGTCGTCAGCAGGCGCGCAAGCAGGCGCTGCGGGTCCGTCGTCGAACGGCCCGCCGCCGCCGCCGCTGAAACGCGCTGTAGACGAGGACGACGAGGACAATATACTCGAGGCGCTCGTGCGCGGCAAGTCGCAGCCGCCGCGACCGGCTACGCCCACGCCCGGGCCGCCGCCGCGGTCGGGGGACAAGCGGCGGCGGTCGGACGACGACGGGGACGACGAGGAGATGCTCGTGCGGCTCACAAAGGCGAAGAAGCCGGACCTCGGGACGCAGAAGGGCGCCGGCGGGGGGATGGTGACGCGCTCCGCGAAACTAGGAGACGACCCGCCTCTGAAGAAGCTCAAGCTCAAGTTCGGCCTGGGCTCCTCTGTACTTACGTCGTCGCCGACGATGCCTTCTACGTCCCCCTCCTCTCCCGAATCGAAAAACGGTGCGAAGGACGGGGACACGGGATAGCGTCCCTACATTCGTTTCTCTTTTGGTTCTATTGCATCGATGTTATTCGTTATCTGTGCTTTATAAATGTAATCCGCCCATGGGTGTCTAGATGACCCGGACTTTTTTATACACTACGCTTGAAAGCTCCTTCGTTTTGCCTTCGTTTCAGTTTTATTTCTCAGGGTTTACTGTAAGTTAACGGCTGTTGACATATGTTGATCTACAGCTTCCCATACTACGACCACCATGATACTTGGCGGGGACGCTAAAGTTGCCCCAGAGCCTTCTGCTGAGCCCCAGGCCCAGCCCTCTCGTGTTCCATCCCCGCCCCCAGCGTATAGCCCGTCGACTTCGACGATTCCGACACATTCTGCCAGTGGGACGATACAGATCGACGCGCAGCAGCCGAGCCCTGAGCTCCCCAGTGCTTTCCGGCCACCCTCTCCTTCCTCCTTCCCCCACCCGCAAACACACACGGGCATCTCGTCCTCGGGACCCACACCCTTCTTCCTCCCCACAGTCGCACCGGTCGCGCAAGAGCATTACGCGTACTACGACCCGCGCTCGCCGTATTCCCTGGCTCGCGCGGACAGGAGGGCGTTGGTCAGATTTTGGAGGGCGTTTGGCTGCGGAGTTGGCCTGGTGTTATTGTCAATATTGTTTTGCTGTACTTACTGGGAATAGTGTTGGGGACACTGACTCCGATGATCTTCATGGACTTCTTAACTAACTATTGTGCATGGATTAATTATAATACGCTGTGGTGAGTCTTCTTCCACCCGGGACGATTCGTCGACTGAACCTTCGGTAGGTTGTTGTTGGAATTTATCTTGCTGCTGCCACTGTTAGAGGATCTGTGCAATATTCATTCCTCGGAGGGAACGCCCTTCCACAGGCCACATAAAGTTCACAGACGAAAGGTGACCGTCAGGGTCAAGCTCCTTCCTCTGTGTGACCGCGGCCGACATTTCGTTGACCCGCGCGCTGGGCCGAAAAAGGTTGAGATGCTGCAACCGCGGGAGCAGTTGTTCTTCACTCGTGCCAAATGTTCTCATGAAATCCATTTGAAAGTCCACATCTTGGCAGGTTAGATGCAGGCGCTCCAGATCAGGCATGAGACGAAAGCACTGTTCCCAGTGGCTGAAATCGGCCCACCGATCAGGAGAAACGGAGAAGGTTCGCAGGGATGCGGATGAGCGGGAAAGGAAGGCCTCCAACGAAGAGGTGTCGAGATCGGACATTCCGGCGAACTGGAGAGCTTCGACGTTAGGCAGCGTGAGGAAAGCCAAGATGTCCGACCAGCAATCCCCGTCCGAATCTGGGAGGATGCTGAGTGTTTTCAGGTGCGGATGGATGACGGACTGTGGCGGCGGGGATCCAGTAGGGCTCTGGATGCTGAATGTACATTCCTCCAAATCCGGTGCCAGACGCAATACTTCCACACACTCGTTGAGAAGGAACTCGCAACCAGTGAATTTCGTGAGCTGGTGCCAGGGAAGGGGGATAGAAGCTGTTACAGCCTCCCCTAGTAGTGCAAGCTCGCGAAGTTGCAGTGCGTCGCTGAAGAAGGCGAACCAACACTCGTCAAGAGCCGTTCCGCTCTCTCCAGGCCCAAATATGAGTCGTCGGAGCAGTGGGAATGACCCGGGTGTAAAATCGAGCTGCTGCAGGAAATAAGCATTCTCTTCTGGCTCTTGTTCGAGCCCGTGCACTTCAAGTGATTCCAATTGGTGGCTGATCTGCCTGAGGAATGCGAGATCGGGCTGGTACATGACATGCGTCGGTTCTTCTTCGGGCGGGTGCCGCAGGGTTACGGATACAGGATGGCTACCTGCACGACGGAGCCAACCGGCAGCCAGGTTCACCCAACGCTCCGGGAACTGACGAGACACCCGGTCTCTCAATTTAACCGCATTGAGATTCAAGGTGGTCCAGAGCCCCGGCGTCGAAAGGGCGATCTCCCTCCATTGCCTGCATATCCGGAGAAGAAGGAACGGTGCCTGTGAGAGCAAGACTTTGGCGTTCCCGGTCGGAAGACACTGGATGAAAATTTCGGACGTGATTTCGGGCGGCAAGGTTAAAACTGGGTAAACGTCGCGGTCCAGCTGTGACTGGACGGACGCGCGGGTCTCCTTAAGATCGTGCAGGACGCGTTTTTGTTGGGTTATTTCCCCGTCGATGTCAGCCAGACGCGCACGAAGCGCAGCGGCCGACATTTTAGAAAGTAGCACGACGCCTCGATTCCTAAAATCTGACAAGTCAGCCTTTTGGATGTAAGAACATAGCGCGGTTGAATCACCTGAGAAAGATTCGTTTAATCGTCCGAGCTGCAATCCGGAGAAATTATCGCATGGGGGCGCGAAGCAAGAGGAAGCACTGACTCCCTGTTGACTCCATGAGCGCGTTGTGTGGTTTTGTTGACTTGCGGCGCTCTCTTGAGGCTGCTCTCAAAATTTACTATCGGTATCTTCGTATCTACAAGAGCGCACCGGGGCGCGAAGCGCCCCGGCACTTCGCCTGATAAGTATAAATCGCTGCCGTTGGCAGTTGACGCTGGAGATCACCGAGCGGACTTTGAAAAGGCTTCAGACAACGCAATCTTATAAAGAGAGAGATAGTCTCGCGAACTCGTCTATTACACTCTGCGGCCTTTGAAACACGCCCAGGGGCTTGTAATCCACGTTCATGCCAAATGCTCGCGGTCCACCAATCTGAATACCCCTCGGGGTCGACGTCCACTTCTCCGACGCTTGGATCCCGATGACAGTGACCAGCAGCCCATATCTGTACTCTGGCGTCCCAATGGCCTCTCCGTTGGACGCGTCGCATACACAAATCAGATCCGGCATGCTCGCCACAACCTCCTCCTTCCCGTCGACGCCAATACTAGCAGTTGCCATGATGTTCTCGTTCTTGAACGGGATCTTGAGCATCCCGCTGAACTGCACGCCTTCTCCGGCACCGCTGATATCGCTTGCGCTGATCACCACCTCCCCGTAGACGTGCCCCTTGACCGTCTTGCGCTCGACCGAGATAATCTTGCCCTTGAATAGCACTTTGGCCGATTTCTCCCCGCCAACCTCCGCGATGATCGCCTCGGCGACCGAGTCGATTTGATTCTTGGAGCGACATAGAGCCACGGCCCGCCCGATACGCCAAGCCAGGGAGATGGTGTGCTCGACGATATATGCCTTGGCGTTTTTCCCAGTACACGGACCTTTGGCGCATGCGACGTAGCTCCCCATTTCTGAAAGCGCAGCGCGAAATATACGCTCGATCAGCTTCTCCGAGTTTCCAGATAGCAGTAACTGGGGTCGATGAATTAGAGATCATAACAGTACGACTCCCAATTCCGGCGCACCATGTTGTTCCCATTTCCATCTGCAATAGCCGTTGGGAGGAAGTGCGCCTTGTCGCCGCCCAACACGACAGGGGTGATTTGCCACGAGACCGGGTAGGCACGACCCATCCAATCGCCGTCAACAGTGGGTACGTTCAGGTTGTTGGAAGCACCGAGAAGCATTCCTGATGGAAGTTATATTAGGAACGCATCGGCAGAACGGACCATCTTACCTTGCAATCCATTCCCTCCTCCGATTTCGAGGGCTACGACAGCGTCTGGGTGGTAGCCAAGCTCCTTGTAGACCATAGCCTGGGCCTCCATTTGCCTGCAGCAAGTAGTTAGCAGCGGAAGCCGGACGAATAGCGCCACACGTACTCGTTGGCCGGCAGCTTCTCGATGCCCACGGTGGGGGACCCTTTCCCGCCTCCGCACGCGACGACGGCCGAGTCTTTCAGATCGTCCGGCGAGATGACGCGCACAACCGCCCCCTTACGCATCATCTCGCGCAGCCGCACGAAGTGCGGGTATGGCGTCCCGCCCCCGCCGGTGCCCAGGATATAGCAGCCGCTCGAAATCCACTCGAGGTCGACCTCGGAGATGATCCACTCGCGGTTCGCGTTCACGGTGGGCCTGTACGAGGGAATGTCCAACGGGGGTACCTCCACGGCGGCGCCACCCTCCGACGGCTTCTTTGCAACCACCTCATGCTCGACGACGTCTTCACTGGTTCCCGGCAATTCCGGCCTCGTAGCGACGATGGAGAAGTCAAAGTCCCCGATTGCCTTAACGATGACGCGGGACTTGTTTGCGATGTACTAGCGGAGGATGAATTAGTTACAGAAGCTTATGAAGAGGCTAGGAATGACCTGGAGCGGAATGGCGTCTATCTCCGCAATTTTAACCGATTCCCGAACGGCGCCATTCTCGACCGCTTTGTCGATCGCCATCTTTTGGATATCCTCCAGGACAGCTTGCATCGTCCGGTCCGCCGTGCTCACCATGGTGTCTATCGTCCCGTACACCCTGGCGATCGCTGTAATGCGTCGTAAGTGACTTGTATGACCAAAACCACGACCCTTCCTTACCTGCACTGATAGCGTTTGCCACGCCCGAATACTCTGGCTTGACGACCTTGCTCGCGCCCTTCAGCGTATCCGGCGCAATGACTGCGCCTCCACCAACGAGCAACACCGGGATGTCGTGGTCCGCCGTCTTCATGCTGTCGATTATGCGCTCGAGCATCTGCGTCACCACGGCAGTGTACTCCGGGAGATCATCCTTCGCCGACGCGGGCACGAGGCGCGCGTCCCCGATGTCCGCGAGGCCCTGCGCGACGACAGCATAGTCCGTCGCAGTCGTCACGTCCCCACCGAACACCAGCGCGCGCGTCTGGATGTGGTGGCCCACCGAGTCCGGGCCGACGGTCAGCTTTGCGGTCACGGCCGACTTGCGCACGATAGATCCGCCGCCAAGGCCGATGCTGTATGGGGTTCCTGGTTCTAAGCAGCCCGGCAGCGGAGAGTAACTAGAACACACCTCTTCACGTCTGGGCACGAGAAGTTCATCCGCACGCCCGAGATCTCGGTCACCGCGGCAGCCTGCCGCGGCAATCCGCTCCCCAGCAGCATACCGACGTCCGTCGTGGTGCCCCCTATCAATCTCCGATTCAGTCCAAGGCTGCGTCATCTGGAGGGTAGACAGAACACACCGATATCGACGACGAGCATGCTTTCCTTTTTCGCCTCTTTTTGCACCAAGAACGCGGCGCCGCACATGGAGTTCGTGGGCCCGCTGGAGAACGTCCGTATGGGCAGTCCAGCGGCAAGATGTGCAGGTAGAATCGTGCCGTCGTTTTGCGTAAGGAATAATGGACATTGGAACTTGAGACGTGAGATGGCGTGCTCAAAGGAGCGGATCGTGGTTTTGGCAAAGGGGAGGATGGAGGCGTTGAGTATAGCAGCGTTCTCGCGTTCTATAAAGCCCAGATTCGCGACTAAGGCGCATCAGAATCAGGCGAGGGTGGAATCGGCTTGGAATCACCTTCTTTCGAGATGACGACGTCGGCTTCGGGGTAGTACTTCCGCACCCATTCAGCAACTCGCTCCTCCTGCCGCTCAACAATGTCCGAGGGGGAGAAGATGCCATTCACAACGATGGACTTGATATTCTTGGCCTTGATGATTTGGCACTCTGCGGCAATCTGGGACTCGTCAATGTTGCTGATGAGCTCGCCGTCGACTTCGAGCCCGCCGTCCACACAGCTGCAATGCTGACATATGATCTCCCGCAAATCTGCTGGCCAGTCGATCCCCGGAGAAACATCTCGCGAAAACGGTCCACACAGGCGGATTACAGCCACGGGGGCCAGTCGATTGTGGTCTTTCTCGACTACGGCGTTGATAAAACTAGAATCGGTCTTCAGCGTCGTGAATTTTACCAGTTGTCGGTCCTACTCACTGCGTCGTCCCGATGGTGACGCTGGCGACGGCGCCAGCCTCTACTTTGGCGGTTTGAAGCAAGGTCGTGATCACATTTTCGATGCCCTGGCTGGGATTGGACGTCGTCGGGGACTTGTGCCACGCGAGAATGCCTCGATTCGTCTGGGACGTCGCCAGCGGGTCGAGCAGCACGCCATCGGTGTTGGTGCCTCCCACGTCGACGCCAATACGGAGAACAGCCATGCGAAACGGTGAAGAGACGAATTAGGGATTGCTCAAGGATGTCATATCAATCTTCGCCGGGGCATACTCAAGGCATACTGCTCTAAAACTTCCGCTAAGCTAGCCGCGAGATAGAAGCAAGATAAGAAATTACTATAAAGAGCAATCACGATCGGATCAATCAAGAGCGCTGTGCGAAGCCAGCCCCAGGCAAAAGCCATGGAACCAAATCGCTGTTCGGCGAAATAAGAAACGAGTTCTTTAATTCCATGCATAGTCTGACACAATGCGAAAGGAACCCTTTCCCCATCCAGTTCGGAGGTTGTAATGACGGAACTATTTTTCACGGTTGAAGTCAAGTATGATTCCCACGGTCGCCGATGGTTCGATCAAGTTCTACAAGTATTCCCCAACCGCCTCGATGCCACTACGTGCATAGTCCCAAATCCGAATGATTCACGTCCCTATTGACAACAGTATTAGCGCGGAGAAAGAGGAAGCAGAGAGCGACATACGCGCTGCGAGTTTATGCTCGCCTCGTCATACCTTCCGTTGCCAGCTTCTTGAACGGAATGAGAGCTTTCTCGCTGACGTTGCCAATATGATCGCCCCCCATATCACTGTCCCACACGAGTCGGAAAGTGTTCAATTCAGCGAGCTCGGCGTGGGGAGCGTCCCATCTGCGAGTTAAGCCCGGTTTCAAAAATTATAGCATCTCCACTATCACGGGCATTGAGACCCGGGAGAACAAGAAAGCGAGGCGTTGGAGCTGTGGGAGGAAACGGGTGTCGCAGTTGTTGAAGGAATTGCAGAAACCGTAGATAAACGACGTGGACGGGTTCCAAATCTCGAGGTCGACGAGTTAGGCCATGTGTGAGAATGATGTGGATTCAAATTCGGTGTAGTCGCAGCGGATGATTAATTTTCGTAGGGAAGCCGAAGACCGCCACAGAAATCCAACCAGGGCTTCGTTGTAGAAGCCGTGTACTCCAGGCTCAAGGATTTGCAGCGTTTTAAGCGCAGGTAATGAAAGGTATTTGAGGATGCCTGATGCGCGTGCAGAGAGGGCGAGAGACTGCAGGTCGGAGTGGGTTAATGGAATGAGATCTGTGTCGGAACCATAGCTTGCGAGGGTGAAGGAGCATTCCGTGAGATTCGCGCCCAGAGCGCAACGTGTGAAGGCAGTGGTTCGGTGTGCGGGATGTGCTGGTGGATTTTGACAGCTGATGCCACAGAAGACAGATGAATGAGGGTGTAAGTTGGGCTGCACCCCGATGAGCGATACCTTGCGCAGGAGAGGAGAATCGCTAAAGATTTCAATGGGAGACACCTCCTCGCTGAAATAATACCGGTCAGGTAAGCGTATCCTCAACATCTGGAGTAAAGGAAATTGAAAGTTCCAGTGGGAGTCCATGTCTTGAAGGTGCTCGATATGTGTTTCCAACTCTAAGGATTGCATCGTGCGCGACCGAGTGGCCAACGTTTCAGTAATGACATTAATTTCATCGTCGTCTAGACCCATCCATCAAACCTTGAGCTTAATTGAGAGCGGAACTGCGCCCACACGTTTGAGCCACGCTTTGAACATGTGGGTGTCCTGGATTTCGCGGATTTCGAGAGCTATGGTAGTCCGTAAGGCGGGGGTAGCGAGGGCGATTGCTCTCCACGCCCTACGAACACGAACCAAGAGCATCGGCGCTTCATAGGGGTTCGCCGAATTCCTTTCACGGGCGTTGTAGGAGGTTGGGAGGGAGTAGATGAAGATTTCGGACGTGACTTCGGGGGGTAGTGTCAAAACTAGGTAAGTTGAAGCTGGACGCTGGACCGTTTTGCAAGGAGTTGATTTATCGCTGTGGTTGTATCGGCGACAATGCTACGAAGTGTGGTTGCCCATGATGGTGGCAGGAAGAGAGCCTAGGCTAATCGGGTTCTTCCGGGTTGCGCGGTCACACCGACTCGGACCGCCATCATGATGATGCCGACCACCGCCGCCCTTCGTGAACGCCTCGCAGAGCTCGATGCGGCAATCATTGAGAAGAAGACGGTTCTGAAGGACCTCGAACGGGATAGGACGCTTGTACACCGCCCGGCGCCAACTTCATGCGGCCTCGCGCTTTGGCCTTCTTGCCACCATTGCCTGTCAAAATCACAGCCGAGATTTCTTCCCTTTGTCTATCATCGATGAAAGAGCAAGATATCGCTCTCGAGACGTCTGCCCTCCAGGCGACATCACCCCTTGGCGATCGGCGGTACCGGGTACTTAAGAAAAGTTTATCAGCATCGTAGGGGCTCCGCCCTCTATCCATAGTCTCTGGTGCCGTCAGCCCGGACTGCCCTTTTCACTCCCATGTGCAATTTCATTCACTGTTACGCTCACCGATTGCAGTACAGCTTTTATAGCGACGGGATTGGATTCGGTGACCTCTCCTCCGCCGTCCTCCGCCGTGCGTCAATCAGACATCCTTTTAATCCAGGCCTGAATCTTTCAAATGCTGTGGCATCCACGGTAACACGCCCCACACCACCTTCCCTGCAATTTGACCATTCGAAGCTTCCTTTGACTGAAGACTGCCGTATACAGGCTCTGTTCTCTCAAGGAACGCTGTTCGAGGAAGCTTTGCCTGACATCATCATGCCATCGGGTTCCATGAGGGACATCATGTGGTTTTTTTCGCCGCCGCCTCCGAGTCACACATGGATAAAACCATCGCTTCACACAAGTGGAGGCTGCCCCACCATGCACATATCTGTAAAAACAGCTCTCCTGGTACTAACTGGGCTGATTCGTCACTCAGTTGCCCGACAAGTCAACATCAGCGTCAGCGCATCCACAATCCTCGGCGACCTTCCACCCGTTGCTCGTTTCTTTGGCGCCGACGAACCTAACTATGCGACATACCCAGACGGCAGAGCGCTTTTATCTCACCTTGGGAACCTAGGTCCTCACCAGACATACTTCCGAACCCATAATCTCCTCACCACCTGTGATCCACCTTCCGATACAACCCCACATCGCCTCAAATGGGGTTGCACGAACGCGTACACCGAAGACGCAGATGGTCGGCCAATCTACAACTTCACAATCACCGACATGATTTTCGATGCGTATCGGGAGAACGGCGTCAAGCCGTATGTTCAGACCGGGTTCATGCCCAAGGCTTTGAGCACACATCCTGATCCGTACTCATTCGAATTTGACGGCGGCTCCAGTGCCAATAACATTTTCACTGGATGGTCGAATCCACCGACCTCTTGGCATAAATGGGGCGAACTCATCTACCAATGGGCTAAGCATTGCGTAGAGCGATATGGAGAGGCGGAGGTCGAAAGCTGGTATTGGGAGGTACGAGTATTCCATGTTATATTTTTACATATCCTGACGCCGCTCAAGGTATGGAACGAGCCTAATATCGCATATTGGAACGGCACGGAGGAGCAGTATTTCATGCTCTACGACTATGCTGTCGACGGTGTTCTTCGCGCCCTGCCTACCGCCACAGTTGGCGGGCCAGAGGTGGCCGGTGGTGCGTCTGGGGACTGGCTCGGCCTTTTCCTCGAGCATACCCTCACGGGGAAAAATACCGTCACCAATGCTACGGGAGCACCGATCAACTTTATCTCATTCCACGCCAAAGGCTCCCCGATATTCATTAACGCTACGGATTCGGTTCCTGCCCATTTGCAGATGAACATGGCGTCCGCCCTGCAAAACGTCAACGACGCATTCTCCGTCATTCATTCCTTCGAAGCGCTCAATCATCTCCCTGTATTCATCGGGGAAGATGACCCCGACTCTTGCGCGGCCTGCGTCTCACCCAGTGTCGACTACCGCAATGGATTGATATACCCTTCGTACACTGCGGCAGCATTCACTCGCGAAATCGACTTGGCCACGAATTACAGCGTAAACCTCACCGGAGCGCTAACCTGGGCTTTCGAATACGATGATCATCCCTATTTCGACGACTTCAGAGTGTTGTCGACCAACCAAATCGACAAGCCCATCCTTAATATTTTTAGGATGTTCGGGATGATGCAGGGGCAGCGGCTTGAAGCGAATAGCACGGGGCAAGCAAGCCTCGACGATGTACTATCAAACAGCGTGAAGGGGAACTTGTCCGATGTTGGCGTCTTGGCATCCATATCCACGGAAGGAGACAAGCTAGCACTTATGATATGGAACTACCACGACGATGCTCTGCCAAGACCGGATGCAGAGATTTCGTTGACTATCTGGATGTGTTGCCAGGGCGTTCGGCGGTCGTTTGACGCACTACCGCATTGACAAAAGTCACAGTAATGCGTTCTCGGCATGGCTTGTTTGGGTTCTCCCCAGATCCGACACAGGAGCAGATTGTGGACTTGAAGGTGGATGGAATGCTGCAGATGCTGCATCCGCCGTCCACATTGAAATTGGACAATGGGAAGGCTGATGTTCAGTTCGAACTGCCCATTCACGCTGTCTCGTTGCTGGTGATTGAGTAGTATTTGTCGAAAGGTGTATGTGTTGCAATAAAACTACTACCACACCTTACACTTTCTTCATACGCGGGCAAACCCGCCCTTCCACTGTTTTTCTTGATCTCCAGCCTAATCAACTAATTAATTTGGCGGGAACGGCCGTCGTTTCGACGAGGTCGAACGGGTACAAGTCAGCAGAGGGGGGGTAGTACGGGCGAGCACCAGACCCAATCAATTGACCCTCCCCGCTTCACGATGCTACTGTTCTAAACTCGTGGCTCTGTATCGACAGTGGCACCGCAAAATAGGGTAGAACATCATGTTAGACGAACATTCCAAAAAAAGAAAAGGCAAAGTCTACGCGGAGCTGAAAGCGAACAGATCAGAAAAGTACCGTGTAGTAAAAGACCGCGACATACCCAACAAGGTTTAGATAAGTTTTTGGACCGGAAGAGATGTTTACGCTCATTCCGCGCGCCGCCAACGTAGTGAAGTGGGTGGTGATACTGTGACTTCCGCTCTCGACAGCGATGGAGTCATCCAGGAAGGTGCCCTCGGTGCAAGAGAGTTGGAAGGACCTGAGGTCTTGTCTGTCGTACAAGAACTGGAGTAATTCGGTGAAATTTACCCCCTGGACGTTCGCGAATTTCAGGGTGTGAAGCTGTGGGAAACCATCTGTCCACTGCTCGTGCTGATATAGAGACTGGCGAACTGCTTCGGAGGGGTATTCCATTGTGAGGGTCTCCAGTGTGGGCTGGACACAACGGAAACACTCCTTCAAATCGTAAAAATAAGCATCATCTAGCCGGATGGAGAGGGAGAGTAAGGGTGGTGATGAGCGAGACAGGAATGGATAAAGTGAGGAATATCTGGTGTCGTCCATCTCTGAGATGTGCAATGATTGAAGAGCAGGCAATGTCAAATAACAGAGAATGTCATCAGGTTTGATGTCATTCTGCGACACCGTCAGAATGAGAGATTGCAGGCGCTGGTGAGTTATGACCGTTTGAGTAAAGGTCAAATATGGCACAGAACAGATTACTTCTGTGAGATTGGGAGCGACGATGAATAGCTCCATGGTGTGTATCTGGCCGTGGAATTTCGTCAGCTGCAACCAAGGCAGCGTGTAATAGAGAAGAGTAGCTCCAAAGTGGCTGACGCGAAGTTTGGAAAGTAGAGGTGCATCGGTGAACAACATCACTGGATGTGGAGTATGCGGGACACCACCATTCATCGACGAGTGCCACAGGCACACACTTCTAAGCAGAGGCAACTGGAGGGATTCGAGGCCCAGCTGGTGCGCGATTTGAGGGAGCATGACGAGCGTCAAATGCTGGATCGTGCCGGAGTATAAATGGATGAGGTGGCGAAGGTGCTGGGTAATTGACGATTCGTCCCGTTGACTCTTCCGTGCGTGGAGGCTGACCGTCAGAGGCCGAGGCGCCGCACGGTCAAGCCACTGTTTCACTCTTTGACTTGCCTCGGATGCCGAGGAACCATCCCGGAATCCAAACTCGATTCTCGACCAAAGTTCGGGAGTCGAGAGCGCTAGATCTCTCCAGCGCCGGCAAACGCTGGCGAGAGTCAAAGGGCTCGGGATCGACCTATCGTTACACACGACATCGGACGGAACCTCAAAGGTATCCTCGTGCATCGGATGACACCAGAGAAAGATCTCGGTGATAAGCTCGGCGGGCAATTCCGCGACTGGGAAAGTCGCAGTCGCATGCAGCTCACGCTCCACGTCTAGCCTGGTCTGCTCAAGTGCGTCCAAGGCTAGTCTTTGCACCACAATTTGCGCGTCAAGCTGCAGAAGCCGCTGTCGAAGCTCGGTAGCTCCCATTTCGTGAATGAGGATGGGAAAGATCGCTTGCGGATGAAACCAGGCCAAACAACCGCTTCTGACCCAATTAGGCAATTCCTCATGTCACACCGCCTAAAACCTATCGCTCGAACCCGAGTTCACATCCAAAAATCACATTCATCATCGGTAATACACGTACAGACACGTCATGCCATATATATATGTGAGTGGATAACACCCTCTCCGGCGGCTAGTAACAAGGATGGGAGGTGGCGCAGAAGCAGAGTAAGTTACGCGAGGAGACGAGGGTAAAATGTATATATATGGGATACGGGATAGGCGCGTGCGGTGTATGAGTATAGCAAAGTACGTATATGGGCGGCGCGCGGGTCATAGATAGGACGATAGATAAGTGAGATGGTGGGTGAGGGAGATGGGTAAGTGAGATGGATATGAGATGAGATGAGATGGTATGGGCGCTATAATAACAGATGACAAGTGGCAGATATAGGCTAACAAATGGCAGATATAATAACATATGAGAAAACAGAGAGGCGGGTCCAGAACAGAGTGGATGGATGAACGAAATCAAGAAGACAGTGAGACAGAACAACATGCGGATGGATGGATGGATGGGGGTAGTACACAGTGGACATTCAGTTATTGCGAGTGAGTGCGGGCCGAGGAATATATATTGCGTGCGTGTGGGGCGTGGGCGGGGCGTGCGGTGCATTAACGAAACAAAGGAAAGCGTGCGGGTGGATGAAGCCGAATGAAAGGCGCGCCGGCCTCTAAAGGATGTATGGCGGCAGCGGTCGAAAGACGAATGATGGGGATGGGGGAAGCGTGTCGCTCCTCATAAATACAGCGCGGCCGGCGCACTACTGCGCATCCGCCTGCTCGGGCACGAACGGGGCAAAGCCCGCCCCGGTCGCGCTCACACTCCCCCTCGCCCCGCGATGCTCGCTTTCCCACCGCCGCCCCCATGCACCGCCGCCCTCCCCAAAGAACCGCGGTGCGGTAACCGCGCCCTCGGGCTGCGGCGGGGGCGACGTCAGACGCGGGTGGAACGCTGCCTCGGCGAGCATCTGTTGCTGCTGCAGGTTCTGCTGGAGGCTCATCCCCGGCTGCTGGACATTCATCCCCTGCTGCACGCCCATCCCCTGCATCTGCTGCTCCCGCATGCCGCCCCCGCCCGCACTCGTCGGCGTCCGCACCCCCAGCGGGTTCTTGCTGTACGACAGCCGAATGCCCCCGCCCTTGATCAGCCCGCCGAGCGTGTGCCCATACAGCTCGTTCAGCGTCTTGGTCGCGTAACTGACGTCCTCGAACTGCGCGAAGGATAGAATCATCAGTACTCATTGTTTATAGGCGAGAACGGAAACGGAAACCCACCTCAACAAAGCACATCGGCCCATTCCCCTTCGGACGGAACGACATCTGCCGGAAGCCCGCACATGCGCCGAAGAGCTCCCGCAACGCGCCCTCCAGGTGCTCCATCGTCGGCGTCGACGAAGAGGTCGCGCCTGCACCCAACGCAGGCAAGTTCCCCACATAAAGGGTGTTAATCGGCGGGTTCTGGTCCACCGCTCGCCCCGCGCCCGAGCTCGCGGGCGACGCGAGCTGCGGCGAGCCGCCGCCACTGCCGCTTCCCGCGCTCCCCGTCCCGCTGCCCGGGATCGTGATGGGCGCGTTGGGGTTGCTGATGGCGTTGGTGACAGGGGGGCTGTTGTTGGCGGGGGTGCCGGCAGAGTTCGTGTTGCCGTTGCTGCTGGGCGTGCCCGGGCGTTGCTGCTGCCATCATTCCGGACCGCGAGCCGCGCCATCCCGCGCTCGAGCTCGCCCGCCGCGCTCCCCTCCGACGCGCTCGACTCGGAGCGCTCCTGCCGGCGCGGCGCCTCATACTGCTCGTGGTACTCCTGAGCCTGGCGGTGGTACTGCTGCTGTTGCTGTTGCTGCTGCTGTTCCTGCTCGTGCTGCTGCTGCATCGCGTACCCCTCGTGGTGCGTCGGCGTGCCCATGAACGGGGCGTACCCCGCCCCGCCCGCGTACCCAAAGTTATGGGCATGCGGCGGCGGCGACGAGAACGCACGCGGCGCCTCCGCGAAGCCGTACCCCTCGTACCCATGCCCCGCGGTCGCCTCATACCCGCCCGCGTCGGGCGACGGCGAGCGCCGCCGCACCGCGTCCCACGGGCCCGGCGTGTCGGCAAAGGCGCGCGGCTGTTGCGGCGGCCGCCGCTCGCCGCGCAGCCCCATGGCACTCAACACACCCGCCTGCCTCCTCTCCCGCTCCCGCTCCCTCTCCCGGTCGCGGTCGCGCTCCGCCTCCTCTTCCTCGAGTTGCACCTGGCTCTCGCGCCACTGCGCCGCCATCCGCGCGCCGTTGCTAGTAGCATTCGGGTTCATGCTGTGGCCGTTGGTGAGGTTCGCGAGGCCGGTGCCGGGGTGCGTTTGCGTCTGTGTGTGTGTCGCGGGGATCCCCATCTCCCTGGGGCTCAGCGCCTCGCCATACCCCATCCCGCCGTTCATATTCATCCCTCCGCTTCCACCACCTCCAACGGGTCCGACCCCGCGCTTCGTATGCAGATTCTTCTTCGCCATCTCGGCCTTGAGCACCGCCCCCCGCTCAATATCGACCCTCCGCCCCTGCAGTACGTCCCGCGCGCCGAGCGCCTCCTCGCGCGTGCGGAACTTGGCGAAGCCGATAATCTGCTTGCGGGGTGCCGCGCCTCCGGCACCTCCGCCCGCGCCGCCATACCCTTGTTGATGTTGGGACGGCTGCTGGGCTGCCTCGTCGCCAGCGGCGGAGGATGAGGGGGGCGGCAGGGTGGAAGAAGAAGCAGGCGGCAGAGGCGGGGCAGCGGGCCACGACGCGATCCCGTCGCGCCCCGCATCGACGACCACGCCGCCCTGGTTCACCGTGACGAGGTTGTATGGGTCGTGCGAGCCGGCGTAGGAGTTATATTGCCCCGCGCCGCCCAGCGCCCGCTGCTGCTGCTGTTGCTGCCCAGGGTATGTGCTGGGGAGCAGGACGCCGGAGTACGCGGTGTACTCCTTGTTGGGGATCTTGAGCGTGGCGGCTTCGAAGCCAGGGGAAAAGGTAAACATGTTCTGGAATTCGCGTTCCTAGGAAGAAAGCAAAAGTTAGCATCGCCAAAATGGGAGCTTGGGAGATGGGTGTGGGGGGTGTGGATGGGTGCCCGCCCAAAGTTAGGAATAAAAATAAACGGGAAGTGTGGGTGGATATATGAGCATGCATGTAGAAGCAAAGTCGACGGTGACCCGAGGGATATACGGGCATAACCACGGGGAAGGCCGAACCGAAATCGCCACCGACCTAAGGACGGGTTCTACGTATAGGCCCGCATCGTGGATGTATGCGGGAATATATGGATCCGACCAAGTCAAGGGTCGACTGGTATCCCCGGGGAGGGCAGAAACCCTGTTGACGCCCGACCCGAAGGACGGGCGCTAACCGTATGTGTGTACGCCCACAGATGGATATGCGTGAATATATGCGCAAAATATGCGCATATATCCACGGACTGAAGTCGAGGGTCGACTCAGATGCCCCGGGGAGGGCGGGAGCCCAATGCCCAACCCGAAGGATGGGCGTATATGCGCGAATATACGCGCATACATCCAGGGTAGAGGCAGCTAGGGCGTCGGGGGGATAACCCAGGGATAAAATGGGAAGGAAGGGTGTGCGCATACGTGGATATATGCGCCAATATATGCACAGACATCCACGTCGAGATGGTAGGGGGATACGTGGACAGTGACTTACCTGCATATCCTCGGGAAAGCCCACAACGAAGATGGTAGAGATGTCCTCCTGCATGGAGCCGAGCATCGCGGGCGGGGGCAGGCCTGCGCCCGCGCCGTTGATAGGGCCCATGGCGGGGACGTGGGGGCCATACGGGGTCTGTGAGTGCATACCGTTGACGTAGGGGGCGGCGTAGCCGTTAAGCTTGGTCTGTTGGGGCGGGGGGTAGTCCGCGGGGGGTGGGGGGTACGACGCGGCCTTGAAGTCGAAGCTCGCGCGGGGATCGTAGGGCTGGAGGACGGGGGACGTGAGCTGGGGCGCGAAGGCCTCGGCAGCGGCGGGATAGAACTGGGGCGCGGTCGCGGAAGGGGGCTCGCGGTAGGGCTGGCGGCGAGTAGCGTTGGGGAAGGCAGTGAAGGACGCGCGGGGGTAGAAGGAGGCCATTTTTGGTTGGGGATAGTCGTGGGTGTCCTGGACGTGGCTGGGGGCGTGATAGGGTACGTGGGGGGAGCCGTGTGAGGAGTCGTCCGAGGCTGAGGACGAGACGGGCTCGGCGTCGGCCTGGGCGTCGAGCTGGTCGAGAAGGGACTTGTTGAGGAAGCCCTCGTCGGACGGCGGAGGGTGAAGGGCGGTATAGGGCATGCGGCGACGGAGGGGGCACGGGTGATATCGGGCGCTGTCGGGCGTCGGTCGGAAGGAGTCGGACGGGGGGCGGCGGGGACGCGGGGCTTGGGGCGGCACCGATCGATATGTGCGTATTTCGTGATGAGGGTGAAGAGTGAAGAGAAGCCGGTAAACAATTCCGCGTGATCCAACAAACAAACGCACGGGCCATTTCAAAACACCGGCATCCCGGCACACACAATGCGCTGCAGCACCATAGGTCAAATTTCAGCAATCCACCGGCACACAAAGCAGACGACAAACGCACCATTGTCTCCTACTCATTGTCCTCTCCACCCACCCCACCCGCCACACGCTCTCACCATCGCCGCCATCCACGCATTCCCATCTCCTGTCCGTCCGATCCATCCCAGAGACGGCGCTCCCATCTCGCAGCAGATCCCACTCACCTCCAGCGCCAGCGAGAAGAGCAGCGCCCACCTAGCGTCGAGTCGAGCATCCAGAGAGGGCAGAAGAGGTCCGTCACCAGCGTGACACTCGCCCCGCATCAATTGCCACACGTCTTGATTGCCACCCACCTAATTAAATAATCCACAAATCCAGTCTGCCTAATTTTACGAGCGGCCGAGTCCGAACTCCGAAGCACCGACTCGGCTATCGACCGAGTACTTAACGGTTAAACACACGATAGCCGAGTCGAAGTCAACCACGCGCCAAGCATGTGCGCGTGTTATCTGAGCGCGTCCATTCGACGCGTCGATGATTGCTTTCTTGCCAGTCGAACGCGCTTTTCTTTGTTTTGGTACGAATCACACACACACGGAATATTCCTAGACGCGACCGATCGCTCCACGCCGAGACATATCACCGCGCGACTTCGACAAGGACAGCCGAGACCATTCCATGTCGATCAGCCCGGCGCCAACCTTTCTGCACGGCAGCAAACCCCTTTCAACCCAAGCCCCGTATCTCCGTATCTCAGCAACCAACACCATCCACAGTCTCCCAAGCCGAGCTCACGCACCCTAGTCTCTTGTCGCGTTGTAGAACCCAGATGACATCTAGAAGCAACAGTGTCAGAACCGAAATATTGACACCTTCGTTCAGACAGCAGCCCAATGCACAGGGATGTGGTAGAAACTTCAAAAATGTAATCCAACCGAGGTTCAACCGGCATGAGAGAATCCACAGTGTATCCGAACCAGCTCCACGACAAAAGGTGTGCCGAAAGCAAGAGTGGCGTATTCAGGTCGAGCGAGTATTCCAGTCAAGTCAAGTCAAGCAACGTGCATTTGTCAGTTAAATGCCCAGCGACAGCCGGCGATCCACGCGTGTCTATCAACGAGCGGTCAAGGAAAGCCGCGCCAGAGCCATTCAAGCGGAGCCGGACTCGCAAGTGCGATGCCATCATCCGAAGAAAACGAAGCCGAATCAAGGCAGACCGGGAGCGCGATCTTCGCGCGGCCATGAGGAGCCGCGGCGCGAACAAGACGACGAAGATCACTCGGATTCGGATGTGAATCAAAGATAAACTGGCTCGTTGAACTTGGAAGACCAAGCCCAGCGCGCCAACGCTCGAGAGACGAGTTGCGTTATCCGAGTACACTGTATAGGAGAGAGACAGAGAGACAATCTTCTACAGCGAACACAGTCGACGCGATCCACGAGGCGTGCAAGACATCAAACCCATGGCGAATCACGACGCCACCATCCGACGAAAACGACGCCGAATCAAGCATTGGCAAAGTGCAATCTTCACCAGAGGCCAGAGTTGAACCTCGGTTGATTCTGTTTCCACGATTCGCGTTGAGTTATCGCATGTCTCGGATGCCTCGTGGGCGGCCGCGTCGACTGTATTCCCTGTAGGAATTTGTCTCTCTCCTAGACTCGGATAGCGCGCATTTGTTCTCGTCTCTCGAGCGTCTCAGTCTTCAACGTGCCGGTCTGTTCGAGTTGCATCTTTGATTCGCGTGTCCGTCGGTTTCCGAATGCGAGTGATCTTCGTCGTCTTGTTCGCGCCGCGGCTCCTCATGGTCGCGCGAGACTACGTTCCCGGATGTCGTCGTACGTCTGCCTTGATTCGGCTTCGTTTTCGTAAGTCCGGCTCCGCTTGAACAGCTCCAGCACGGCTCTTGTTGATAGACACGCGTGGATCTCGGGCCGTCCGCTGGGTACGTACATACCTGACAAAGTGCGTGGTGTCTTGACTTGACTTGAATTGACTTGACTTGACTTAAACACCCACCCACAGCTTGACTTGGTTTGCCGAAAGGAAGAGAACGCTTCTGTCGTGGAGCTGGCTCGGATAGGCTCGGATCCACTGTGGATTCTCTCATGCGGTTCCCGGTTGAACCTCGGTTGGATTCCGTTCCGCGATCCGCGCAAGTCTGGCTGCGGTGGGGTTATCGGGTGTTGGTTGCTAGAGATATGGAGGTATGAAGGAAGGGTGTTTGGACCCTGAGTCGCGAACGAAGAGTTGTTCTCTTGCGCGAGCTCTCTTCCGGATGTGGTGGATGCAGAGGTGCGAGAATCAAGTGGTCGCGACGCGCCATCGGACGAAAACGAAACCGGCTCCAGGCAGACATAGGAGCGCATTCTCAGCGCAATCTCCAGCACAGAGGGCAGAATCTGCTGCGAGCCGAAAGGCCAAGCATGATGCGTCGCGTCGCGTGCAAAGCGAGACAAGGCACTGGCAGGCGGGATGTGTTGTGGCAGAATTTGCAGCTGGGGCCTCCGCGATAAAATTACTCTCACAACGGCACCGCGGGAATTATAGCTCCAATAAAGCGCGATACGAGGGAAGGGAAGACTCGAGTTTGGTTTCGAAGAGTTTGGAAGGGAAGTCACGAGCGGAGGGCTTGGGAGCCGTGTTCCTATACGATTTTCTGTAGTGTTACAGTGTGATAATGTTTTCAAGTTTTGAACGTGGAGGCGACGTTCTATGCTATATTCATGCCGTCCGTGCGTCTTGGGTGGGTGAGGTCTAGGATGACCGAGATGTGAATGCACGAAAGGCTGAATAGAAGAGGACCCGGGGATGCTGTACGGAAAGATGGTCGCAGGAAAGGAGAAGGAGGTTCGGGTGATGCCGCGATCATCCGGCAATTCGGACGCCGCGGCCACGGTCCACCCCACCATGTCCACGGCTGGTTTTCGTCGCCGGCTCGCTCGGCTCGACGCGCAAATTCTGGGGCCAAAGGTGCTCTTGGACGGGCTCGAGCAGACGAGGCTGGACGTGGAGCGTCACCTCAGACACGCGACGACTTGCCCAGTTTCGGACCTGCCGACGGCGCTCACGACCGAGATATTCCTCTGGTGCCTCGCAACGGACGAGGACGGCTTTGAGGTTCCTTCCGATGTTGTGTGGAGGGACCAGGGCATGTGGAGGATGAACCCGCACGCGTCGTTGGCTCTCGCCAGCGTCACGGTATGCCGCGCCTGGAGAGCCCTCGCGTTCTCGACTCCCGAGCTCTGGTCGCGGCTCGAGTATTTTCTCCCCGATGAAATCGCCGACGAGCAGTCCGAGGCGCCAGAGAAGCTTCGGAGGGTGACAGAAAAAATAACACGGTGGTTCGACCGAGCGGGATCGCGGCCTCTAACGCTCAGCCTTCATACCGGCGCCCGATGGGAGGCGCGGGGCGACTCACATATGCAGAATTCCCTGCGGCATCTTATCCACAAATACTCCGGCTCGATAGAGCAATTGGATCTCGATATGCCCCAGCGAACTATAAAGCAGCTGGGCCTTGATGCGTGTCGATTTTCTCTGTTTGATAGTGTGCGCCTTGGGAGAGTGTGGAACGAAGTCGGTCCCGCCCAGGCCTTCATCAACGCACCCCTGCTCCAAACTTTCCATAGCAGCCACCATGAAGCTATACTTCCCTGTTACATCCTCAGTTGACCAAATTCCACGGCGGGATAAACTCCATGGATCTCTTCGCCGCCACTTCTAACCTCACTGAACTAATCTGCTCTGTGGTACCTTCGGTAGCGAATAACCCGACCTCCGGCGTACATGTAATTCACCCACGCCTGAAGTCTCTCACTCTGCAGATCGCCTCCAGAGCTATTGATATCCTCTGGCATTTGACGTCCCCCGCTCTTGAATATTTGGACATCTCAGGCACAGACGACACTAACTTGACCTCTTGCTCACTATATCACTTTCTTTCTCATTCATCACCACCCTTGCTCAGGCTCTCCCTCTCGTTATCCGTTGACAATTTTGCACATCTGGAGGAGAGCTTCGCGTGCATCGAGCCCACACTGGAGACCCTTACATTGGGCTCCACGGATGCACTGGAGCTGCTACATCCTCACCATCAGACCTATCCTTATTTACACCGCGCCACTTTCCCCCACCTATACACCCTGAATCTCGGTAACCTCACCGGGCTTGATTACAACAAATTGCTTGAGCTGCTGTACGACAGACCAAGCATTCGGTATCTTCGACTTTCTTTCGCCCAGGGTACCTTCCTGGATGACAGAGTGGATATCCGGAATAGAGGCTGCAACGACGTCAAGGGGCACTTCGCCGAGTTGGCGGCGCGCGGGATGAACGTCAACATCTCGACTAAAACGAAAACTTGTTGGGTATGTTTCCGTTGTTTCACTGCACAACAGTTTCCCAATCTGTCCCTTTCAGGCCCAGTCAAGCCGAATAGGCTTTTTTCCTCGCAGCATTTGAATGTTCTATACGAATACCGCCGCTCGAGGAGTAATTACATCAGAACACTATCAAGTCCAGTTTACGACACTAGGCTCGAGTTCGAAACCACACTCACCTGTTGTTCAGAGAACTCGTTGGAAGTGCACTCGTCGAGTACGGACGGGGTAAATTGGAACTGTTTTACGTGCTATTGTCGCCGTAGCAGCACGAACTCAAGTAAGTGCGCTGGATAGTTTTTCGCTTCAACGTAACAAAAGGCTACGAAGGGAACTTCAACGTGAAAAGCAGGGAGGCCAACTGAGGGTGTGCGGTAGGATTAGGTATGAGAAGTCGATCCGTCAATGTTGGCCGGCGGACAAATCTGTTTGATAATATGGGATGAGCGCTGAGCTATGGCGTAAGGTTACAAAGTTACCGCTGTGGAACCGCTCAGGCCCGTGACGCGAACTCGTACGCAGGATCGCCCGGAATGTACTGAACGTGTTTGATGAAAGTTTTTTCAGTGGTCTCGATGTAAATATCAATTCCCTCGCTCGCCAATCTGGCTAGATGGCCGATCGCTTCAACGGGTTCTGTGACTGTCCCCAATTCATTCGAAAAGCTATCTCGGAGATATGCACCAGGCCGACAGGTGACTCGAAATGATCGAATTTTGGCGAGTGCAGGAGTAGTGGATCGTATCCGCAAGAAGTCGACCAAAATCTTATAGTCTGCACCGATGCTGGTTACAAGGTGAAAGGTTCGGAGTCGCGGAAGAGGGTTATAATCCGAGTTTGGGGAACCAAGATTGAGGACTTGGTTCTGAAATGTTGTGTTCGTGGAGAAAACCTCGAGGTTTTCGAGGGTAGCGGCTACACGTGCAAAGCAGGTATCCCACTGGGAGAAACTACCGGTAACCGTGGCAGAGAGGGTGCTTAATGGAGGGGATGAACGATCGAGAAAAAGGAATAATGATTCTGGGGAACTCCCGATGTCGGAGATGTGCAGGTATTGGAGTGCAGGTAATTTCAGGTGTGGAAATACGTCGATGGGCTCATCGTCGCTATAGTGGGGCGTGCAGAGAGTCAGGGACTGCAGGCGTGGATGAAATATGGGCGAAGTCGGCAGGTCCCTCAGGTGTAGTACACAATCTGCTTCGAGCAGGTTTGGAGCCAGGACAAATAGGTTCAAATTGTCGATCTCGCCTTCAAATTTTGTCAGCTGTAACAAAGGAGGTGCATAGAAGGAGAATTCGGTTCCGTTCCGAAGAATTAGGTCGTGCAGCTGGGGCGCGTTGTTGTAGATGACGACCGGGTTTGAAGGATCCGGCTCGGGGTCAAAAGGATCGTCAAGCACCGCGCGCCGGAGGAGAGGGAAGGCCACCGAATCCAACCCCAACTGGGGTATGTCGCATTGGCATATGTAAAGCTCGATGTGCTGCAATCTATGAGCGTAACAGTGAATGACATCGCGCAGGCGACTGGGAGTGAAAGGGCTGTCCGGGCTGATTTCGCTGGCAAAGAAGACTATGGATAGAGGGCGGAGTACAGCACGTCTGAACCACATGTCGATGATTTTTTCCACAGCGCCAGGTTCCGATGCGACGTTATCGCTAATGAAATCAAAGCGAAGGGGCAATGTCGCCCAGAGGGCAGACGTCTCGAGAGCGATATCTTTCCAGGCGCGGCACACACCGAGGAAAACCGTAGGCGCCTGGGATTCTAACCACGCTGAAGTGGAAAGGTGCTCCCGTATCTCCTCGATCGAGGGAAGGGAAAGGGAAAAAATCTCGGCTGTGATTTCGACGGGCAACGTCAAGACTGGAAAGGTCGAGGTAGCGTGAAGTTGGCGGTGTACAGCTGTCCTATCCCGTTCGAGGTCCTTCAGAACCGTCTTCTTCTCGACGATTTCCGCGTCGAGCTCTGCAAGGCGTTCACGAAGGGCGGTGGTCGACATGGCGGTCAGTGTGAAGGCCTGTGACATCCCCTGATAGGGCGCGACTGACTGGAACCTCTCCTCTTGCCACCACCATGGGCACCCATTCCGACACCCTCCGTAGCATTGTCGCGGAGACAACTGCAAAGATACACCATTACCAATCCCTCCTCCAAAAACTCCTGGCAAAACGAGACAGCGCCCAGCTTGAACTCGATTCCCTCGCTTACCCAATTTTAACATTACCCCCCGAAATCACGTCCGAAATCTTCCTCCACTCCCTCCCGACCTCCTACGGCGACTGCGAAAGGAATGCGGCGAACCCCCGTGAAGCGCCGATGCTTCTATGCTATGTTTGCAGGACGTGGAGAGAAATCGCCCTCTCGACCCCTGCATTGTGGACCACCATAGATCTCCACATATCTGATATTGAATGTGCCGAGATATTTCAGGCGTGGCTCGACCGTGCGGGCGCATTCCCGCTCTTTGTCAAGCTCAAGATTTCAGGGGATCTAGAAGACGATGTCGTCGGCGGAATTTTTAAAACGTTGGCCAGCCGGTCGCGAACAGTGCAATCATTGGAGTTGAGAGCATCTGTCGAGCACCTCCGATACATGGAGGACGCAGACGAACATTGGAGCTTCCCTCTGCTTCAGATGTTGTGCATATCTTCGTGGGACGCTGAGGACGCCGATGAGGAGGATCTGATTAAAACCTTCACCAATTTCCCTCTCCTGCGCGAGGCATCGCTCAGCCAGACCCCACCCTCGCTCATCCCCCTTCCGTGGCACCAGTTGATAAAACTCACGGCTGCCTTCGACACACTTGCCGATTGCTTGGAAGTGTTACGTCTTAGTCCAAATCTCGCGGAATACTCCTTTACCCTTACCGACGACGATGCCTTTGCAGATCTCACTGCATTAATCCACTCAAACCTGCAGTCCCTCTCGCTCCTCGAAAACGCATCAATCATGTTCGCAGGCATTACAGGCATCTTGGATTACCTCTCGTTACCTGCCCTACAAACACTGCACATCGTTGATTCTGAATCAGACGAGTCCAACTGGCAAGAGATCCTCGAGGGATTTCTAACACGCTCTTCTTCCCCGCCGCTGCGAAAATTCGCCGTCCACCTGCCGTCCACAGACTTTGAACCCGCGATGTTTCTAAACATGCCCTACCTCGTCGACCTTCAAATTTGGAACCCGTCCAGATCGTTTATCGAAGATTTCTGTGATTCCTTCATTGTTCGCGATCCCCGTTTTCTCCCGCAGCTCCAACACCTGGCCTTTTTGGGCTGCGAGAGCCCACCCCCAGCATATGACATGCTGGATATAGCGTACTCGGGTTTGGCGGAAAGGTGGCGTGCTCGGCACGACACCGGATTCGCGGAACTGAAATCTTTTCGCCTTGTTTGGGCCAGAGATTTTGGAAGCCTCCACGAGGATGCTCTTTCCCCATTCCAGGAATTGGTAGCTGAAGGAATGGATATCCATATCCAAGGCCAATCGATATCCTACATCTGAATAATAGGTCTGCTGTTCTCTTACTTATTTATCTATTTGTTCATCGTAAGTGGATAGGGATATTGCAACCGTTGGTGCTCGTGGTGTCATCGCCCTCGTGTCAGATAACGTTGGTGTATGTGGAATGATCCTGCGACTCGGATATCCTTAGTAATAAACACCTGTCTCACAGGCATGAGCAAGGTATATTGGTCGCGGAACGAATTGGTGCAAGTGATAGGTGCCGTGTCGGACGTGCCGTCGAGCCACGGATGGGCTACCTCCGCGCCAAAAAAAAATCTACCGAGATCAGCCAAATGAGAAATAAAGTGGGCAAACTGAGTACGTCGACGTTTTTACGACAGGGGGTTGAAATTATTGTGTATCTCGGGGCCACTGAAAGATCCTGAGCTATAACGAGACATGAAGTACATATGTAAGTGTAATGGGTTATTTATCCTCGGAATCAGGCTCATCGGAAGAGGCCTCGGACTCCGACTCGAAGGCATATTCGTCATTAGAGCGTTGTCCCCGTGTCCTAATCTCGACGCGAGTAGGCACCCCTGCCGCTTCCAACCCCGTCAGCGGCCGCAGGAGAAGCTGGAAATGTGCGAGGCTCTCCCATCTGGCTAGGTCGATATCGAGGCGAAGCGAGTGAATGGTTGCGACTTCTGGACGATTCCATCGAACTAACAGCGCTCTGCCCATGCTTTCGAAGTCCGCGCGCTCACGCGAATCAAAGCACGGGAGCTCAATGTGCTGGAGCGACGGAAGGAAGAGCGCGTCAGCTTCGAGGCGCCCGAAAAAGTCCTGTGTGAATGTCGGGACAGGTCTGGACGGCGGGTACATCCGCAAGTTGGTTAGGGCATGGAGTGCGAGGAACGGGAGCGAGCTAGCGGGGGGATATTCCATGCGCAGGTCCAGCAAATGCGAGGAATGGCGGTGCAGAAAATCGATCACTGCGTTGTGGTGCTGATCGAGCTGGAAGGTCTGGAGTGCGGGCAGTGTGAGGAGGGGAAGGAGACGGGAAATGGTGCAGCGATTTTTGGTACACACGGAGTGCTCGTCGTTTTCCACGACTAGGCTGAGTTCCTGTACACCCAAATTGACACACGGGGCGTGGGCAGATGTGCCGACGTCCGTCTTGCGCACGTCAACCCTGAGCAAGTATTCCACGGAACATGTGGGCTGCCGAAGCATCTTCAGGCAGTCGTCAAGACTGGATGGGCTCCCTTTGAATATCGGCAACTGGTTCGACGAGGATACTGGAACGGAAAATGATCGGATGTTGTTGGGAGTCGGCTCCCGAAGCTGGGGAGCGCGAGGAACGTTGGCCTCCGGTACGGTCTTCCTCCTCTCGCCTACAGAGTGTGGGATGATACCGTCGACGCGCGTTCGGAGCTGGGCAGTAGGCATTTCGATGGAGGGGAGGCTGATTGTTTGAGGGAGCGGAGATTTGTTTTTAGGGTGGATAGAGTGGAAATTACAGGCAGCAAGGAGCTTGTCTTCTTTTATAGCCTAGGTCTTGTGCCACTCAAAGGCCACGGCACAGCATTTGAATTACCCAAAGCGACGGTCAAAGCGTAAACGAGCACAATGGAAACGAGCACAATGAGGGATGAAAACCAAAGCACGGCGGGTGCACTCCAAGGACATTGGCTGCATAGACCTCGATCACAGAAGGAACTGTTTCCGGGTTCTCGCCGGTACCACGGCGGGAGTTGGCTCAGTAGGGTGGGAGCCGATCGGAAATTTGCACCATGTCCACATATTAGTCGAGACGATCGGTGGCAAGCATCTTGAAGCTTCGAGCAAGTCAAGAGCAAGTGGCGAGCATGACTCGGAAGTGACGACGGCGCCGATCCCGATCAGTGGCACCGCAAACCTTAGGCAAACAACCGCTCGCTGCCGGATTAGGCTATTCCCGGGAATCAGAGCCGTGAACCTTGGGCTATCCACGAAAATTCAACGAATTCACGCACGACATGCATTCAGTTGTCCAATCCTCGGCGCTCCTCCAAAAAATATGTACGGAATGTTTACATTTCCAGTCATACAAGTCATGTGTCTGTACCTACCGACTACCTAATATAAAATATGTATGTATGTAACTACTGACTACTGAAAAGAGAGAGAGAGCTGTGCGTGCAGGCGACCAAGGGAGCAAAAGCATGGAGGGGAAGAGCGGATCGGGGACTATGTAAAAACGACAAGGAGCGCCGACACACAGGAAGGAGCGACAACATAACCGACAAGGGGCGCCAACATGAACGAGAACCGCCGAATCAGAAATGATCCACAGTAAACGTCCACTCCCCCCGCGCGATATCAAAGCTCTCAAAGTGCGTATCCTTCATCCCCTTCAGCCTCTTCAAATGCTTCACCGCGCTCGGGTGCGCCGCGTCCACAATCGGCTCCCGCGTCGCCTTGTCCACCGCCCAGCACCGCACCAACGACAGCCGCGCCCGCACATTCAGCCCACTCCCCGGCGGTGGCTTGTCCACCTCCTCGCTGTCCGGGTACACGCTGCACTCCTTGTCGTCGAACCGCACCACGCCCCCGAGCAGTGCGCCGAGCTTCGGCAGCCCCGTCAGGTCCACGGGCTCGAGGAAATGGATCTCGCCGTACCCGACGCGGCCGACGACGAGGTCCGCGAAGGCGGACAGCTTCTCGTACCCCGCCTGCCGCAGCGCCGCGAGCCCCGGGCGCACCCAGTACTCGCCCTCCTCCGGGTTCGCCGACCCCGAGTCGTCCGCCTCCGCCTGCGCCGGCCCCTGCGCCGTGTTCTGTGCGGTGAACCGGTTCGCAGGGGGCGCGCGCGGCGCAGGCGTCGGTGAGTCCATCGGCCTCGCCAGCGCCGCCGCCGCCTCCCGCTCCTTCTCCCTCGCCGCGATCCCCAGCGCCGGGCTAAATGTAACCTTCCCCCGCCCAGGCGACCCCGCCCCCGACCCCCCGGACTTGGCGAACAGCTCCCCCGGCTCGACCTTCTTGTCCAGTATCAGCTTCTTCACGCTGTGTCGTGACCCGCTGCCGAGCGACGGGCTCCCGCTGCGGTCGGGCGAGTCGAGCGCGCCGCGGCTGAGCGACAGCACGCCGGGCCGCCCATTCGTCAGCGACACCGACATACTCCCGAATGCGAACGGGTTCCCGGGCGACCCCTGCGGCGACGCCGTCGACGCGCCGAACCCGCGCAGCTTCGAACCCGCGGGCGTATAGCTGAGCCCAACACGCGGCACCGGCGCCCTCGTCGGCACGTCCACAAAGAACGGCACCTTCTTCTTCGTGCTCTCCCCGAGGCTCAACGTGTGCGGTCCCGGAGGCAGCATCGAGAACAAATCCGTCGCGATCGGCTGCGCGATCGATGCCGTCAGCGTCCCCTGCGCGCCGTTATTGCTCGCAGAGGCGGTGAACGCGTTGTTGCTGTTGAACCCGTTGAACGTGCTCTGGCCCATGCCCATCGAGGTCGACTGCCCGAGGGGCGGGGCTTGGGGCTTGGCGCCGAATATGCCGCCGCCGCCGCCGAAGGTGGACTGTTGGTTTCCTTGGCCGAGACTGTTGCCAAAGAGCGGGGCGGGGGCGGCGTTGTTATTCGGCGCGGAGCCTAATGTCGGGAACATGGGCGCCGCGGGCTTGGCGCCAAAAAGGGAGGGCTGTTGCTGCTGCTGTTGCTGCTGCTGCTGGCCATTATTATTGTTGTTCCCAAACGCATTCGCACCACCGAACAGCGTGTTCGTGGTACCACCGCCAAACACTAAAAAATAAAAGCACATCAGCGATGAAAGAGGAGTCAGAGAAAACATACGTGGAGTGGGATTCGCCTGCTGCTGTGGCTGCTGACCCGCATTGTTTCCGAACGCGCCGAACGTCGACTGTTGCTGCTGCGCGGGCGCCTGCTGCTGCTGGTTCCCCCCAAACAGGCTCGTCCCGCCAAACGCATTTTGCGCGGGCTGCGCCGCAGGCTGGCCAAACACGTTCGGCTTCGGTGCGTTGTTGTTACCTTGAATACGTAGAGTTGATAAACGATTTGGGGGCAGTGTGCGCGAGTTTTCTCACCAAACGCGTTGAATGTCGTAGTCGGCTGCGCAGCAGGCGCGCCGAAGACGCTTGGTTGAGCAGGTTGCTGCTGGTTTCCGCCTGCGTTGTTGGTTCCGCCGAACGCCCCACCGCCTGCAGAAAAAAAGATCAGCACAAAGCACGTACATCAAGCATCGACACATACCGCCAAAGGCCCCGAACGCAGGCTTGGGCGCCGCAGCCGCGCCGAAAGCGCCAGTGGTCCCTCCGCCGAAAACACTGGTCTGCTGCTGCTGCTGCTGCTGCTGCGGTTGCTGGCCGAATGCGCCAAAGGCCGAGGCAGGCTGCTGCTGAGGCTGCCCGAACGCGCCTGCGCCGAACGTAGGCGCGGCGGCGGCGGCAGGCGCCGGGTTCCCGAACGCACCGAAGCCAGTCGTGGGCTGTGCCGCACCACCCCCAAAGACGGAGGGCTGTTGCGCCGGCTGCGCTTGCCCGAACATATTGGTCGCGGGCTGTTGGACCCCGCCGAAGCCAGCAGGCTGTCCGAAGGCCCCGGCGGCGGGCCCGGCCGTCTTGCGGCCTTGTAAGTAGTCCTGTAGTCGCAGCTCCTGTATCCGGTCGTCAGTGGGGGCCGAGTAGGGTGCAGACGAGACGTACCTCGAACGAAGTGCCGCGGTACGCAGGCATGCACGATATCGACTGGTAGTTGTTCATCGCGCCAGTGGCAGCTGTACCGTTCGCGTTCATTTCCTTCTCGGAAAACGGCGCGTATGGGGGATTGGAGGAACCGCTTGTCACCGCCGGGACGTTGTCGAACGGGGCCGCCTGGTTGGTGGCTGGAGGATAGTTGAGAGAGAGGACCAAGGAGAAGAAAAAAAGAATTCGCACCTGCAGGCGCGCCAAATGCGTTCGTGGCCGGTTTCCCGAACATCGGATTGGTTTGACCGAACGCGGAGGTGGCGCTGTTAGCCGGCTGGCCAAAGGCGCTGGTGGTCGCGGGCGCGCCGGCGTTGTTGTTCTGGCCGAAAGCGCCTCCCCCGCCAAACGCATTGTTCCCCCCACCGAACGCGCCAAAGCCGGCGGCAGGTTTTGAGGCCCCGAACATGGGATTTGCTGCGGCAGTACTCGCTCCCCCAAACGCGCCTGGACACCGTCAGACGAGGATCGATCGCACAAATAAAAAAAACGCGTTACCAAAACCACCGCCGGTGTTGTTGCTCGTGCTCGCAGTCAAGTTTCCAAACATTGGATTTGCCTGGGGCTGCTGCTGCTGCTGCTGGGGCTGGCCAAATGCGCCAGGAGCACCACCACCAAAAGCTTGAAAGAGAGTCAGATAGTGAATGGACGCGAGATTAGGGTTACACACCGGGAGCACCGAAGGCGGAGGGTTGGCCAAAAGCCGAGGGCTGCTGCTGATTTTGCTGCTGATTATTTCCCCAGCTAGACGCGAACATTGCAGCAGGAGGCAAAGGAGCAACACTTTTATAGGGCTAGTCACCACCAAAGCGCCGATGCTGACTCATCGGATGACTCAGCATTATCGCACAGCCACCAGTAGGTTCCGAATCAGTCCATCTGACTTGAAACTTACTTGCTCGGATGCGCAACTCTGAGTCTGACTTCCGCAATCTCGTCGAAATGCTGCGAAGTGGATTCCATCACGGTGCACAGCGGCCTACAGCGGCGCACTGTAGGACCCATACCCACAGAATCACCCTCGAAATAATTTATCCACCGCCTTCCAATGAATGGAACATAGCCATCGCAATCGGTGCCTTATGGGCTGCAATGGAACGGATTACCTCCAGTCAAAGCGTCACTCAAGCGTGCGCCTGGATATCCGCTCTTGGAAGCTTTGTGCTCTGCAAAAGGTCTCGCTTATTATTCATGCGGACTCAGGTGATCTTTGGAAGGCTTGGTGCTGACTAGAATGCGCCTCCAAAAAAAAAGGAACGAAATCCAACTGCGGCGCCGGGATATCCCACTTCAGAATTTGACCGTCTGCAATTCCCGAAAAAGAAAGACCCACCTCCTACAACCCCTATAAATAATCGATTGTGACCATACACGATTTCGCCGACGAGGTCTTCTGTGAATGTCTTTATGTATGGCCCGGGACTGTAACACATACTTCCGATCGAGCCTCAGCAATTGATGTCGGCGCTCGTTGAGCTCTCGGCGTGGCCCCAAGTTGCTGCCCCCAGTTTTATTTTGTTTTTTACTGCGCTGCACTTGGAGGGCTCTGATTCATTGGCTGGGACGGACACAAAAGAAATGTGGTGCGCTGATGGCAGCTCAAATCCTTCCGCATCGGTTGGGAATCTCCCGACTTATGGTTGCGACACTGAGACCAACAAATACGTGGATGAAATGATAAAATTATTCAGTTCAAGCAGAGGGTAGTGGAGGGCATCAGCATCCGTGCAGAAGGTGAACTTCGAGGTATGTATGTTCCTTTTTATTATTGAAGCCAGGTGGTTCATTCGGTCCAGAAACTTGCTTGCATGTTCGTCGGCTGGAATGTAGAAACAGTGGCCGAATATCTTCAATACCGTTTCCGCTGCAGAATGCCACTCTCGTCGACACTTGGTTGAAGTTGAGGTCATTTCAGTCAAGTTTCAACCCAAGCAATGAACGGTCATTTGAAAGACATAATGCTTCTGCTCCCAAGAGTTGGAGCCGAACTTCAGATATTCCTTGTCCTCTGCCAGGAGCCAGCGGTCGAGGACACCCAAAATATGACTCCTAGGGTTTATCAATGTTTCGTATCCTCGATTCGTATGTCCGATATCCGTCTTGAGATAAGTAGTCTTGAGAGACAATTCTTTTAAATTGTGTGGGGACATGTTCAAGGGAGAAAGTTTAGTCTCTCGTAGACGCTACAACAGAAGATGCTCGTACCTCGCTAGAGAAAGTTCGGCTGAAGATTCAACGCGTCAATGAGGCGTGAGTACGACTGCCGCGAAGGTGCCGTTTTCGGCACAAGATCGGCAGCTCCGAACCGTCAAACTCCGCTTGAATTGTTTTGGGGACGAGTTGGGGACGAGTCTAATAATTTTCAGCTTCCCAATCGGGCAACGGTCAAGTCGCGCTCTCCTCCGCTCGCAATGCCCGATGCCGAGCGTACCCTGCGTAAGCCCACCTTCAACACCCTCGCGCGAGAGGAGGCCTTCCGAAACCCCCCCAAGACCGGCTCAACCCACAGCATCCTGAACGAGTTTGTGGCTCCCCACATCGAGTCCTTCAACGCCCTCTTCGACGACTCGGGACTGCCCTCGGGCGACGGGGACGGGCGCGGGCTGATATCCCTCGGAATAGCAGACATTGGCGAACGCGTGGTGTTCGATGGGGACGGCAAGGTCGACAACCGCGGGTGGGGGAATCGAATGCGGAGTGCGTGGTTGGTTGTTTTCCTCACGAAAGAAATTGTATTCATGCCGCGCAGTATGGATTGAATCCGCGACAATTGCGCGTCCCATGGTACCGGATAAAGACAAGCACTCGAGTAACAGAAAAGTGTTTCCGTCCGAGGTACGCCGAATCCAATAAACACATTACACTGCGACTGTGCTAATTACTTGCAGGCTCGGGAACGGCTTACTTCGTACCGCGGCCGGATGACCATCAAGTTGTGCTGGACAGACCCCCACGGCCAGCGCCACGAAATGCCCAAGGACTGCGGGCTCGTCCCCATAATGGTGCGCTCCGTGCGGTGCAACCTCCGCGGCATGTCCTCCGCAGAGCTCGTGCGCAAGCACGAAGAGCCCGAGGAGTTCGGCGGCTACTTCGTCATCAACGGCAACGAGCGTCTCATCCGGTACCTCATCCTCCCGCGCCGAAACCATGTCATCTCGCTCATCCGCCCCACATTCGCCAACCGCGGGCCGTCCTACACCCAATACGCCGTCCAGATCCGCTGCGTACGCCCGGACCAGACGGCCGTCACTAACTCGCTGCATTATCTCTCCAACGGCAGCGCCATGCTGCGGTTCAGTTGGCGGAAGCAGGAATATGTTATCCCCATCATGCTCGTGCTCAAGGCGCTAGTCAGCGCCTCGGACAAGGAAATATTCGAGGGCGTCATGATGCAGGACTACGAGAACACGTTCCTCACCGACCGCGTCGAGCTGCTGCTACGTAGCTTCAAAATGTTCACCCTGAGCACCGGCGACCAGTGCTTGGAGTATCTCGGTGACAAGTTCAGGGTCGTCCTCGGCACTCCGGAAGACTGGACCAACGCCGCCGTTGGTGCATGGCTCATCCAGAAGCTGGTTCTGGTACATTTGAATAACCCCAGAGATAAATACCGGATGCTCCTGTGGGTGCATTTTCTGCATGAGTTATGTGGTATTGAACGCCCGCTAGGTTCATGCTCCGGAAATTATATGCCGCCGTCTCCTCGTCATGTTGCGCCGATAACCCCGATTCCCCTCAGCACCAAGAGGTCCTCCTTCCGGGCAGCTTGTATAGCATGATCATCAAGGAGCGCCTGGAAGAGACCTTGAACCAGATCCGCAATACAATTACCATTGATGTGCGGAACGGGGTCACCGTCGATTTCAATGATAGTAAGAAAGCGACCGACTGACTCTATTTTGTTCTGACTATTCGCAGAAAAATATTTCCAAAAGGTCTTGAGCAAAGTCAGCTTTGACATTGGCGCCAAGTTGTCAAACTTCCTGGCCACTGGTAACCTCGTCTCTCCGACGGGTCTCGATCTCCAGCAAGCGTCGGGATTCACCATCGTAGCGGAGAAACTCAACTGGCAACGTTACATCAGCCATTTCCGATGTATCCATCGCGGTGCCTTCTTCGCTGAGCTTAAGACCACGACCGTCCGAAAGTTGCTTCCAGAAGCATGGGGTAAGTAAAGTACGGTCTCCAATTTTCCTTTTCTGTTCTGAAGTTTGTGTGCGTTAGGCTTTCTATGTCCCGTCCACACCCCCGATGGATCCCTTGCGGCCTCCTCAACCATCTCTCCCGCACATGCCGGATCGTCACCGCCCCGCTCACAGTCGCGCACATCCCCTCCGTCCTAGCCGCGCACGGCATGACTCAGTCCTTCACGCCCTCCATCGACGGGCGCAAAAACCTCTGCATCCAGCTCGACGGCCGCGTGATCGGCTGGGCACGTCCCGCCGTCGCCGCGCAGCTCGCCACGAACCTGCGTATCTGGAAGACGGAGGGCGTCAACGAGATCCCGCTCGACCTCGAGATCGGGCTCGTGGCCGAGTCGCGGGGCGGGCAGTACCCCGGCTTGTTCCTGTTCTCGACGCGCGCGCGGATGATGCGGCCGGTCAAGTATCTCGCCAACGGCCGAGACGATCAGGTCGGGCCGTTTGAGCAGGTATACATGGATATTGCGTGCACGCCAGAGGAGATCGAAGTGGGAGTGTCGACGCATGTGGAGCATAACCCGACCAACTTTTTGTCGATATTGGCGAACCTCACGCCGTTCTCGGACTTTAACCAGGTATGCTACTCTTCCACTGCGCAGAGTTTCGGTCTCATTTCAATCGCAGAGTCCGCGAAATATCTACCAATGTCAGGTGAGGCGTTTCGTTTAGTTTTAGGGCCGTCGTACTTACCGCATTTTCAAGATGGGTAAACAAACGATGGGGACTCCGTCAACCGCTTTGCAACACCGAACAGACAACAAGCTCTACCGTCTTCAAACTGGGCAGAGCCCAGTTGTCCGGCCCGCACTGCACAACACATATGCCATGGACTCGTTCCCCAACGGCACCAACGCCGTCGTAGCCGTCATCTCATATACAGGCTACGACATGGAGGACGCCATGATCCTGAACAAGTCCGCCCACGAACGCGGGTTCGCGTACGGCACCGTGTACAAGGCGCAGATAATCGACCTCAAGGATGTTCCTGGCGCGTCCAAGGCCGCATTACCCACCCTCCATTTCGGACTGGGGCGCGATATCCAGCGACACGGTGACAAGGCGCACTATTGCCTTGATTTCGTGGACGTGGACGGACTGCCGTACATCGGCACCAAGCTCTCAGCGGGGGACCCGTTGGCGGCGTACATTGACGATACCACTGGCCGGACGAGGTTTGTCAAATACAAGGGTGACGAGATGGCGCTGATCGACGAGGTGCGGCTGTTGGGTGAGCACCAAACATTATCATCTACACCTCCTTCATCTGATGCCCATATCAGGGTCTGACGCCGGGGATTCGGAGCTGCAAAAAATCCACATTACGCTCCGAATCACGCGTTCGCCTGTCATTGGCGACAAGTTCTCGTCCCGTCACGGACAGAAGGGTGTCTGTTCTCAGAAATGGCCCGCCATTGACATGCCGTTCAGCGAGAGCGGTATGCAGCCCGACGTGATTATCAACCCTCATGCGTTCCCCAGTCGAATGACGATCGGCATGTTGGTCGAGAGCATGGCAGGGAAGGCGGGCTCGATGCACGGCCTCGCGCAGGACGCGACACCTTTCAAGTATGTCGCAGCTTTGTCTCGATTGTTGGATGCCCATGATATTAACTTGCGTCTCCAAGATTTACCGAAGAAGACACCGCCATCGAGTACTTCGGCGACCAGCTGTTAGCTGCCGGGTATAACTATTACGGCAACGAGCCCATGTACTCTGGGATAACGGGTCAAGAGTTCGCCGCGGATATCTATATCGGCGTCGTCTACTATCAGCGGCTGCGACACATGGTCCTCGACAAGTTCCAAGTGCGCACGACGGGTCCTGTCGACCCCGTCACCCGCCAGCCCGTCAAAGTAAGTCCAAGTTATTCTCGGGCCCATCTCTCCTGCTGACGTGCATCCTACCTAGGGCCGAAAACGCGCGGGTGGAATCCGGTTCGGCGAAATGGAGCGCGACGCGCTCCTCGCGCACGGGACGTCCTTCCTGCTGCAAGACCGGCTGATGAACTGCTCGGACTACTCGACGGCGTGGGTCTGCCGCACCTGCGGCAGCCTCATTTCGCTGGGCTACGAGGACATTAGCCTTGGCGAAGTTGCCATGGGCGCGTCCAGCGCCCTGCGCCCGTCGGGCCCGGGTGGGGAGTACTGTCGTGTGTGTCGCGCGGCTGCTGAACAGCAAGACGAGCGGGAGCGGCAGGCGATGGCCACGGGGCAGGCCGTTCCGCCACCCCAAGCCGACGTCCGCGTCGCCATCTCCTCGCAGCACGTCCTCGGACGTGCGTCGAAAGGCGGCGACTTGGACATCGTCGCCGTCCCTTATGTCTTCCGATACCTCTGCGCAGAGCTCGCGTCAATGGGGATCGCAGTCTCTCTCGCTGTCACTTAGATCTGTTTCTCGCGCTGTCATATACTTGTTCTACCTGTCTCCACATATTTAGCAATCTGCATAGTCGAACATAATCGTAATACGCCGCAAAACAAGAGGATTGTAATTCCACTCCAACCGACAATCGAATCAAGCACCAGCTTATAGTACGGTAAATAATCCATGAATCAGATATAAAGAACATTAATTTAAGATGGCGAAGAGAAGATGAGTATGGTGTTCCAAGCGGTTATGAGCCGACCTGGATCAGGGTATGTGCGCGGGAAGTCGGCACCGGGGTCTCCAGCGTCGCAGCGCCGCTGTATTTGCGGGGCTCGACAGGCGAGGGCGCAGGTATGCTCGCCACAGTCGGCGAGGGCGGGAGCGGGGACGCAGGGCTGGGGGGTGCAGTGCCGACCTCCGACTTCTTTTTCGTGCGTCGCTTCGGCCGTGGCGGCGGCTGCTCCGTGGTGTCCCCGCCGCCCAGGAACAACTCCACGAGCGACAGCTCGAGCGTCACCTCGGACGCCTCGCGCGAGGGGTGTGTGTTGTCCGACGACGACGGCGAGGGGTACGGCACGTCATACGTCGCGGGCTCGATCGCGACGCCCGCCTTGGCGAGGAACATTTCGAAGATAAGGCGGCACTCGTCCGCGTTCGTCGCCTTGGAAAGCAGCCGGCGCATGTCGCGCGCGTGGTCCTCCGTGATGGGCGGGCTGGCGGCTGCGGGAGACGGCGCAGAGGCGGAGGCCTTGCGAGCTGGCGGAGGCGCGGTCTGAATCGCGACCTTGGGCGGCCCCCGCTTGCTGGCCTCGGACACGAGGGAGCTCGGGGAGTTGCGCGACTCGGGCACGAGGGCGGTACGCGAAGACGCGCTCCGCAGGGTCGGCTGCTCGTCGGCGGCCGCACCGTTCTTTGCGTACCCGTTGGTGGGGTTGGTGGGGCGACCGTACGTGTTGCCGTTGCCGTTGCCGTTGCCGTTCGCTCCATTGATATGACCGTTCCCGTTCCCGTTCTCGAGGTGCTCGGCCTTGGCGGGGACGCTCGGCGGGGTCTGGGCGTCCGCCATCTGCTGCTCCCAGGTCGGTAGTGGCACTCGCCGCGACCCTGCTGCGGGCTGCGTGACAGACGCCTTGCGCGAGCGTGCCGAGCCGTAGTCCTCATCCAAGGGCGACGACGGGGGCGAGATGGGCTGCACCGGCGGCGGGCGCGGCGGCACGGGGCGGTTCGCCAGCGACGACAGGTTGCCGGACGACGTCTGGTGCGCGATGCCCTGCCCCCCCATAGTCGAGCGAATAGGGGTGGTGGGCGGGAGCGCCCTGTTGCCATTGCCGCGCCCAAAGTCCTCCGACGGCTGGCTCCGTGTCTTCTCCCCGCCCATCGCCAGCTTGGACATCATGCGCTGCAGACGCCCCGAGTTCTTCTTGCCGTTCTCGATGGTGCTGGTGCCGCCGCTCGAGATGATCCCGCTATCCGGAGGGCCCTGGGCGAGGAAGTCCATCATCTCCCGCCCGGCCGCCGACATCTTGGGCACGTCCGGGGGACCCTCGTTGAGGAAGTTCATGAGGTCGCGCGTCGAGGCCGAAACGCCCTGCGCGGAGGACGGGGTGCGCTTAGGGGTCGCTATGGTTTTGGAGGGAGTGCGAGGCGCGGGAGCAGGCGCGGGCTCGTCGTCGTCGTCGGAGCCAGCCATGACGGCATCCAAGTCGAGCGACTCGCGGTTTTTCTGTATCCGGCGGGTCTTGACTGGGAAAGGGTCTGCGTCAAACCCGGCTGGGCCAGAAGGGCCTCGCTTGGGGTAGGCCATGGGAAGAGGAGGGGTTGTCTCGTCGGAGGGCGGCGATGAGGGATTGGAGCGCGACGGCTTGCGAGGGACGACGCGGGAGGCGGACGAGTTGCTCATCGAGTTGATGGATGTGGTAGAAGTGGAAGGAAGATCAGGGGGGAAAGTGATGTTGTTCCTTCGCGGCGTGGGAGCTGATTTGGATGGAACCTCCTCTTCGTCTTCCACGATTGAATCGACGTGCCGAAGAGAAGGTCTCCGGCCGTTCGCTCGTGATGGGGGGGTGGAAGAAGAATCAGGGTCGGGTTTGCCAAACGCCAGAGGGGCTGGCCGCCGATTGCCGCGCTGATCTTTTTCTTGTTTGTACACCTGGCGAGAACATCAGATCCTGCTAACGTAAGAAATTGATGGCGTACCTCCATGGTCTTTAATCTATCCGGCGTCAAGGACACCTTCATCGTCGAGTCGGACCGCATCAGATTGTCGAACTCCGTGAGCATTACCGTGTCCTGAGTGAACAGCAGACTGTTATTAGACCCGGCGAACAAGCAGTGATGTACGACTCACCTCCGGCGCGCTCTCGTTCTGGTACGCAGCCAAAGTCTGCTTCGTTTCCTCACTGAGGACCGATTCCGACCGTTTGTGGCTGTTCTGGCTGTCCCCTTCGCCCGAGTTGCGACCGCCAGGCATCAGCTTCTTGCGCGCCTTGTCAAAAGACGACCTGGACGAGGAAGCGGTGACTGATGTAGCAAGCATGGTGGCGGTTACTAATGTAGCACTGGTATCGGTGGAGTCGCGGGAGCGGTGCTGGGCGGACGGGTCACGGCCTGACGACGACAGATCTTGATTGGGGGGTGCAGGTCGAGATATAGACGGCCTGTCCGTTCGTGAGAACGACTTGCTGCGACGCGGCTTTGGGGCTTGGGACAGCAGCTCAATTTGCTGATATACTTGAGAGGGGTGCGATCAGCTGGGAGGTAATATGGTCCGAATAGGATTTTCACGGACCTCTCATAGACTTGAAGAGCGCATAAATAGAGTGGTCCTCGCAGAGGGCAACGAAGACATCTTGCACAGTCGCGCCCGTTCGACTGCTGTCGCGCGCGGCGACACGGCCCACGTTGGACAAAATATGCCTTCACAGGAGGTTAACGACGAGAGAATTTGAATGGAGTGAATGACACATACTCGCACATGGACCTGTAAATTAAATCCAATTGACTTTCAGGAGCTGCCAAGAAATGGTATATTTGGCACGCACTCGAGAATAGCCGTCAAATACAGGGAAGCGGGGGTCACGAGCGTCGGCATCGGCGGCGTCGTGCCGCCCAGCTGCGTCATCTTTTCCTGCAGGCGGCCGACGGCGGCAGCATCCTCGTCGGACTCGTTGAGCGTCGAGTACGCCTCGCATTTAAGTCGCAAGAGCTTGTTGACGTTAGTACTCCAAATTGCATGCCTGTCGCAACAGTGGCGCACCTCAAAAGCCCATTGCAGATGGAAAGTCTGCGCATCATCTTCTAGGACCGCCGGACGAGCTGTGCGGTCCCAGTACGCGCGAAGCTCGACCTCCGCTTCAAGGAGAGCCTCCTTGCCGAGAGAGGTCGGGAGGATGCTAAGCAGGCTGGCGCGGAGCTTATCGGTCGACAGCGAACGTGCGGTGTTGAGGATGTTGAAGAGAAACTCGTCGAGAAGGACGTTGATTGAGCGCAACGCCTCGAGCTTCAGCTTGATGGGTCGAATGTCGGAGAGTATTACATCCGCAGAGTGTGAGGAAATGTACGAGGGCCCTGCGGAGGATACGGGTCAGCTGGATGGACGCGACGGCGACGGGGCGTTGCTCACCGGTGGCCTCGGTGGCGGGAGGCATTGGGCAAGTGCTGAAAGTGTGCTCGGCTGGAACAGGAAGACAAAAACCGCATGCCAGGCTCGCTTGATCAATTTTGATCACATATCAGCCCCATCACATCTCCGAGTCCGTGCTTCCAGAACCCGAAGCCTACAAAAACTCTATATCCTAAATATATTTGTCGTTATGCAGAATTGGCGCCAATCACTTGCTGCGGAAGAAATAGATCATCTTTCAGCGGTTATTAATTCTCATTTATCCACATCAACTCTACTGTGGTTTAAATTCGATAGCGCTAGAGCCTAGGATAGCTCCGAGGACTCTATGCGCTGTCGGGATCCCAACCGAATGAGCCTAATCTCTCTCCTACCGCGGCGTAGTTACAGAATGCATGGGATAATTCCCGTTGGAAGCTCGGCGTGTGCAATTTCGAAACTGACACCGTAATGCGAGCGAGCTTGTCCGAGTTCTCCACGCACACGGTGGACGAAAATATTCCAGCAGGAACTTCCGGACTGGTCGGAAGGCGCCAGAGAATATAACGCTGCCTTACGACATGGTTTCTGGCGTTGAGCGTAAAGTCTAGACTAGTAGAATTCTTCCGATGGATCGAAAGTTCTCCAAAAAGGTGTAGATCCAAAAAGTCTATTTAGTATATATGTTATGCTACATTTTGTGCGGGTGCCGCCTCGTCCAAGGTCACCACATTCACAACATCCACCAACATGTCCTCCACCGCCTGCTCCTCCTGCTCCACCGGCTTCACAATGTCATGGAG